>JASVER010000034.1:6003692-6021551 GCA_030449065.1 Oceanodroma leucorhoa
CGGGCAGCCCGGGGGGGGAGTTTTCACCTCAGGCTCCCGGGGGCTGCGGGCAGGACCGCCCTGGCTGGGCCGTGTCCCAGGGGCCGGGCAGGGCGCCGGGCTCCGGCTGCGGCTGCCGCCGTCTCCCGCTTTGTGTTTGTGGGGAGAGCACAAGGTTTTGGCCGTCACGAGTGCGCTTTKGGTGCAAGCTGCTGACCGCGTTACCCAGATGCTGTGCGAGTGTTTGGAGAGGTAGAAGGTGGATTTAAGCTCGCTCCCCTGTGTCTGTTTTCTGCTGTGACAATTTCTGTTTATTCCCACTGACCTACCAAAATTCCCGTGCTGGGCTGTGCGAGCACCGGGCTCGTCCTTCGCTGGGGCAGGAGATGTTCGTGCTATTTAGGTGAACGTTTCAGCGAGAGCAAGGCTGAGACCTACCACACGATCCCTCCCCTCAGACCCAGTTCACTGAACTTCTTTGTCTGGTGACCTTTACGCAATGAAGTCATGTGTATAATTGAGGATTAAATAGTAAAATAGAGTCTTTTAGCAAAATGGCTTTGTAAAGTCGTTCCCCCCACTCCTCCCCAGTCACTGGTTTCTCAGAAAGAGAGTTGTGTTTCAGTTGAATCACTTATAGACATGTCTCCATAAACATTTTAAACCCCATTATGACAAATGACATCTTGAGGTGCCCATGTTATTACTAATCGTTTGTTAGGTGCAGAGCTGATGCTTACATTCGTGAGATAGAAGTGCAAACTGGAAAATAGTGTTTTGCCTCATTGCGTTTAATCCCTCTAAACTCTTCTCGTTCCCTGCATCCGTGGTGTTTGGCTAACACGTGATCAGCCTCTTCCTAGGATACAGGAGATGAGATAAGGTGAAAAAGTGGATATTTTTCTTCTGGATTGAATCAAACAGAATCGTACAGACACCATTAGAATATGAACAGTCTCTCAGTTAAAAATTTTCTGGAACAACAAATGCTGCAGCAATTGCTGTTGCCTATTTCTGACCCCTTTGTGGCCCAGAATGCTTTTTACCAGAGCAAGAATGACTTTAATGGTCAAGATTTTTAGGGGTGACAACTGACTTTCAGAAATGAGTTCTCCATGCTCTCTGAAAAGCAGACTGCAGCTGCTGCTTCTCCTGCTTTACAGGAGAAAATAAATCATTCTGGTTTTGAAAGATTTAAGGGTTTTCTTCTGAATCCCACTTTCCACCAGAGTAAAACAGTATGAATTTTTCTGTCTAAATTACTGGTGGCTCTTTCCTTACATAGGTCAACAGAAAGGGTTTTGTTATCAAGGTAAGCAGCTTCCTTGCTACTGCTTCTCTTCCTTACAGCTTATCATTTGCCTACTCTTAAAACCTCAGCACAGTTTTCTAATACAAGCTGCTTCGTTTCAATTTAGATATTTTTTGATGGTGTGCTCTTTTTTTATTGCTTTAAATTACTTATGAGCCTGCCGTCCTGATGGAAATGAGTTCTCTGGTACAGCAACGTGCTTGCTGTGTAGTTAGGAAAGCTCAGTCATGTGATTTCAGGATTTGGAGGTTTCGCTATGCTCTGGTTTTGCTCTGTGTTCAAGCTCTAATTCCTTTCCATAGGCCCCCCTCTCCRTGCATAGCTGAAGCAAAGCCCAGAGCTTTGATTTTACTGAAGACTGAAGCCCACTCAGTTTGCTGAGAAGTTGTGAGTGAGGTTGCTGTGCTCACACCCTCCTTGCCAAGCACACCCCTGGAGAGAGCAACAAACAGAAAAAAAMCCCCATAGTCTCCCAGCATGAGGAACCACACGCTGCGTATCTGCATGCTTGACCCAGCGCAAAAATACTGACAGCCAGAGTGTGTTTTGGTCTCAGCGTGGCTGGCTATTTCAGTCTGAGACAGCATTCTGCAAAGCTGAGGTGGGTCAACTAATAGTGCAGATTTAACGCATGCTGCTGCATTTTTTGGCTGCTGTTAAGATAAAGCCCTACGCTCTTTAGTAGTAAAAATAACAGATAAATAAATTWTTCAGAGCTTCTGAAGGACAGAGAAGGGCAGCTGTTTGCTAATCAGGTTGCTAACACCAATGCTTTGCCACCCATGGGGATGCGCTGGAAGGCTCCTATGGCTGCCCAAGCACAAACCTCTTAAAGGGTGAGGTAGCATCAAACTACAGCAGCTGTAGCTCCTTTCCCGGTGAGCATATTCTGGTGTGAACTGGCTACCATACATCTGAATGCCCCGTTCAATTGAGGTCAGGGAGTCGTTTTGCTGCCCCTTAAAGCAAAAGGAGGTTGGGCTGTCTAGAGGTCTGACTCCAGCTGGGTGCTATTTAGGGGGCAGRTGGGAGAAAATGTGCATTRGGAGCAGCTCTTTTGTYTCCACACAGCAGGTACTCATTTTCRTGTGAGTGGGGTAAAACTTCAGTGCTTCTGTACAAGTCCAAGGAGGAGTTTTTCTATAAGCRGTGAATTTGCTTAGTATTGTTTGAGGTTTTTCTCTTGCACTTTCTTCATAATGTCAACAGCCAGGACACGGATAGTGAGGAAAAAAGCAGGTGAGTTTATCAGAACTTAAGGGGAGCGTGAGTCCTTGTTGGTAGGATCCAGTCCTCAAATAGAAAAKATATGGGGATGGCATGATGAATCCATGACTAGCTTAAAACAACCAAAAAGAATATTTTTGTGCGGGCTAGGCTTCAGTCTTGCTGGGGGAAGAAAAAGGAGGTAGAGATCCTAGCAAGGGATCTGCAGCTAGCTTAGGTGTAGGTGGTCATATGTACCTGTACAGGAATGCTGAGTTTCTCTGGCTTCCTTAATTATAAATACACTTGCAATTTTTCTTCTAACTCAAGCTGTGACCTACTGTTTCAATCACAGTTCAGTGTCTGTGTCATCCTTTCCCTGTGGTGTTTGTTTGTTTGTTTGTGGTGTTTTTTTGGTAGCGGTCTGCAGAAAATTAGCCCAGTCGGGGTTGGATGAGTGCGMTCGGACAGCCCCAGGGCTGATAGGAGTGCAGCTTGGTGTTAGCTGTACCCTAATGTTATGGCTCCTGTCCCAGTATGTGACCCTGTGCACAACTGTGCTTTTCTCATGTGATGCTCCGTGCGTGTATACACCATTTTRCGCTCCCAGTCACAAGGCCTAATCTGCTGGGAAACAAAATAAGTGAAGATGTTTTCATCCTCAAAAAAAAACCAAACCACCAAATCCCAAACCCCAACATTCTTGTCACAATCTGGTGTTATCCCTGTTTGGCAGAAAAGCAGCTGAGGATGAAAAGGGAACTACCCRGCCTCCTGCTGCGACGGGAGGCTGTGCTAGTGCTGTTAAGAAGGTCAGTGTCCACGCACCCTTTCTTCTGTTCGTGCTGCTCGTGTGGCTTCTTTGGAGGCTAGAGTAACTATCTGTGTAAAATGGTGGTCTAAAAGAGCTGGTAGCATAAATTCTCTTATCCTGAGGTGCTCAGATACYACCCTACGGTGATGAGATAGATGCTTTACTGTTGCAAAGTTAAAATGAGTCTCTTCAGTGTAACTCCATTATTCTTCATTTAAAAGATAAATATACCGTCATTGTCAGACCAGATATTCCCCTTTGTCAGCATTTCATGGCTCACTTCCTGGATCTAGATAGATTGATGATAGCTGTTTAATATTCTTTCCTCCATAACCAGCGATTTGAGAGTTGCCAACTCTCATGATGGCTGCTGTTTTTCTTAAAGCATCAGCTTGATGTACATTAGCCACACAAGAATCCTAGCTTGCTTTCTCTTTCTTTCAAATAAATAGTTGTAGAGAAAGCTTGAGAATGGGAATCTGAACATCTAATGCTGGAGGCAAATAAACACATGGCAATATTATTTTCAAGCTAATCTCATGACTTGATGAAGGGGTGATAGGTTAATTCGTGGCTTTAGAACAATGTCAAAGGAAAGGATTTGATTTCTGACCCTTAGCTTTCTGAAGTACACAAGAGCCAAATGCTCTTGCTGCRAAGACCTCTGAAGATCACTGGAAGATACAACTCAACTGCAATCCCTGGTGACAACCAGGAAAGCTGCTGAGCTGTGAAGGAATGGCGTGTGGTAGCCAGCACAAGCCTGTGTGAGTCAAATTTATTCTAGGACTCTTGGCCTCCATGTTCTGACCTTGCACGTGTGGTGAATGGTTTTTATTGACTCGAAGCTGTGGACAGTGTATGTTTGTAGGTGGTCCATAATTAGACTTCAGTGTTAACGCATCTGTGAGCTAAATGCAGGAAGCTTCCAGCTTTTCAGTTGTGCTGTCTGGCTGCCTCCAGCTGTGTTTCAGTCACTAAGAGCAAGTGACAAGGTTATTTTTGGCAGGCACACCATGGAAGCATTCAAGGGGAGCTAGGTGAGGGTGGGGAGTTGTTTGAGGCTTCTCTCTTCTGTGGTGATCGCAGTTGTGGAATATTTTTCATGTATGGATCTGTGGAGTGAAGTCACTCCCTGTGATAGTGTGGATTGTAGCCTGACAAAGGCATAGCTTGACTTAGGGCTACCCACAATGTCAAAAAGAGCTAGAAACTCCTTGGCAGGATTTTTTGCTTGCTTGTTTTCAAGTGAATGCCTGCTGAAAGGAGAGTGTACTATTGTTAGTTGGAGAAGATTGAATCTGTTCATTTTAGTGCCTGGGGATTTCTATTTTCCCAGTAATTCGAGCATACAAATTTGCGCCTCCCATCTTCTGGCCTGAAGACCCCTCYCACTTCATCTGCTGTCTCTTTGGTGAAGCTCTACAGTAGTTCTCATGGTCTTAGCTTGCTCACTGGGTGGTTTGATCATCTGTTCAGGACATCGAAGGAATCTCTCAAACTGAAAATGAAACATATCCCAGATTAAATGTTTTTAAGATTTAAGTCAGTAAGAACTTCTCCAGCAGTATCTGAATGCTCCTCCATGTTAACTGCTTTCCTTTGGTTAAAAGTCCCCATTAAGACAATTGGAATGTATTGTAAATGTCAGTGCTTATGGTATCACAAAACTGAACATCCGATGGTGATTGACTATTTAGACTGATCACATCAGAAAATCTTGCCGCAAAGGCTAGATACACCTATATAGACTGCCTACGTATAAATACACCTATATATACCAGGAGAGCAGGGCTGTTGCTAGCCAGTAATAATGCTGTAGAGAAGCTTTTTTGTATAGTTCTTATTTGGTATCTCAATATAGCCAGTGCCTTTAGAACATCTTAAGGCTGTGAAAGAAACTCAGAAGGCTGCACATAGTCTAAGAAGGACAGAAAATTGTGGATGCTCTGCAAATAGAGCCAGCATGCTTCGAGCACGTAAGCCAGGTGTTTGCGTGCAGGATGGCCAAAGAATGAAGCAAAATGTTGAGGTTTGTGAGGGGAGTCCTATGGATTATAGTAACATTGCATCACGATCACTTGAGGTTGCTCTGTTCCATCCTCCAGTAGTTTGTGTATAGACCAAATACACATCCACCTCTYCTATTTTTAATGCACTGTTATGTCACTGGGGCAGGTAAATGCACCACAAAACATATGGGAGAGTAGATACTGGCAATGAGTGAGTCACATATTTCTTTGATAAAAGCTTGTGGGTTTTTTTTTGTTTGTCCCTGTGTCCTCTCCGGCCTCCCCAACTATGCAAGGTCTTGTTTCTGTGGACAAAGGAAAACCAAAGAGCAGAAAAGTGCTTCCTTGCCTGCAATTTCTAAGCTTGTCTTTTCCTGCCAGTTTTGTGCACCAAGGAGTTCTGGTCCCTCTCAGTGACTTCTGCCTCCACTTGTTTTCTTTCCTCTTCCTGTTGACACAGACACTTCAACAAACACTTGTGCTGTACTTACACTGGAGATACGCTTGTTTTCCCCACTCTTTCAAGTCTGTGTTTTCTATGACTTTTTTACTTTAGCTCTGACTCTGGCTGTCTTGAGGCGTGGCTTCATGCACTGCCTGCCATCCTTTCAGTGTGCTTTTCTTGAACCATTTTGAAGATGAAGATGTGCGTTGAAGGCTGTGTGTCACAGCCTCTGCAGTTTCAGTGAGTCTGCTGGGTTTATTAAAGTTTTGCTGTCGTTTTTCCTTGTGTTGCTAATGAAACAGTCTAGCTGCTCTGGCAACTTTAAACTGACCTTGAGTTTGCAAGTACTTAGGAACTTACATTCTACATAAAATGGAAATTATTATTCTTATGATTATAATATTATTCTTATGGTTATTGCCTGCAAGTTCTCTAACCTCAGTGATATCTCAGGAGATAAAACAAACTCTCAGGACATAAGTGTCTGTATATAAGCAACATCAAATCATGTTTTCTCCAATGCAATTGCTTCTTTTCATGTATTCCTCGAACAGAACAAGCATTAGAAAAACAATTATTATTGACATACTAGAGAAGAGACACATTTGATTCTATCTTATAGGCTACCAAGTTGTTTCACCAGATAACATCAGCATGTACTAACATTATTTACAATGTAATAGGTGTTGTTGATTTGAGGATGTTTCTCTGTTTCAGAAATTGATTACTAAAAGACAGTGTGTTGCAAAATACTACTTGTATATGTTGGGTTATGTTACTGCATCAATCTAGAGGAGACTCCTTGCGTTTTAAAGTACCTTCAGGTTTTGGTGCAGCATCTGTGATGCTGATCTTTTGTTACTTTGTGCATGTTGTGATATGCTCCTGGAAATTCTCTCTTCCTCTGCTCACCCCTGTGCAGCCTTGGGGGTGAGGCCAGCAGGGAAAAAACCAGCTTGCTTGCTTTTTGGCTGTGCTTTTGCTGAGGAGGGGAAAACCGGGGAGCGGAGAACAGGCTTCTCAGGAGCTGGAGCAGAGGCTTTTGTGGCAGCCTGGCTATACAGTGAAGCATAAGCCTGTTGTGTCTTCTGCAGTGAAGAGGGGGGGGGCAACAAATTGAAGAGCAGAAACTTCTGGTAGAACATAGCTGAGCTCTGGTAGAGCATAGACAGCTCTGTGAACCTGGAGTTTGTTAAAACTGGCTGATATTCAGCTGGAACTTCCTGACAAATTGGCTCTCCCAGTTTATACTTTGGGTATAGATTATAGCCAGACTAATATGCAAGTTATATATGTGTGCAGATGCCTGCCCTTCCTCTGGAAACACTGTAAGCTTTACATGAGGATGAAGGAACAAAATCAATTCTGTGCTTCTGTTGAGGAGATGACAGAACTATTACTGCTCAAACTGAGCAGTGCAGACAACCGAAGCATAAAATTCCTGCAAACTCCGAGAATGTGTCTCTTTAGAGAGCTTTGGTGCAGTCCCCCACTGCTTCCTCATGAGATATCTCATCACCAGAAATGCAGTTTGTGTACTGTCAGAGGACTTAGCTTCTCCCAAGCTGGCATAAACTGCTGGGGAGTTGCTACTGATTATTCCTTCATGATGCTAACTTTAAAAAGCTCCACTGTGAAATGGAGAATATTTAAAACCTCACACATTTAATAGTAATTCTGTCATTGCTGTATATGCTGGAACATAATGTTTTTAATATTCTAAGGCAACATTTAAGTTTTTATCAGACCCTAAAAAATGAACATATTGATGTCTTAATTGCTAGCACAGAATATATAGATAATACTGTATCTTTCACAAGAAGCATGTTGTGCTGACAGAGGAACTGATGTGATAGAGCTGAAACTTTTCCCCCTCAGGATAGAACAATTATTATATCCTTATGTCACTAAAACTGGTTTCTCATATTCTCACATATCATGAACTTGCTATGATTTAGGGTTTTCTCATCCATTTTAAAAGCTTCTAGCTTATGCATCTGTTCCCTGGCTAACAGAAGCATCATTTCGTTGTGGTCAGTTGTCACTAACATAATCAGCAACCATGGAGATGATGTGCATAGTGTATGCAAGCTTACACGACTTCTTCCGTGGACCATTCTTCTTGTAAGCAGGGGATGGAAATGGCAGCCAGGTCTCCAGCCGCTGTCCTGTTCCTGCTTTCCAAGAAAGCAGTTTCAGTACTGACTGGTTTACTGACAAACATTTTTTAGAAACAGTTCCCAGCTTACCTTTTCCTGGATAATTTWTAGATGTTCCCATCCATTGCCACAGATTTCTCAGCTAGAGCTTGACTGAATGAATAGCTGATTCAGCATAACAGGCTGGAAGCCACCAGCAGGGATTAAAAAATGGTGGGGAAATAAGGAAGCAGCTCAGCTAGAAATGGAATAGGCACTCTGTTGATGACAACTGGTAAATCCAGTGGATCTGCTTTCCGAGGCTTTGGCTCTAATCTGTTATGTCCACCCCTGACCCTCTGCACTCTCAGTTTTAATGAGAATAGCTGGTTCAGCGGTCATTATAAATGTAAAGCTAGTATTTTCCTTTCCCAAGTCTGTTGCTGCTGAATTTCATCTGCCACACTAAGAAATATGTAGTTAAATGGACAGGGTTTTTTTTCCCCCATGTTTTCCCATCTGTTTGAGGAGAAGCAGTGGTGACAGCTTCAGCTTTGTGAAGTACCTCCATACTTTCCCCAACTACATAATTTCCATTGGCTGGAAATAAGTTTTTATTTGTTAGTGTTTGAAGAGCTTGGGCTGGGCTGGGCTAAGACTGTGTGGAGCCTCTCATTGTGCTTTTCCGGTGTTTACGCCCACTGAAGCCAAGGCAAAATCACTTGTAATCAAGGTGGATTCTGGTGTTTTCCTGTGAAAACTTTGAGAGATCAAATACAATCCTTTGGTCAACTTGAAGGAGTAAGTAGTGTCTCCTAGGGAAGAGTTGAATGTGTACATCTGTGCTCCCTTGGAATTTAGGGACACTGACCTGATTTCTGCTAATGAATGTAGAAAAGTATTTAGCTGTATTCAGCTGTCCCAGAACTGGTCATTTTCTAGGTAGTGGAAACTGCTACTTTTTTTTTTAATTCCCTACTATGCTTATTTTGATTCTGTGGGGGAGTGGTGTATTTGTGTAAGTTTTATGTAAATAAAGTGTCTGGTCTTTTTTTTTTTTTTTTTTCCCCCTTTTCTCTTGAAGTGACCATTGATAGTGCCCGCTCTGATTCTTTTACTCAGTTTAACAGTTCCTAGTTTTGAAGACCCCTCTAATCCACGGTGAGGGACACTGTCCTTACAGCATGAACTGTGTATTCTTTGGTTGCTTTCTGGGATCTGTTTAAAGCTGTCTCCTCCTGAAGGACTTCCTTGAACTTTTTTTCTAGGTTCATCTCCTGCCTGTCTGAGTTGATGATCTTGGTAAGATACATGGCACAATCTCTAACCTTCAAGACAGGACAAACAATTGGCAATATAAGACTCAAGGCTTTTAAAAGCCCTGCTTGGAAATGCTTTTTTCATATGCTTTCTGATTTAAATATTTTGTTGGATTTTACAGAAGCAATAAAAAAAATTATGCAAATTTAAACAGGCTTTAAAAATGTTCAGTTTAATTGTCCTTGAGATATTGAATACTGGATCTGCTTAATGGGATATCTGCTGTCCAAGAATTTGAATGTGTTATAGACTCCAGTCCAGTTCCATAACTGTGGATGTTTGACCTTTGGATACTTGGGGGTATCCTACCTGCTTTCCATCTCCTGCCCTGAAATAGGTCCTGATACGTCTGCTAGCCTCACATGAGGGTCTTGGGTACTCTAAGGATCCACTGCTAATCAAGATAACTAATGTTTAGGCATCTGAGTTGAGCACTTAACTTATTGTCATTATTTGAGGTGTTTTTTCATTGATTTTTTTTTTTAAGAAAATCTATTTTTATGTTCCTCTCTGTTCTGATGAGCAAAACAGCACTATGTTTGCAGCAAAAAATTGTTCTTGTGAACTGCTATCATCTGTAGGAGCCATGAGCCCATTTCTGTGCAAATCAGCTTGTTGCTGTGAAGTTGTGCCAGCTCTGACCAAACCACAAAGGGATTATTAAATATTATAAAAAGTTTCAGTGAATTCCTGCATCCCTCTTTACCGTGCTCCCAGCTTCCCAGGTTCTAAACATTAAAAGCCAGCCACAGGTCGGATCCAGTAGCTCTAAACTACTTTGGCAGTTCTCTTGGAGCAGATGCGGAGCAGTGAGGCTTAGGGAAGAGAAAGACTACTGTTGCAAACTTGCACAAACAAAAATGTTCCTGCTTTTGACTTCCAGCACAGTTTAGAACACTTTTCCACCCTCCCTTTGTTAAAGCTCTGCATTTGGGAATGTTACACATTTTTCTGACTGAACTAGAAAATAGAAGTATGCTTGTGCCTGCCCCCAAATCTGGGGCCAAGCAGACTGTGACTCTTGGCTGATTG
This sequence comes from Oceanodroma leucorhoa, assembly GCA_030449065.1. NCBI lineage: Eukaryota > Metazoa > Chordata > Aves > Procellariiformes > Oceanodroma > Oceanodroma leucorhoa. The sequence goes on from JASVER010000034.1 coordinate 6,013,951, forward strand.
AAATATAAATCCCGGTGTCTGGAAAATCCGGATCTAAGAACAGCCCTAAAGACCTATCAGTGCAGGATTCATAGCACCAGAGTTCTGTGGGGGGAAGGAGAAAAAATATCATTGTTGTTTCCATAGTTGCTAAAAACTAATGGAAAACGTTGTAGAAAGAATTTTAAAAAACCTCAGACAATGCTCTTACTAAGATATTTCCTGAATCTATAGTGAAACAAAATAGTTTAAAGCTTAGTCTGTCAGCCTTCTTGTGCTGGCAGGACAGTGAAGACAGCAAAGTAAATCCATATGCTTAGTATTTGTAATGAACAAGCAGGGGTACAAAAAAAGATGAGGTGACCACTCACTGACTTGCAAACTTGCATGCATTTGACTTCAATTTTCGTAAGAGCATGGCTGCCTCTTACTGTCTTTGTTACATACCAAGAGGATACATTAGTGTGTTTCTATTTGCATAACCTATTGTGGCAAGACAGCACCCTCTGTTCACATGCCTACCTCTTGTTAGTGTTATATACTATAAATGCATTTCATGCATTTCAGTTATGTGGTTATGTAGTGCTTTGCTTGGGCAGTATATTTAGCAAATTGTGTAGTCAAATGATTATGTTAGACTGAATGGCTGACGTCTAGTACACAAATAATTATGACACTAAACTTACTATGTATGAGCTGGAGCCATAGCTGATTTCAGTGACAGATGGAAAACTCCACTGAACCTTTTATTGGCCATATGCCATTTCTGAGTGTTGGCCAACAACAAGATTTGTTGCTAATATATAATGATTTAAACAGTAAAAAGAGCAGCTGCACTTTGATTCTTGGTGCCTTTACTACAGGTTTTCCTGGAGCTTTTGAAATATCTACTGCCTCTTTCTAATGCAAAGCTGTCACTTCTAGTCTGTGAGAAGAGACTTTATCTTCCCAGCACTATCTGTGGTAGAATTTTATATTTTGATACTTATAACTAAAGCTCTTCTCTGYCTTTTATTGCATTATTAAGTTGACAGCATAAAAATATCCCTGCAACATGGGGCTGGCAATGGCTTGCAAGAAGCTGGCTCTGTTGTGTAGTACCGCAACAGAGCTTTTTTCAGGCTGTCAGAAAGTCTTATGTTTTATGGCCTGCCTGAGGACTGGGAGACCAGCATTCCTCCAGCTGTTCAGAGAATACAACTTTCAAAGCATAGTTCATTGAGAGGAACTGCATGTGTTGTTCATCATATTACCAGGACAGTGTTTGCAAATGTGAGTATGTGAATATAAACTGCAATCATTTTCTACACAGAATGTTCGTAGTGTTTCTACTACTGCTGGAGGAGCAGAAAACTTGCTGCCATGCAACACTTTGACCTTCATTCCTCCTAAAGAGGGTTTCACTGTGTTGTCCTTTGTCAATCTGCTCACTCCCATATTCATCCAGTGAAAAACAAGATTGGAATCTGGAAAGCAGAATCATTCTGGCCCTGGGTCCAGCAGCAAAGAACATGGTAAGGGAGGTACATGGCAAGGAAGCACATTCCAATAGAACTACATATATATATTTTTTTGGGAAAAAGAACACTTCGTTTTATAGAATTTGTGTTATGCAAGCTTGCATACAAACAAAACTGGTTAATTTTGACTGTCCTGGGCAGCATCAATCTGCACTGCATTGAGAATTACTCTAGAGGTTTCTAGGGTGTATTTGACTGTTGGTCAGATAACAGTCATCATGTTGCTTCTGTGCCAAGGGAGGCATGAAGTCGTCATTGCATAAAGCGTTTTTCGTTGCAGAAGGCAAGCAGGTAGGGAAAACAGCAGTTAGTATCTGCATGCTTCTTGCACCTCCTTGGAAATGGGTAAGAAATGAGATTAATGTTATTCTCTCCTTTCTGTGACAGCTGGTATGGAGAGAGTTACAAGGACTCAACTGGGTGCCTACAACCATGGTCTGGTTCCTGACCGGCTCATGGGACATACTGTGGGTTGGACTGGCTTGCACAGTCTGGCCTTGGTGCGCATGAGGACCATATTTCACATTAGCTGGCTGTGGCTGAGCTCTGCTCTGCATGGCTGGACTGCCTCTGGGTCTCAAGCCTGGTTGCTAATGTTCTGTTATGATGCTGTCTGTAATGCTAATATGCTCTCGCATTGTATCAAAGACTACCTTTCTCATTTGCCTAGGTGCGTTGCCATCTGTTGCTTGTTCCCAGTAGGATAAGCAAAGTGATTTATCCATGCAAAGCCTAAAACATTAATTTATTTCTTCACTCAATAGTAAAAAATAACGAAAGGAAGGGCCCTTCTGCATTTACTGCATCTTTGACCTTTCTTTGTGGTGTTTGCATGCCAGCTGACTCCAGCTCTTGCAAGTTGGATTGGTTGCTGACTACTGCATGCTCTGAAAGTGTCAGTATATTGGTCTTGCTCATCTCTTCCTTTAACAGACCAATGTTTTGTTATGTTTGTTTGTTTGTTTATCTTGTATATCTTCCTTTAGCTTTGGAAAAGCAGCCATGTAACTGCTGGCTGCAGGCAGGTTGTTTCTTCACAGCTAATAGCCTGTCTGTTGTAGTTTGAATGTTTGTTGGGATGCTCCTTATCTAAGTCATAGTTTTTCTTTCCTGCTAGATTCCTCCTACACCCCTCTTTGATCTTACCTACAGTAAGCTATCTGCCTCGAACAGTCAAGCAGAGCTATACAAAATATTTGTAAAGTGATACAGGTATTTTCCACTTCGTCACGTCTTAGAGAGCGTTGGACCCATGTGAAACCCATATCAGTCATAGGGATAGAAAACAGTGTAATTTTTATTTGTATTGGAATTGAAAAGTAAAAGATAGATCTAATTCTGAGAGAGGTTTATAGTTGGCTGTGTTATCAATCTGAAATGGCACCTATGGAGGAATAATTTTCCCAGTGATGTGGATGCCCTTAGTGTATCATCTGTGAGCTGCATGCTCTTTTGGAGTGCCATGTGCATGTTTTTATATTGCACAACTAGTGCATGACACCTTGTGCAGCACAGCCCAACCACCATCTTCCTTTTCTGGCTATGTTTCTACAAATTTTTGATGCCACCTTCCYCTGGTGTCTTGTGATAAATCAAGTTGAGTCTAGTACATATGTAGAACAGCTGCCCTGTTTTTTGCTGCGTTTGTTTTTGGGTGGTTTTTGGTTTTGTTTGTGTGGGCRTTTGTTTGTTTGCTTGTTTGTTTTTTTGTGATCTTTTTTCCAGGGTTGAGAGAATCTCTTATCCAGGTGTTTGTGACTAGGTGCAAACTGTTGATCATAGAGCATTTGTGCTTTCCTTATGTTGTACAATTCCCTAATGACCATTAATGTCACTGACTGTGTCATCTGCCCTCCTTGTAATATTTGCTGGCATCAATGTATGTTGGTCTGAAAACTAGTTAAATGAGATAGTATCCTTTGCTAGAGGGAAATATATACCAGCTTATATTTTGAGAGTTTAAAGGCTACAGCTAATTTCAGATAACTTATGTCCATATAGATTATCCAAAACTAAGGGAAAAAAGGGATATTTTAAAAGCTGTTGGGAAGATTAGTGAGGGTTGTTTCCCCCTTTCCCCAGGTTGTTGTCATGTACTTCCCGCTGATGTTTACAGGCAGTTGTGTGTGCAGTCAAACAGGAAAGAATCAGATAACGGAAAATGATTATGGAAGCAATGAAGTTCTACAGTTTCCTTTTTTCTCAATAAGTTTGTTCTTCCTTCATATAAAAAATGGAAATTATTTTTCTGACAGGTGTACTGTGGGTAGTGTTTAGACATGGTTAGCAATGTCTTCTTGTGATGTTATTGCATAGCAAGACCAGTGATTTATAAGTTCAAGGTAAGGGTCCTGGGCACCATCATTTGCTTCAATGTATGAAGCAATTAAAATGGTGATGATTCCTGAGATGACRTGTACAAAAATGAAAGCACTTTGCTAGAAAGCAGGACTCTCTGGTGTCAGTTGGTGATTAGTATTTGTTGTCTTAAAGGCCCAAGGTTATTGCAGTCTTGTCTTTTTCAATGCAGCAAGCTCTCAAGTGTGATAGGCACAACTCATGCTTGGCTGAGTGCTGTGGCTGCAATTTCTGTTCAGCTGGTACTCATGCAGAATGAGTGTGTTAAGATCTTCAGCCAAATCTTGTTGAGCAGTCATGCCAAGCATGCCTTTAAAATCCAGTGGGGGGAGTAGAGACTTAGGACAGGTAAAGCAACAGTGTATGGTGAATGTTTTTGTAACCGTAATTAGTGTACTTTGACTTTCATAAGATGGGAAGAGTTTTCTSTATTGGAGATTTGTGATGACTTGGAGGGAGGTGAAAAATAATTCATAGTATTCTTTGTGACTCTTCTACATCTGCTGTGATTTCTAGGGTTCGTGCTATTAGCAGCCTTCACTTGTGAGATGAATGGTGGGAAGTGGGTCTCTGAAGTGGCACTGTGTAGTAGCCATTTGGTGTTTGTTCCAGGCACATGTGTATTATCTTGTTCATTCCTGAGCAGATCTGTTTTCTCCTTGCCTTTTGGCAGCTTACCCCAGTTTCCTTGTGTGTTTTGTTATATAGCTGCTACACAGAGATGTCTATGGGAGTCTGTATGTGTGTGCAGGTGGATACTTCACAGCTATCTGGAGGCAGCGACCACGCAAAGCACAGAGAGCCGTGTGATAAGCAAATGCACCGCTGCTGGGTGGGACACAGGAGCATAGTTAGTCGGCTCTGCTAGTGCCTGGCTGGATGAGTTTAGCAATTCCCTCCCATATCCATGGCCTTTAAAATGAGGACAGTGTCAATGTTCTGTGTAGGGGTAAAAAACTGTAATGTCTAAACATAAGTGTTACTTGAGAAGTCATTTTCTTGATTATGCTGCACGTGGCAAACAAAATGGGAGCAAATGATCAGGTGTTTTCTAATAGCTTTGACAGGAGATGGCATCTGTTGAAGTCCAGGTGGATTTATTAGTGGAGTAACCCTGTCTCCCTAGAGCTTGCTGCTGTCACATGCTGCCTCATTCTGCGTTCCCTACTGGAGTGCATACAAGTGCAGTGTGCAGATGATATTTAATTATTGCTAACAGTTTTAAGGAAAAAATTAAGTTCTCAGTTCCATACTGATGTTGATGATAGATACACCTATATATATACACACACTTATACATGTATATTTTTATAGAGATAAAATGTACATAGTGAATAAAAAAGATGATCAGATTCGTGCATTCAAGTACCTTACTTTGGTTTTCTTCTCCTGCACTGAATTTGATATTCTATATAATTAAAATTTTTCATGAGAGAAAATTTTACAAACCAAATCCTAGTGACCTTTAGTTCCTAATCTCAAAGCTGCCAATAGAGATCCAGATGCATGGGAGCTGTATCCAACTGCAGACAAATCTCAGGTGCAAGCAGAGTGGTTATTAATCAGCAGCTGTGCTTATGAACATTTGTAGTTATTCCGTTTTTTTGCCTAAATAGTAAAAAAATCAGACTTTTTAACCACATTGGATTAATAGAGATAGCAAAGCTTTTTTTTTTTTTTTTTTGTTTGGACAATAATATGATTTATAAGCTGACTAGTGTGGGAATACTGCTATCCTCTGTTGCATGAAATCTTATACTACATGCGTATATCAGACTCTGAGATTATAAGAACATCCAGCTTTAACTGAAGTGATAGGTCCTGTGCGTTTGCAGCAGAAAGAACCATGCTCTGATGTTGTATCAAGTTCTGAAGAGACATAATCTACTCTGTTAATAAAATACTTAAGTTTCTAGGTCATTGTGGATCTAGCAATTTATCTATGYGTGTAAATGATACTTACTACCATAATACTCTGTTTGAAAGAGAAACAATCATAGCCAGATACTCTTAAATATTTTGTTCTCAGGTAACTAGCTTGTTTGAATAGACAGTAAGGTTGTACATGTAAAACAGATGATGTTTTTCTGAGGTTTCTGTTTGCTCCAGATATATCTCTACCATTGCATACCCAGATACGCAGTGAGGACATCTGGGGAATTTAAGAGCTCTCAGAAAGAAAATGTTCCATCACAACTAATGTTCTCCTCCTGCTGGTGACAATACCTCAGGATATCAAAATGAATGGCAGAAATGAAAGCAAAACAGCATTTATTTGACCAACAGTGTTGAGCATCAATGTGAAGTAAATCAGAACATGTGTCCGCTTAAGACTTTTCTTTATACCTTTGATTTGTACAAGTTTTTGATCCCTTTCCTCTGTCAAACTTGAAAGCACTGGTTATTTATTAGCATAATATGATTACATACCTATCTGCAGGGTTTAAGATGAAAATTGAAACCTTGCAATAATTTGGCTACAAACTACTAGAGCATTCAGGCAGCTGTCAAAATTCTAAGAGAAACCATACTAAGCAAAACCAAGCTGTAGCTGTTTAACTGATACCTAAACACAGTCAGCACAGCTACCTGTGTAGGTGGCACTTTGGCTGGCTTAATTTGCTGGCTACAGATATGAATTATTAGCAAAATGCAATTTGGTGACAGCTTACACACTGAGGGCCGTGGACTCTTCTCAGTCCACATGTGCAGCTTGTATTATAGCCAAATTAGGTGCATTTATAATTCATTTTCTCTCTCCCTCCCTCCCTCTCTCTCACACACTCTGACTCTATTCTGTACAATCTGTATTTGTAACTTAGATGCACCAGGGCTTTGTTAATTACATGTCTGGGAGAGCATTGCTTGCTATCACCTTATGGATTCCTTATAGATTTAAGTGGCTAAGAACTGATTAAAAATCATGGCAGAAATAGTAGCAGCAGTACTGTTACCTAAAATGTGACTGTAATTTGTTTAAATGGTGGGCTTTACCTTTGGAAAAAAAAACATTCTGCTTTTGATGTGGATGACTAAGTGTTGCTAATTCCCAGTTGACCAGTGCAGCAGATACGTGCCAGAACTTGCCTAATACCCTTTCTGGGTCCTAAAGGTAATTCGTTTTTGAGGCAGAAGCAATCAGTATTGGTAAGTAATTCTTTTGCTTTATTTGCATTTCTTTTCCCTTGTAATAGAAATTGTAATAGTTGAATGGCTGTTGATATCTTTAAATCTATCAAAAACATTGTATTCTCAGAATCTTGCTTTGAAAGAGTGTGCAGCCTTGGTGAGTTGCATATTACAGAATTATCTTGTTTGGTTTCTGTTGCCTGCAGAATGTGCGTTTTATGTAAATATTTACAGTAGACATATGGACAAGTTTCCTTCTTTTGTAAAGTTGAACAAAAGGCCAAAGTGGTATCAGTGCACTTAATTACCTACACAGTAGTTGAGTATGTTTGAGGAAAGAGTCTCACTCTGTTACAAGGTCTTACCTGAGTTTGAAAATTCCTGAACTGCTCTGTGGTCAGGGAGATTTGAATATCCAAGCAGGGCAAAGTAGTTCTAAAGCTTTTGTGTTGTGTGTGGTGTTTTTAGTTTTTTTGGTGCTTTTTTTTTTGTTTGTTTGTTTGTTTGTTTGTTTTGGGTTTTTTTTGTTGTTGGGTTGGTTTTTTTTTTTTTTTTTTTTTTTTTTAGTGAAAAATTCTTCTTTTTTTTTTTTTTTTTTTTGTTTGGACAATAATA
>JASVER010000034.1:6021571-6164330 GCA_030449065.1 Oceanodroma leucorhoa
AAAACCCATGCATGCTTGGTATTGAGCTTAGTAACTAGCAATGTAAGTGGTGGTCTGTTTTCTCTTGCGTGTTTCAAATTGTCCCTCTGAAATGCTACGTACTGACTGCTATAAACACATGGTAATTTACTTAGAAGCACTTACTGTATTTTGTTTTAAAACACCAGCTGAAACTGCAATGTTTCATAAACATCTTTGTATTTTTCTCAATTAATCTCTAATGCTGTATCAAATATTTTAATATTTGGAAATTAATTCTGAATTGGACAGAAAGTCTTGTAGCAATAGAGCATAAACATCCTTTTTCTGTTGCACAACATTTCTTTTTAAGTTCTTGACACACCACTATTTTAATGTGATGTGGAGAAAACAGCACTGAAGCCTGTTAAATGATTCATTTGCATCCTCTGAAGCCCAGATTTGAGAGAATGAGGCGGGGGGAAAGGCAGAAAACAAGATTAGCTATCAGTGGCTAAGCAGTCTAGGGAACYGGTTGTTCTCACTGCTGGTGGCCATTTCTGAAACCAACTCAGATCGCTTTAACCCCTCCAGACAGTGTGGAATTAGAGGTGGTTTCAAACAACAAATGTGGATTCAGGTATTAACTGTGAGATTACAGTCCTAGAGCTCAGGGGTGATATATATAATGTATTAATTTGATTCCACCATTAACGTGTAGTGATGTATCTCACGTCTGAATGAGTAACTGAGCCTTGCCTTTTTTTCTGCCTAAAAAAGTACTTGTACTATTCAAACCTAAACTTGGTTTCATCTTGGTTCTGGTTGAGATTATACTACAGGCTGTTTCATTTAGAGATGTTTAAAATAGGCCTTAATCCTGCAATATGATGCAGAGGAGTTGGTGGTTGAGCTCTTCAGAGCTTTGCGAGGAACTCTGAAGCTGTATGTTGCACAGCCAGGTCCATATTTTGTGTATTCCTCAGCCATGTTAAGATGCATTTTCTATTAGAATTTCTTGCATATGTGTCTGCCTTTCTTATTTCTAAATTATCCCACATCAAAGAGAGAGATTTGCCTATACATAGATATATGTATTTATATATATATATTTAAAGAAAATGGCTTTTATTTGATGGTGACTTCTGAATAAAAAGATTTATTACATTCTTAAAAGGATGTTTAACAACAACAAATCATGTAATCCCATATCTTTAGCTTATTTTAGAAGTGTTGTGCTCAATTGTGCTTTTACTGCATTTCTTCATCTTGTCTGTGGCTGGAAGTTCAAGAATCTCATATTTTCATTGCTTCTAGATCTTCCATTCAAGATCAGTGAAAGTGGGCTCCTTGAGTGGTGGGCTGATGCCAAATGCTTCAKTTATTTTTCAAGGTGTGTAGTGTTGATAGTGGTCATGCCTGACTGTTGTCATGGTTGAAGTTGAACCTCATCTTGCTTAACTTGGCCTCTCTATTGTGGTTTTGGCTTGGTGATTTTTTTGCTCGATTTGTTTTGTTTGTTTTCTTCCCCTTATTCCAGAGAGGATCTGTATTTGTTGAGCCTTTTGCTCAGCTTTTGTCAACCTTGACTTAAGTTTTGAGATGGAAGGGAGCTATTTTAACTCAAGTCCTGACAGTTGAGAGTCACTGTGGTAACTGTTTTCTGGTGACTCTCCTTGACGACTTAAGACTTTATTGCCCTGTCAGGAAGACAGTAGGGGCTTTCACTGCATTTGCAGTTTTATTAAGCAAGACTTTCTTGGAGGATGTTTCTGGCATGGGAAAAAGTTTTTGTCTTTAGAAAACAAAACTTCCTTTTCCTAGGAAGTTTGTATCTGTTCCACTGAACCACCTGCTACCTTCTCATGGTAGGTAGCCAAAAGACCGGTACTGCCTTTCTCGTCTATCATGTTCTTTGTTCTATTTACCTTCAAGCCTTCTTTCTGACAGAAGATTTTGCTCAGCTTTTAACAAGATGATAGTCTTAATTAAGTTGCCTGCAATTTCACCAGCAGTGAGAAAAGTATTACAAACATTGATTTAAAATTTTACTCATTGGTTTGCTGCAAACAATTTCTTACTGAGGTAACTTCTTTCTGGATTTATTTGACTAGTGTACAATCAATAGATGAGATGCTATGTAATTAGCAAGAACTGAACTAAGTATATCAAGCTTATGCTAGACTTCCAAGTACTTTGTGAAAATGAATTCAGATATACAAGGGGAAAACATTCCTGAAAGGTGCTGAAAATAACGATGGGAAGTGGTCCATATGTCCCCAGCAGCAAACCTCTTCCGTGTCTAAGAAGGCAACCTTGGAAGATGTTTAAGTCCTTTTACTAATGGTAGACTTGCAGGTTACTGCCTTGGACTAAATCTCCTCCTTTCATCCAAGCTGCTTCTTGGACCCTAAATTTCCCTGATTTTGTTTAATACTTCTCTTTTTTGGGGTGGCTGGATTCAGTCTCCCTCTGTGGCCTGAAGTGCCTGCTACTGAGTCATCAAACCCGTTGCTGTTCGCTGACGCAAGGCTGACTGCTGTGGCTTCTGTGTGCCCGAACAAACAGCTGCAGCAGTTTAGATGTCATTGCCCTGCAGTGATTTGCTGCTGTCCCTCTGCTAGAGTTGACTTCCTGCAGCAGAGCTGGTGTAAGGGAAYGCAGCCACTCTGTTTCACAGTCCAGCACCTTAGAACAATTCACTTTTAGATCAAACTAATCCACGTCCGTGTGTTTCGCGCAGGGGTGTATGTGGTGTTCTGTGGACTGTAGTGTAAGGACAAAGGGTTGGAGCAGTGAGGTCCACCCTAAAGCAGCTCCAACCCGTACCAAATCAGATGGTGCCCATAGGCTGTGTGGTTGTAGAGAAACAGGATCATTACCATAGTGAGGCACTTGGGAGACACTGGTAGTACAGCTGTGCTGCTTTGGATACTTGCAAGGTCATTTAGCACTTTGGGTACACAAAGAAAGCACAACTTTGCATTGCAGTCAAATTATAGATCTTTCTGCATTATATTCAAAGGATGCTTCCAGAAACAAACACTGACGTGCATGACTGACAAAATCACTGTTAACTCAACAGTGATCCCAGCCCCCATCCAGTGTGCATTGTGTGGTCCCTTGGCTTCTTTTACCTGACAGGATTTGAGATTCRCAAGAATTCCCCCATTTCTGGACCTTGTGAAAGCAGTATCCCTGCTGGTTTAAATACCTTACTCATTCATAAAAAGTGGACCTGGCAGGAAGATTCGAAGTATGGTAGGAAATGCATACATGTGCCTGTGATTAAAACAGACTCCATACTCTGGAATTCATCCAGCCAGCAGGCTAGGATCTGGTGAGTTTTGTAATTCCTCTCCTACAGCTCTGCACTCCCCCTCCAACAGCAGTCTGCTAAGGTGATGCAATAGGCTRCATCCTAAACTAGTACAACTCAAAGCATAGCAGCTGAATCAAGGTAGGGTTGTGCAGCATTATTTTTCAAGCCTGGCACCTTTGACAATGCTTTCGAGAGAGATAGTTTCATATTTCAAGTCAGTTTTTCAAGGCAAAGGCTGCTTACTCATGGACTGTGTGTGGTCTACCAGGGTAATTAACATGTTCAGCTTCCCAGGATAATTTGGAAGAGGTCTGTAGGCAAAAGAAGACATTTTTTAGCTGGGGTAGCCTGCTCCTAGCTCTCTCCTTTCTGTTGTCATGTTATTGTGTGTGAGCAGTATATTTGTTTGTGATGGGGGAGGGAAGGCTGAAGCATGTGGCCCTGCATTTAATTGGTGTCATGTAATGGCTGGGCAAAACTGGACTGGGTTGGTCAGGAGACTTCTGATGTTGTTCTGACTACTTGCAAGCAATGGGACTTAAACAGGATGTGCACTAAGTCTTTACTGCTCTTCCAAAATTGCAGGAAAACAGTGAAAATATAACTGTGGTAAATGCATTTTGTCTGCCAATGAGGAGCAGGAAATTTATTCAGATGAGTGCTATTTACCTGCACAGGATGTGTGTTTTCTCTAACAGCAACACATCTGCTCCTTAGACATGCAGAAACACCTTCCAGGTGTGGGCAGAATCTAGGCATGATCCAGCAGTGTCTTCCCACTGTATCTCTGCTGGWATTTCCCTAGGTGTAGCAGTTTTCAAACCAAATAATAGTTTTACCTTATCCCCTTAATTTTCTAGACTATCTAGACAACAAAGACTGTTACCTTCCTGCTTGGGAAAGGTGTTAAGCCACTCTGCTGTCAGGACCCAGAAAGGCGAGCTGGGGTAGGAGCAGTATAGACAATGTATTCCTGTTGCAGTAGTGGGAGTCCAAGGAAAGTCTCTTCCCTCTTTTTCTCTCCAGTTCTTGATATTGTCAAGTAATCAGTGCAGTTTCTTCCTGTGTGCAGATGAAAGCGCAGGTTCTTTGATACTGCTGAGATTTCACGCTTCCCCATGTGTGGGTGTTCTGTCTTCTGCAAATTCTGGAAAATAATAAACCCTTGAGTTGGACAAAACAGACTCCAGCAAAGGAATTGTGTCTACTGTATCAAGAGAGAGGAAGGAAGCTAAGTAAGAGGTCACACTTAATCAGAGATCTGGTCTTAAATTACTTGTTCCTAACTGTCATGAAGTTCTGCAAACTCCCTCTCTGTTTCTAAATCGCCCRAAGTGGAGGCTACAGCCAACTTGTGTGCCTTGAAGATTGGGTCACAAATCTGTAATGTTGGCTGGCTTAACCCATCTTATCCCCCGCCCCCATACCTGGATAAAATGATGCCTACTCCTTGTTTCAGCCCAAGCCACTGGCTACTGCAGTCTTAGGGGACATTTTGCAGTCGGCATCTGCTCTGTTCTCTGTAGAGACATGTGACTGTGATCCTAAAGCCACCAGGTTCCTCTGGGCAGGTTCTGAGTGGTGCAGACCCCTTGCATGTGGATCCATACTCTGTCCTAAACAAAGTTGTCCTCCCTGTGTGTAATGAAGCCTTCCCCACTTCCTCTGGATGCCCTTTCACCAGCTTGCCTGCTGCTAGTTAATGGGCTGTTCAGCTCATGCAAATCTAGTTAATTACTTATTCAAAATTGAAGTGGTTATAATTTGATCGAGGTCCCTTCACAAGTATGTTAATACTTTTGATTGAGAGTGTTTGCAGAGGGGCTCTGTTTAATGATTCAATTTTGAAAGCTAATTCAGGTTAATATTCTTCAGCACGTGTTGTTCCTCCCTTCCTGTCCTGTATACTTGCTCAGGATTTTAATTCTTGCAATATGGGAAAAGACTGAAATCATGAACCTTAGCCTGGGATAGCAAAAGCAAAAAAGGCTTAAGACAGTAGTGAGAAAATGGTTTTGCTAACCCCATATTCACCTCCTGATATTGGATAAATTGCATGTCTGTGGACCCATCTGGCACTGCAGGGGAGTAATATCCTTTATGACAAAGACATTTTATTTAAGGTTTTCTTCCAGCTCTGGTCCAGAAGGGGGAAATTGATTTAGCCTGTGATGTTAGAAACCAAAATCAAGGAGTGTTGAGACAGAGGGCAAGCGGCACTGTGACACCTTCTGTGCATTCAGACTAGAAACAGGATCCTTTCCCTATTGCAGTGATCCCCTCTTCACATCTGTTGCTCCCTTCTTACTCAGACACATGCAAAGTCACATGTGCTGTGCTGACAGCACTACAACTGTTCTTCTGGAATCAAAGGACTCCTCATATGAGTTCCTCTGCTCTTGCTGTAAATGCCAGCCCACAGCCCACAGGGGACAAAGCTCTGGACTTGTTTCACCCCAAGAGGAAGTCTTTRGAAGAAAAAGGGTTTTGCTGGGAGTGTTTGGGAACAGTATCCTAAGGGGAAGTTTTTTTTCTTCTGTTGATGCCAGTCTGACTTGCTTTTGTAGCTGGCAGCAGTTTCTATAAAGCTGGTATTTCTGAGTGAAAGGATAAGGACCTTTGTGAAATTTGTTTTAGACCCTTTGCCTCACATGGGAAAGTGGGACACAGTAATTAGATTCTGCCTGTTGTATATCTGATGTGTAAAATGATAACAGCTTGTTCGTAAAGTGCCAGAGGCTGTAGTCCATTCCTAAGTAGAAGATTAGGGCTTAAAAACACTAGGTTTTGAGGTTGCACTCAGTGGTTATTCCTTTAAGAGACACCCTCGTGTTACAGCATTCGTGAATACTGCGTAGCTCCCTGGCCAGCAACTTCTCTTTTCCTCTGTTTCGGTGGTTGGAAGCTCCCTGTGGAGCAGGAGGGCTGCACAGCCAGCGATCATGTCTGGACTGAACTCCTGGATGAAGAGTCTTGTTTCAATTTCTTTTTGCTCATTTGGGTTTATGTAGCTCACGTGGTTTCTTCTCTCCAGTAACCAACAGCCACAGTGTTCATTAGAGTAGTGTATCAGCCCTTCTTTCTGGGGAGTAGTAGGCCTGCCAAAACTAGTCCAAAACTCTGACAGAAGCATGTTTTCCTGGGGTAAGTGCTTCATATGAACCAAAATGTCTTGCCAAATCAGGTTGATTAGGGACATTGTTTTGGAAGAAAATTAGAAAAAAATCTGGTGATGTCATTTCCATTCACCTTTTGGGAATTGAAAGTTATTTTCTTTGTGTGTTTTTTTTCTTCTCTCTCTGTCTCTCTCTTTTTCCTTCTAAATTGGAAGCAGTTTTTCATTTTAAAGCTTTTTTGTGCATGTACAGCATATAACTGAAGTGAAAAACAGACATTTAGATTGAGTTGTAATAATTTTACGGGAAACTCTTTCATAAATTTCCATTCAGATTTGGCAGAAAGCCGAAGGTTTGAAATCTCAGAACCTTTCATGAAACCAAACCTCTGTTCTTCACACAGCTTTCATGCCTGTCCCTGCAGTGGCTTCCACCTAGATTAATGCAGTATACTGCAGTGAGGGATACATGTGCAGATCAGCAAAGGCTTCAGCCTAGTGTGAAGTGTCTGGTCCTCTCCATATGAACACCTGTATTTTCACTTGTGTGATGTTGAAGTTTGGCAGTGACAATTAGCTGATAATATGATCCTGTTGTTTGCTGATGACTCTGTCAAAATTATTGACTGTCATGCTTGGAGTATGAATGAAGTATTTAGTGATTATTTTGAGCAATCATACGAAATGAAGTTTGAGAAATCCCTAATCTCTATGATATAGGYTCATTCAAATCATTTGTCAGTGCAGTGCTACGAGTGCGCCACAGGAGAACTCATCTAAAAGGGGAACTGAAGTTGACTTTCTGTACTACTAAAGTCTGTGAAATTTTGCCTCTTGAAGCTTGGACTTAGCTTGTGCAAGCTGTTTCACACGGTATGCAGGCGGCACTCATTCCATGACTATTATGGGAGCTACATTGATGGGTAACTGTTAATACTCGTATTTCTCTCTTTTTGTCTGAAGAAGAAATCTCACTTTTTTTTCTACATGTTGTAGCTTCTCCCAAAACTTCGGGGGAACAAAATACAGACAAAAGCAGATGTGATTCTTCATGCCTGCTGTCACAAATACTCCCCTGAAAAATCATAATGGTAAGGATAAAGATTGGTGCATTTATTAGGAGAAGCAGCTTGCTAGCAGCAAAACATGATGTGGAACCTCCTCCTTCCTGAGGCTGATAGTTCACATGCAATTGCACATACATACTCTCTGAGGAATTAAAAAAAAGACTCTCGAAAGGCCAGGATACCCATTATGAAGCTACAGGCTGGAAAGCTGCCATTTGTTAGATTAATATGAGCCTGGTCAATTTTTCAAAACATACATTATAAAGAGAAAAACGCTTAGTGTTTTATGTTTTCAGGGTGCTTTCAGCCATTCATGAAATCATCCTCAGAGATACAAAAGATGTGCTTAAGCAGTATTTGGAAAGCATTTAATTCAGGATTTATTTAGTCATTGTAGAAACCAGTAAGACCCTGGTTCTCAAACATTTTTAACTTTCTTCCTTTCTCCTTGCCCCCGCTGTAATCCTTATTTGAGACTTGTAAACACAGTGGGAGGTGCCCAGTTGATCTGCTGTTGCAGAGCCACTAGGAGAAGGTGGCAGGGCAGAGGGTGCTGTGGTTGATAGGACTGGCTGGGAGAGAAGGTGCCCTGCAGAAGGGGGATGTTACACGCTTGTCCTCAGTGTTGCTCCTCATCCAGCTGAGCCTGATTCCCAGTCTCTGGGGGGTCTGGAGTGGCCTCCCAGGCTTGCCTGAGCAAAAGTACTCTGCTGTCACTCTTGCTTTAGACTCACTCGCTTTCTTCGTTTTCCACTTTTTCTTTCACCTAGGACTAAGGAGCAGGGAGAGGTGRCGGGGCAGGCAGCCACTCTGCCACGTGAGGTCAGGAGGGACTCGGAGTGCCACCGAGCCAGGAGGTGCATGGGTGGGAAAAACAGTAAAGGGACTTGAGGTGGTGCCTTCCCCTCTAGATGTTCCCTGCGCTTCCTGCTGCTTTTTGCCTTCTTGGCTACTTCATCTCCTGGCTTGGCTCTGCTGTCTCCTTCCAGATACAGCCCAGGTCTCCCACTCCTGTTGTTTCAGCATAATGATTTGTGCTGAGAAAAAAAATTGCATGTGAACTGTGTTTTGTCCATAGCTGTGTGAGTGCAGCAGTGTCCAGCAGGGAGCAGAGCTGTAGAGACAGACTGACCTTCCATTGCACCTTCCCTTGCAGCACACAAGGGAATGAAAAATAACCCAACTACGTCAAATGACATCTGGTACAAAACACACTTTGCTTTAACAATTGCCCTTATTTTGACATTAATGGATTAGGAGAAAAACTGTCAGGGTATTGGAACAGGAACTTAAAGACCTGAAAAGTGGAAAATGATGCTTCAGGTGACAATGAGAAAGGGCATTCAGAACCTTAACACAACTTTTAGACTGGTTGGTGAGTTGCTTCATTCTTTGTATTATTTTCAGGTTATAAAATGGTACATACATTAAAAAATATCACACTCCTTTCTCACAGTTTTAGCCATTTAATATAAACACTTTACAGATGAATCAGGAGTGTTGCTTTGCCTAAGCAAGTTGGCAACATGAGAAGTTTTTATGAAATTTTCCTTACATGTTTAGAATAGCAATAACCATGCAGTATTTCATCCTGTTTTAATGGTCTGGATGTGGCTGCCTGGAAATACAACCCGCTGGGAAAATCTCACACTGCTAAATGTGTTTTCATTCTGTATCAGACCCTTCCTCTTGCTAGCCCTCTCCCCCAAGTTCTAAGGCTTTTCATTGAATGGAAAGTAATTTTTGGGACATTCAGTATTTTAATTTTACTAATGTAAAATCATAAATRTAATCTTACGGTTTTGGTACAACTGAAAATCAAATCACTGGAACAAAATAACAAAAAATTCTTGCTTCAACACTTGTCAAGGGAGTTCAGTCATTGAACTATTCTTGCAAAATGTTTAGACTTTTGATAAAATTACATTTCCCATAGAGAATGTAGTTCTGGCTCACTTTGGCTTTCTAAGACTAGTGCTAGCCAGCAGCAATCCTACTGACTTTGCCTAAGATCTGGGGTACAGTTTAAAGCAAAAGCTTCGGTGTGTTTATGTGTTTGTGCATTTCTAAGAATGATGCTTTATATAACTTCAGGGACCTTATCAGCAAGAAAGAATAAAGAAACTGAAGCAAATTTGTGCTGCTGAGTGGAGTGATGTATGGAACAACGGCAACAACAAAATTACATATTGATAGCATTGGCAAGGGTGGTATTTTTTTTTTWAATTTTTTATTGGATTGTTGTAGTAGCCAAAATTCACGCTTTTATGCATCATGACAGTTGAAACCAGTTATTAATTTGGCACTCTGAGTGATAAGGGGAAAGAAAATTAATCTGTAATAGCAAAAATGAGCAGTCTTGGATCTTAGCTGGTGGTAGTATTTTTTTTTTTTATCCCTGGTGTAGGTTAGAGATTCCGGTCCATTCATTCTTTAAGCTTATTTTTTATTGCTAACATATTTTTATGCCTTCTTTTTCTTTTAATTTGAAGACTTAGAGCAATATTTTTACTGTCTATAAATGAGTGTTTCTTTCAAATATGCCCTGATGTAAAATGCTGAGAGGGTTAGCTTTGGCTTTTTTCTTTACCTACTGTATACTTTTTGTGACATGTTAGATTAACTTTCAGCCGCAGGCCAATCTGTCAAAGAAACAGGGAATGTCTCCTGCTATGACAGATTTGCCAGAGGCTGAGGTTTGAAACAAGCTGGGTATTGCTTCTTACACAAAAGTAATTTCTCCCTACTGAAGAGAGCTATCACTGAATCAGCTGAACAGAAGCCTCTGACTTGCATTGCTAGGTTCTGATCAGAAAATCTGCAACAGGCATTTTTTTTAATAAACTTATATGCCACAAAGGAGCTCTGGCAGTATAACTGCGGGAGAACTTTCAGCAACGTAAGGTCAAAATAATTTCCTCAAGGATATCAGGAATCCAATATATATTTAAAAAACTTTCCCTGGTTGACTTCRGTATTGTTATCATGTCGGATGAATACACTGCTGCAAAGATAGACCCATAGGTCAGACTTTAACATACAGGCAGGACCTGCACTATCATCACAGCATCTGCTCCAAAAATAACCACCCCACTCCTTAAACCTGACTCAATTTACTGTATGAGCTGGACGAAACTGTGCCCTCCGCACCCCAATTGTCCTGCCTTGGCTGTAGTGCTGAGGGGCTAGAAGATGCTGTGCATCCTGAGCTTCCCTTTGCAGCACAGCTTCTTCCAGGGGGCTTTCAATAGCCAGCTCTCAAAGCAAGTACAACTGCGTAACAAAGCCTGGGATCTTTGCAGAAATGGCTAAACAAGAATATCTATTACAGGCGTTCCCTAAGAAGCAATCTAGGCAATCGCACAACAGCTACACTGCTGCTGGGCAGCTCGTGGGGTGAAATGAAGTCACGGTTCGTTCAGTCGGGGCTTCTTTTGTGGCGGACTACTGTTTTCTCTCTCAGAACTGGCTGGCAGAAGGTCTGTGAATAGCACAGGGAGCATTATGAGAGAAAAGGGAGGATTAGGCTGGGAGTCCTCGCTGCCTCTTTTGCCTTACGTGATATGAGTGTTCGACACCGCTAGCAGTGCGCTGTATAAACTGGGAAAGTGCATCAGTCTTTTGTTTTACCAGACTTTAGTACCCCTTATATGCAAGCCAGACTCTAGGATAGTATAAGAAGAACATTTTATTGGGCTTGATGAAGGAATTAATAGGTATCCTCCTCAGGCGTGTGTCATAAAAAAGACTTAGACACGCATAATGGACCCCTTCTGGCATTGGAATAACTGAAGCTATGCCYATTTCCACAGACTAATTTAAGTCAGTGTAGCTGTATTAGGTTATGCTAGCCAAGGATCTGGCCCAATTAAATTGGAATGGCAAACCRTACTAATTTTAAGACTTTCTCCAGAAATGCATGTCTCTGCCRTATTTCCTACTGATCACAAAATTCATAAGCTGCTGGTTATAACTTRAATTCCTCTTTATAAAATGGAATCCCTATTTGGATTTTACTTTAAAAAAAAATTGTAAATGTTGTGAACAGTAAATAGATGATGATATTAATTTATATTATCATAGTTCCCAAAGGTTCTGGTTTCCCCTTACAGCTGCCTGAAAACACAATGTAGTTCAGAGGGCTGTGGGGAGGTAGGAAGTATAGCTCAATACTATTTCTTTACTGAAGTCCTTGCTGCCAGGTAGAGTCCCTGGGTGCGTTTTAAGAAGAAAACACTGTTCGTTCATCTGTTGACRTGTGGTGGGCTTCTGAGGAATAAGAAAGCCTAGAAGCTTGCAGGTTTAAAAGTTCAAGGAACATCAAAACCAGGTTTCACATCCACTTGAAGTTGCAGAGAATGAAGTGTCATGTGGTCTGGGGATCTCCTCCTGCCGGCTCCCCTCGTGGGCATCTGCTGCGTGCCTAGATGTCGTAGAAGAGGCGCAGGAAAAGAGGATGACTCTTGRCTTTTCTTTTTGAGGTGACCAAAATATAAGCAAGAGAAATAAGCAAGAGAATGTTTTCACCCTGAAAGCTGGGTTCAGCTTTGGTACCTTGTGGTATTGCTGGTGATGTAAAAACACGGTGAATTGCAAGACAAAAAAATTGGGAGAGGGGAGACAGAATGTTTTCAACCTACAGGAAACAACTGCTGGAAGATYGTAGCAAGAGACTTTATCTGACAGAATCATGTAGGGCTGTTTCATTTTGAAAGTGTGCAGGGCTTTAGTGACAACTGTATAGGAATGTGTTCGTAGAAGAAATGTCATAGGAAACGTGTGGCAGTTTGTTTTAAGTATATGCCACCAGATGCTGAGGGAGGGGTACTTCACACTGGAATGGCTTTGAAGGCAGATGACTTTGGGCACAGAGGACCCCTAAAAAGGCTTAGAAGGTACAGGATTTGCCCTTTGTTTTTAATCTTAAACAATAATAAAAAAATCTGTAAGCACATAAACAGTGAGGATCTGCTGCAGAATCTCTCAGGAAGGATGCAGAAGTTCTGGCTTTGACAGAACCAGGAGAGTTTTTCATCCAAAGTAACACTAATATTTTATACTTCTTGGCATTTGTCCAATTCTGCTTTGCTGTAAGTTACTTCGGAGCAGGGGAAAAGTGATCAAACTTCATGGGTAATGAGATTACAGAAGAGTTTTTCTAACTACAAACAGCCCACTCTGATCAAGCAGAATTAGATTAGGACCCAAAGGAGAAAATAAATAAAATCTTTCTGGGTTGCAATTTTGCTTGGGAGTTCTAGTGTCATATCAGTCATTTGCATCCTAGCCATGCTATCAGTTTGGAAAAGAGGGAGTTTTAGAGTAGTTCACTGGATTGGGCTGATGGAGGGATTAACCTCTACCCCCCAYTTAATTCACTTGAGGCAGTGCCTAATACTGTTTTGTGGACCTCAGTCCAGGTCCTACAAATTCCAGATTTACCTGCTTTGTGGACATGGAGTGACAGGTTACAGATGCTATTTTTTTTGCTGGAGGTGGTGAAAACCAGTGTTAAAATGCTTTAATTTGAATCTTAATGCTACATGCTCCAAAGGCAGTGGAGTAACTAAGGAGGAGGAAAAGGGAGACACAAAGGAAACACTGATCATAGAAATTTGTTTTCTGAAAATAGATGTTAAAGCACATTTAGCATCTATGCAGTAGACTAGTAGAGGATTGCAGCATGAGTCAGGAAGGAATAGGAGATCCGAGGCTTGCAAGTCATCCTGGCAGCTCCCTTGAGCTTAAAAAATTGATTCGAAGAGTAGGAAGTTGACTGAAAGAAGAGAGTTGCCTATTCTGATAGGGACTGTAGAGGGCAGGCAAGGCTGAGTTGCATGGGTGTTGTGAAAGCTCTAGGATGGCAGAATAACTCTTGTTTTACACTGGGAAGGTCAAAGGAGAGGAATGGTCAAAAGAGGAAAAAATGCGTGTTGAGAATACAATGAGGCAAAAAAAAACCCCCAAAACAAACAAAAAAACAAAACAAAACAAATGAGGGAGACAGCAAAGAATGGAGTAAAGTTTGGCTTCAGTTATTTTTGCTCCCTTTCCTGAAGCTGGAATACAGACGAGAAAGCTCCTCACCTGCCTAGGAGGGGCTAAGAAATTGTAAACCAGCCAGGGTCTTGGTCTGGGCCCCTGAACAGAAAGGTATAAAGGAAAGATGTGCGCTGTAGGATTCTTCAAGTGAGGTGCTCCATGCTGGAAGTGGAGAAAAACAGAAAGGTTAATGTGGCCCTTTCATAAGGAAGATGTGTGCAGAATAGTAATTTGCTGTGGAACAAATTAGCTGCAAAAGGCAGGACAAGGGAGAGGCTGAGCCCTKGGCTCTAAGTTGAGGGAAGTGCCTTTAAAGAGCCAGGTGTCAACTTGCAATTCAGAGGTCCGAAACACAAAGCACTTTTTTGCTGCTTGCTCGGCTGATCTATACCAGCCTGGTTTCCAGGGTCCAGGTGTAGAATAGATGTCTAAAAGGGTTACTGTAGTCATTAGGTTTACCAAAAGAGAGCAAAACTCACTCTTTCTTCCTTCATCCCATCTACAGGAGGGCTGGCGAAAGATTTCCTATTTGACCTGAGGTGGTATGGCAGTGTCTTAACGCAGCTAAAATTTTTAGCCCACTGCCAGTATATATGTGCCTGCAGTCAGAGCTGAGCAGTACAAGCCATCTTGCTGACAAACATACCAACCTGGAAATTGTACCATGTGTCATAGCTTCTTATTATTAAAAAAATTCAGCAGAGAGCTGGGAGGAGACTACCCGAATTAAATGTGCAGATTCAATCCTTGATACAAAATGCATACTGTGAAAATGTCTCCAGCATTGCAAAACTGCAAACTTGATAGATCTCACAGCCCGCTTTGTATTGCCCCAATGTGCTGCAGTTTTAATAACTGCATGCAGAAGAGCGTTCATAGTTACCTTTATGGTTACACTGCCATCAGAACATGAGAGATGCAGCTAGCCACTGATACTGTGAATCTACCCCATTCATCCTGTGGCAGATTACCTGCAAATGGCCTTTTAATCTTTTTATAGACTTGGTCACGACCAGAATTAATCAACAGATAACTTATACTGACATGGTTTAGTCTAAACTCTTTGTGGTGACTTCTACTTTACAAATAATTAATTGCTTGTGGCAAATACTGATTGCTGTTGGTTGTACAGGGCACCTGATGTCTGCTTGTGGACTGGAAGGCACCTTACTCATCTGCAGACATTCAGTGTGGCTGCACCACTTATGTGCAGAGTCCAGCACACAGCAGTGGTGCCATCGTGGTTTTATTCTGAATGTCTCTAGGACCTCAGCCTTAGCTTTTCAAACAGGCTGAGTGGAAAAGAGTGCAAAAACCAATAAACAGACGTTGATGRGGGGGGGCTTTTTGTGCTTGTTCTGCCTGCCGCTCTCACTGGTATGCCATGGAGTGTTAGAAGACTAAATTACACTTTTGAAAAATAAATGAACAAAGTAAATGATGTGCTGTGATACCCTTGACTGGGCTTTTTAATAGTGTTTGTTTGCTTACTTGCTAATTTGCAAGGTCTGGTAATTTGCGATCGGCCTTCCAGTCGTTAGTGTGAATTAGTGTGGTTCTATTATATGAGAAGGACGAGCAAGTCAGTAAGAAAAAGAGAAGCATCCCACATTAGTGAAGCTATAGGAAAATGGCTTGAATGTCTTTGCACTGTTTAGAGTGGTACTTATCTCAAAACTTAAAACTATTTCGTATCAGTTTAGTTCTTAGTTCATTCCCTTGCACGTAAATAACTGTCCAAAAAAGAAGTGTCTCTCATACTCTTTAGTGAAGGTGATCTCTTGTTATTGCTTGTTTGAATACCTCCATTGTGGGCCTTTTATCATTTTTATGGTGGTGTAAGAAATGTGTCATCTATGTAGCATCTGCACAATGTTTGCTGAAAATTAAGCTGGTTTAGAGCATTTTATTTCAAATCTGTCATAGCGATTTCAGTGGTGATGTTCTTTCATTTTAACTAAATTATTCTGAGGGTTTTATTTGGCTTTTTTTTGGGTTTTTTTTGTGAGAGAGATAAGATGGGGAATGCTATMTTTTGACAAAGTTCTTAAAACATCCAGTCTGAAACTCGGTAATGGCATTGTCTTACGAAACCTACCTGGCTGTTT
The DNA here is from genome assembly GCA_030449065.1 of Oceanodroma leucorhoa. NCBI lineage: Eukaryota > Metazoa > Chordata > Aves > Procellariiformes > Oceanodroma > Oceanodroma leucorhoa. Next base: position 6,037,184 of record JASVER010000034.1, read on the forward strand.
AAAAACACTAATGGACAACACTTCACATGTCCCATCATCAAGCCGTTCCTACCTGACACTTTGCATGAGAGGATGATCTTTCAGTCATAAACATAGTGATGAGGGATCTCAGAAATTTCTTTTCCAGCACTTCCCAGTTTTCTTTGGACATTCTGGAAAGGTAATTTGTTATCATAACCTAAAAAAGAAAGTGGTGTTAAAAAGCAAGATATTAAGTAACCATTCTTTATGATATTTAACTGGTTTATAAAATAAAGATCTCCGAAGTTTCAATCCATGAATGCATACTGAATAAACCAGACACACCCACGTATGTAAGAAGTCAGTCCTCTATTGCTGGAAGTCAAGAGAATAGTTGCTATTTTTTCTCTCAAGAACAAGAGTAATTTATGGGGTGATTCTCTGGACTCTGTTCATTCTGTAAGAAAAGAGGGGGAAGGAATAGAATAATGCATCTGACGAACCGAATCACTAAAATTAGATGTTGTCCTTGTCTTGAAATTATTGCTGCCAATGAAACTGTATTTGTTAGTGCAATTTTTTTTGCTGTTCGGAAGCCTCTAATTGCAGGTTGTGATTCTGAGGCTAGTGACAGACAAGGTTATCCAGTGTCTGGAGCTGATTCCCCTTTCCATCTGTCACTTGATCCTCTGTTCCTATAGATGCCAGATGAATATTTCTTCCTCATTTTCTAGTTCCTTTTATTCTGTAATATGCTGATGCATAGTTTCATATTTAAAATTCCTAATATGATATAAAGCAGCTTGAATACAGGATACATTTTATTCAGGAGCAACTTTATTTACCTTTATTGTTCAGCTGACTAAGGAAGAAGATGGTAAAGTGAATTCCTCCAGGGACACGTGAAGATTAGCTGGAGATGCGGGCAGGTTCCTTCCCTTCCCCTCTAAGAGTGGTTATGAGCTGGTTTACACAAGTTTTACTGGCCTGATTTTTGGTTTTATAGTTTAAGGCTTCCCTTTATTCATGGTTCATGGACGGAAGTAGAATGAGTTATACTGATACAGGTAATTTTGTGCCAGTTTAAAACTCTGAACACCTGGGAATGGAATGGGATGGGATGAGTTGTAAGGTACTGTTAAAATTGCACCGGAAAATGTTTTTGTTTTAGTGGGAGTTACCTGATATACTTAGCTGAGAGATTTTTCTGTTTCTGAATGAGGTAGACAGTTTCATTGCTGTCATATGTCTTAGCCTCTTCTTATCTTAGCTTTATTATACAACCTCCATTATCACAGAATCTAAATGATGCACACTTACTAATGGAGTGTTTTTACCATTTGTCTGCAAGGCCATTATAAACATGGAAAACAGGATCACTTCGCTGGTTAAGGGCCAAGTTTGGATCCCCTAATAGCTGTGTCTAGTCTAGGTATGCCAATTAATACTGAATTTAAATGCAGGAAAGGAGCTGGTGATTGAAACTGCCAGACCTAGACTATCTGCAGGCAAGTAACAAACTGGGGATCCAAGGTCTGGTGGTCCCAGGTGGAAGGTTGCTTTGACTTCTCAAAGCTTTCTGTAGTGACACTTGAGTGAGAAACCTTCAGTGCATGGTCTGAGCAGGGCCTCGACCTCAGTCTCAGCCACCTGATCGCTTGATGGAGCAGAGCCTTGAACCTGAGAACACGTCTGTGAATGTCAGAACATCCATCTTGTCTGGTAAGGACCCTTCATGTCTAGCTTCATTTTGTAATATCAAACAGGAGGATGGGGTTGTTTGGTTATGTTGCTCTAATAAGGTGCAGGGTGTTTCTTACTGTAGTGACATGCATGTATTACGTTTTGGGTTTCCATATCATGACCAAAACTTTGTGCTGAGGTTTTTCTCTGGGTGTCCCCAAAACTGCAGGTTGATCTATTAGGATGTCAAAGAATTGTCAATTTTATTAATTATTTTTTTAATTAYAGGAAAAAAATCAATGTGGCCCATGCTAGTCAGAGGAGCTGTTTCACAAGAGCCTGCCAGAAATGACCAGGCTTTCGCTAAGCTTAAGGGGAAACTGGACTGGATTACAGTGGATGTCACAGAGCTTTTGATCCTCACTGCAAAAGGCAATCAAGGCAGCCCAGGGCACTGGGGAACAGAAATGCTCAGTGAATGCAGATTTCTGAATTAAACTGTTTTACATATGCCTTCAGGAAGAAGATGGGTGAAAATTCACCTTCACAATGGCAGTCTGAAGTAGAATGAGGCATGCTGAATTCCTGGACTGCTTGTTGTGTTTGCAGCGTGTCTTTGGGGAATCATCTTTCTATACTTTTTTTTTGTGGTGGGGTAGGGGGGAAGGGATGAAAATAATTGTCAAGTTCAATCAGCCCTTAACCTAACTAAACTGGACAAGTATATATATCTCTGTGTGTGTATGCATATGTAAAATGTATGTATGGATAAAATTATTGTTCCACTGCGGTTTGTAGACATTATAGCGCTTCCTGCTGCACCACTTCAATATAACTACTGTGGTGTTTACACAAGTACGTATATCACTCGTTTTATTCTTCTCCTTGTGTGACTTCTCTGCAAACCTTTCTAGTCTGCATGTCTGTTTCTTTGTTCCATCAGCCTACACCCATCCTGGCACTTTCTTCGTCCTTTAAAAAAATATATTGGAAACCATTTCATTAAAATGTAATCCTATCCAGTCTGTAAATGCCCTGTCTGTTCTTCTAATGTCCTGGTATCTCACAGGTTGGTCTGAACAGGCTTTGTAAGCAGCACATCTGCTGCTGTTTAGTGGGTTCAGAGCACAGTGTTGCTTCGCCTATTCCATAGCCAGGCTTGGAATAATTTTTTCTATTCAGACCAAATATATTAACAGTTGAAATTGTATTATTCTGTACAACTTGCCTAAAAAGATGAGAGGAAAAACCATCATTGGTGAAATAGTGTGAAACTCCTGTGCAACATCTGGGCCAACTTTTGGTTTCTTCTTAGTTTAACTCTGATGTGCTAGCCATTTAGGTATGTTGTTTGGCTTATGTCCGAGGCAAGGTTTAATGGTGTGGGGACAATTAGGGGAATACATGCTTCCCTGTTCTTGTCTTGAGAAGATGGTGTCTATCCTGCAGGGTTCTTCAGGAAACATTTGTGCAAGCAAAGCTTTTGGTTTTTTATGACTTTCTTTTTAATTCAAAAGTGAACTGCAGTAATAGCCTTGGCAGGGAAATAGTTTCTCTTTTTATTCCAAATATATACCTATGCTTTTTTTTCAAACTCTACATTAGCCCTGGTAGTTTTGTTGAGTGATATTTTAACTATTCAAAAGCTATTTTTACTATTCAAGGATTGTGATACTGACTCATGTGATATGTTATGCCAGTCATGTCACCTGTAGTCACTAAATGTAATGCACTTCCCAAATTTGACTGCCTTGCTCCCAAGGGTGTTGCAAGTTCTAGTTAATATTTGCAGAGTATTTCCAGGTTCTGAATTTCAGGGTGGCAATGTAAATGCCTCCTGAACAGGATGTCTGTGACCCTTAACTCCCTGGACCATATTAGAAAGATTTAAAAAGACTCCTCATTCCTTCAGAGCTCATGAATCCATGTATGTATTAAACCACAAAGACTGAGGAAGCTCTTGTGAAGGAACCAAACTAAAACTTTGTTCCCCAGCCAAGGACAGTTTAACGTTCATATTAGCATGTTTTATACAATGGATAGCATGATGTCTGAGGTCATAAATTTTTTAAAGTAGCCATACTGTGTCACATTTCTTTTTGATCTGCACTTAAATTTTCATTTACTTTTATATGTTGCTGGCTGAGGGCCACTAGTTTTCTATCATGAGAAATGGTTGCTGAATTAGATTTGTTTTTTTTCCCAGCTCTGAAGAGATGTGCATTTTCAAAGCAGGTGTTTGGTTCAGAATAAGAAAGAAGATGGTTCTGCAGAGAATACACTTAGCAAAGCAATGCCATAAATAGGTCTTGTGTCAGTGTTTGGTGTAATGTCTTGATATGTGTCATCATGAATTATATATTATTTCAGATTTATCACTTCTTCCACTGATAAGGGACATTGCTTCTTTGAGTGAGTTTTCTTCATGGCTTAAAAGATTTACTGATACATCGAAATTCCCTGTATTGGAGATTCAGATGAACTTTGGAAACTTGAGATAAGAACTATAAATCTGCTATAAACTAGGAAGCCATTTCTCAAAATGTGTATTTATTGACAGAGCTTGTACTAGCTTATTCTTCTGCTTCACATTTCTGTGCATCAGAAGAGGTTTTCTCTTCAACAGTATGAACAAAAAGTGAAAAACTTAACATGGCTTGTACAATATATAGGTAATTTGTCACCAAAGTAGTAGTCTTCATTAAAGCATCACCAGGTATTGCCTCAAAGGGGTAATTGTGGAAAGGGTATTCTCCTGTAAGTGTCTCGAGTACTACTTTCAGGTTTTGTTCTTTTGAAATGCTATGCCATTGGGGGTGTTTTTAAATACATTTCTGGAGTTAAGTCCTTATTTTGGAGCTCTAAAGTAATGTTATTAAAAATTCTGGCCTAGACAGCTTCATGTAATTTAAGTTCTTTATGCAAAGTTGACAGCACTTAGGCATATTTGAAAATAAGATCACTTAGTGGATGGTGTAAGGGCAGCAGGCAGGGCAGCCACTATTGAGCTTTCATCACAAAACCCCAACTCTACCATTTAGATGGAAGGAGACATAGCATATCCTTGATCTAACCTGCCAAGACCTAACCTGCAAGATCTATCCAAGATTAACCTGCATGGGAGAGCACCTGGGTCTGTATTAGACCATGYGACCTGCCACTGGATCCCCAACAGGAGAATTGTGCCCGAGGAGACACACGTATAAGCAAGACCCTGAACTCTAGAGCTTGAGCAGATTCATGCAAGGGGATTATGAAAGTTGTGTAAAATTATTTTTCTTCCCTAGCATTAGCAGGATTTTAATCAGTGTAAAGCTATTGATACGATATACCTGAACTTGATTTTTGAAATCTTAAACTTTTAAAAAATCTTTAAGAAAGATTGGGCTGTGGAAATGAATGAGTGAAGAATATCTCATTTCTAGCAGCTGTTTTTCTCTGATCCCAATTGAGTTGCATTTTTTGCCTCCTTCTAGCTCCTTTTATTTTGTAAAATATTGACACTCAAATTGATATTGAAATTTTGTAACAGAATTTCACAACAAGCAGCTTAGATACAGAATCTGTCTTCTGTTCAGGTCTGCTTTCATTCCATTTTATGGTTCAACTGAGTTAAAGATAAGACTCAGATGACTTCCCCTGGGGACCTATTAGATCCAGCTGGAGACTTCTCAGTATCACTTCCCTGCCTTTTACCCAAGGGCAGATTAGGRGCTGGTTTACCCCATTTTACTGATATAGCTATGAAGTGAATAATACAGTTTCATTTTTACCGCTGCAGAGTTGCTTTGTATTGCTGTGACTTCATCTGCTGTGTTAGTTCTGGCCACTGAAAAATGTGGCAAGGTAGTGTTTTAACTTTGTTCATATTGCCAAAATAAAAGCTCTTTCAGACAATATAAGCCTCAAGACACAACCCCAGTATTAAAGCAGTAAGTCTCCCTCTTCATGCCACTCCCTCTCCCCCAAGCACTCAATCATTTGTCAGCTGACATGGGCATTATGGACAAATCTATTGCAACTTGGAGTCACATGGCAAAATGCACATACAGAACAGAGAGATTCCCCACTACAATTGTGGGATAATTCAGATAAGTCATCTTTGACCCAGTTGTACAGTGGGGAGGGATGAGTAGAAACGCATTGTGAGTGGCAAGGAATGCTCAAATTTAGTAGCTGATAGTATGAGGAAAAAGAATGTAGGAATACTTCCCCCACTCCCAAGCTGCATCCAAAGCTTAAAATCCAAAGCTTTCAGATGCTGGCTATTTGCCTATGAGACTTTTAAGGCCAATCGGTACTGATTAAATATTGAAGCAATCTAAATCAAGATAGCATCACTTCCTGTGCTTTCTAGTTACTAAAGACCTGACTCTTCAGCAGCAGCAGCAGATTCCTTGGCATCTGTGCAGGTTGTCCAAGGAAAGYACCAGTAGCTCTAAACTGCTGCTGTTTAGCTTGGTTGCAGCCTCCCTGAATGCATCTCGATACTGTTCAGAGCCCAGCTAGCTCCTGCCTGGCCATTTTGGCATGTGTGCATTTATGCATCTCCCCACAGATGCGAGGTTAATGCTGTGTGTTGGTGTGTATTGTGGGCTGTTGCAGTGCTTGTGAAGTCCAGAACTGTCTCTGCATGTACATCTCACCCAACTCCAGTGGTCTCTTACTTCCGTAAAGTTTAGGGTTGGATTGGGTTTTGCTTCTCAAAATAACTTCACTATCTGCTGAGACTTCCTAACTACACTTCTAAATTTTGGATGAACGGAGGTTTTCTGATTTTGTTTTAAGTGTCAGTCTCCCTTGTACTTCAGAAGATGCCAAACTGTAAGGAGGAGGCTGAATCTTGGACAGTCATGATCAAGCATCCAGTTTGCTGCTCAGTTGGGATGAATGGTAAGCTCTTAGTGATGGGACGTCACTACATGGAAAAATGCTGATGCCATCTTTTAGTACAACAACAACACTTAGATGGTCCCATGGTGTTAAATGGTACTAAATGATAGACAGAATAAAGAACTTTTGATATTTTAGTGTCTCTCACTGAACTTACAAAGCAAGAATGGTTAAGCTCTTTGGAGCTTTAGATCACACACTGACTGGCTGCTGGGATCAAGAGGAATTGATTTTTGGCTACAGTAGGTGCCATAAGAAGCAAACACGGATGTTTTCTATCTACAATTGGTTATAAATGATGAAAGCAGTCAGTGATGTACAGCAATGAATTGGACCAGCGATTAATTCTTATGTCTGTCTGAATATGTGGTGTGTGTAGACATGGGAGCAAAAGAACATCTCTTTCTTTGGGGGAGTGGGGAGGGGCTGTATTGGGGGGGGGGGGGGGGGGGGAATTGTTTTGTTTTGCTGCAGATCTAAACCTAGCTGAATTTACAGGCATGTCTTTTGAGATGGTCTTCTCTTAGGCATCCCAGCTCAGACTGAGAATAAGTCGAAGCTGGTTTTACTCTTTCTGTCAGACTTTTTGCCTGTAATTCTGGCAGGAGACTCATGCAGTCACAGTGGTTTGTCTGCACAGAGCTGCTTGCAATATCAGGACCTGTGTTTTTTCATTTTGTCTCCCATAATTGGAAATAAATCCTCTAGATTGAAAATAGAATGTATTTCTTGTTGCATATGGGGGAAAAATCTGACCAATGTAATAGTGTTGTATTTTTATATTTGCTGAGATGAATTGATTCATCTTGCATTTCATTTGCTACTTTCCAGCTCTGCTCAGCTGGACAAGATGAGGACAATGGCATCCAAGTAGGAATTTTCTTACCCAGATCTGTATGCTGTTTTTAGTGTTGCTGATGTGCAAGCTGCTGTTTTGTTCCAACACAGTATAGGTGAGTTTAAATTAAGAGAACTATCACTGAATTTTTAAAGGCAGAATTTGTTATCTTAAATTTAACGTGTTACATTTCTAGGCATCAAGCCTGATTCTTCTTTGACTTCGTGCCAATATAACTGGCAGCTTCACTCAATCCAGGGTTYACCCATCAGTAATTAGTTTGATGAGAATCGGCAAAGTGTCTGTTTTTCTTCTACTACAATGCATATATTCACCTTGCTAGTGTATTAATAGCACTGATGAGTTTGTCTGGATCTTGATAAATGCAGTGAGATAAAAGTGGTGTATGAGTATAAAAACCCCACAACTGCTGTAGGCTTAATCTCTTTGCCCAGCAAGGTGTAATTTGCACGTGTGGCCCACTGGCATGAATGTATATTAGGTAGTCTTCTGTGTCTGATACAGGAGGTGTGAATTATTATAGGCACTAGAAACAAGCCGTAGTGCTTTATTCAAGTTGGTGCATGACATGCTTTTAGCTGTGGAGATCCCTAGTGTGCTGCATGTGGGTGGCAGTTGTCTATTGGTGTCAGATATTTTTATAAGCAGTGTACAGAGGAGTACACTGAAGTATGGGACAAGAAATGTGTTTTATTGAATGTTACTTCAGCTTTTGCAGTAGTGAACTGAAACCAGTAAACACAAGGTGAGCATGTTGCAAACTGAGGCACAACGGATGTCCTGGCATTTATGCAGACCATCCTGGGGATGCACCCGTGGGGAGCATCTACAGGATGCTCTAAGCATCTGCAGGGTCCGGAGTAGAGCTGGCTGCTGCTTGCCCAGCTCAGCATGCAGGCAGACAAGCTGTTCCAMACGTACATCTCCCTGCAGGAGTGCTGATAATCCTGTTAGTCTCTGGAGTGCTTGTAAAGGCCAGATTGCCTTTGCAGGTAGGTCTCATTCAACCTTAGGAGTCTCTCTGCCCCCATAAAAATTAGGACTAAGTCTGGCTTTGTTTGCCTCCTAAAATGAAGACTTGGAGCACAAGATGTGGCTGTTGTAGCAGACCAAGCTCCAATGGCTGTCCTAGTTCAATCACTATTTACACAGAATGGGGTAATTTGGCTGTGTTCGTTTGAAACAGCCAATGTGGGAAGAAGGTGCCCTCTGCATTTGTAGATTACTTGTTTTATTTTCTTCCACTGTGGTGATGGTCGCTAGTGTTGTGTAAAATATCAATTAATCAGATAGAACCCACAGGAGTCAGGGAAGTTCAAAGCACAGCTACTTTCAAGAGACCCTCTAATGCCTTAAGGGAGTAAAGTTTGGCAGACATTGTAGGTTTGCTGTGTCCCTAGTCAAAAAGTTGTGCTAGTTGGCATGCTGGTGGGAGTATTACTGAATAAACATAATATAGTATTTGCACTCTGATTTGAAAAAAAACAGAAAAAGAAAAGTCAAATACACTGTTCAGAGGAAAAAGGTTCTGATAAAAGGAGCTGTTTTTTTCCTAGGAGTTCCTGTTTTGTTTGGTTTTGTATTTACTACTAGTATTGCATGGCCATGGGAATATAAACTTGTAAAYGATCTGGACCCAACAGGTGAGGCTTTCTATATTTCACTGAGAGCTCTGTAAAATGGAGTCCTTCCAAATGTGTTTCCTGAGTGTGGTAGCTACGTGCCAAACCCCTGATTCTGTGTGAACCATGGTAATGGACTACTTTCCTCCTCAACCTTGTCAAGCTTTTTTGTATTGTTTCAAGACTCTTCTGAAATATTTTCTCAGTTTACCCTTTCTTGAGCTCTTGTTATAAAGAACTATACTTATAAACCCACCATGGAACTAAGAATAAGCATCATAAAGCGAAAAATGCAAATTTCCATAACTTGCAAGCCAAAACCACAGCTGTGTGAGGTATTTTGACCTCTCTGAATATTGACATGATGGTCTTAGATCAGGATTCGTGGGCTTATTTACAAGGAGAACTTACTTTAATCTTTAATCATCATGGGAGTGGAAGTGTCATGCTGTGAGTATTCAAAGAGGTCTTGTATTTCCTGCAGTGGATCCTTGCACTCTAAAGGCTACAAAGCAAGACTCTTATTTTTTTTCTGTGTAGAAGGTGCTGGTTTATGTGCCTGTATTACTCCCTGAACAACAGGAATAATGAAAGAAGGTTAAGAAAGAGGATGAAGTGTCACTGTGGCAAGTACCATGTAACTATGGGTTTCTGGCCTTTCCGACTGCGGTGTTGTTTTCTGCCCGTAGTGGGGACCCAGCGGTTGTGATTTAGTGCCTTCCCGGCACTCACACCTGCAGGTGGCAGCATCTTCCTGTTCTATGGGATGTGGTGGCCAGTTCCCGGGTTTCCAGTGKGATTGGGAAACTGAAAATTAAAAGCAAGATCCTCCCACTCCCTTTTTAAGGCAAACATTCTCCTTTTCTACGATGTAAATGTGAGGCAGGGCTTGTTTGACATCTCTGTCAGACTGGCTTGTTCTTTCTCCATTCCCTTTAAACATGGCTTCTCCCTTTGGTTCTGGGTCAGTTTTTCTCCTTTAATCCGCTCTGTTCTGAGACTTCCGAAGTCTAAGGTCTGTTTGAAGGTAGATGCAGGGACTTGGAGAAGGGGTCTCTGAAATGCCATACTGGCAACTTGGTAAGGAAGAGCAGTTAATGTGTATTGAGAAAACTATGCATCATTTCTACATCTGTTCAAATACATGTAATGTTGTTGGACCCTGAAAAGGTCCAAAAGAGCTGGAAACAAATCAAGTAATGTTTTGACTTTTAACAATGTCATTCTGATTTCCTTAGGATCTTTGTTCTCTGAATTAAGACTGTTAGAAGAGAGACATTCTTATCAACTTGAATAATAAATGTGTTGCATTAATATGTGAGTATTAATAAGAGCAATTAAATAAAAAGAGTCTTAAATTTATTCCAGCAAGATAAAAAGCCAACAGAGCAATACCAAAACACTGGGAGAAATCAGAATAGTAAGATAACTAGTTTTAGAAAATACTGAGAGAGGAGTAAGGATTTAAAAAAAAACACCAACAACGAACTACATTAACTACTATTAAACTTAGGCTGCTTTTTCATTAAAACATCAAGTCAGATCTCTAGGTTGTCTCAAGGGAGAGTCCATAACACACGTACCATTGGGTGACACTCTCATAAGGATCATCTTCCAGCAAAGACACAGTGCAACTGCTGCTGCGCCTCATMGCTGTGTGTTTAAATCGGAGTCTGCAAGAGGACCGAGTGTAGGCAATGGCCAGAGACAGAGGGGATGGAAAGATGCTCACACGACCACTCACAATAAGCCCAATCAGCCAAAGAAGAGATGGAARCAGGTGTCCAAGGGCTCTTGTATTGGTTTTCTCTGCCCAGTGATTCCCTTTTCATGGAGGATTCACAGCTACACAATTAGAGCAGCCTTCCAGTGCATGAAGCAGCTAGAGAGGTATTCAATCTACTGTGTTTCTCTATTGGTGGTAGGTGAAGTCAGTGTTCCAGAAGGACACTACCAGTATTGCCTCGGATAATACTGTAGCTTTATCTGCCTGGCTGCTGTCCAGTAACTGGTGCTTATCTCAGCAATGATATCAGACTGCATCTTTAGATTTGCCTGTTGCACTGGAAAATGAGGCCCATGTGTGTTCTCTATACCTGTCTCAGGGATTATATCATACATACTAAATCTTTTCTCAAAAGCAATGTGAGCAGTACCCTTTTCTTGTGCAAAGGATCCCTAATACTCCTCTACAGCTTATCTTCTCTTAGATGAAACTAAGAAATGCCACAATTTTGGATGTCTAACTCATCTTCCTTCATAATAGTGTGGAAGATCAAAATTCAAAATACATTGTTCATGCTATTAGGAAATAGCAGTACACTTGTGTCAGTGACACAGGTTCAGCCCGTAAAATTCAAGCGCTATGCCTGCTGGGAAGCTGAATAGTACACAACAAAGCACTAGTTATGGATAGAGAAGGCATTTTTGTCTAATGCAACTCCACCTAGGCTGTAAGAGATTTGAAATTTGCCCTCAGATACGGACTGTAGAATCCTTGGGAGGGTGATTAAAATAGGAGCTCTCTCACCATCCATGTATTTAAAGCCTCTTATTCTAATGTCTTCAAACACACTATGAAAATGTCCTGGTGTAGTCTTCATGTTCAATTACCATCATCTGCCCAGTTCCACACTTCTTGTGCATGTAACTTTGATGTGAATTACCAGAATTATCCTGCATGTGCACACATCCTTGTTAAAATGTGTGGGTCAGTGCTGCTGTCTCATCTATATCAACTGCCCTCTCTAGAAATTGAAATAATACCCCTGGCCAGGTTTAATGTTGTGCCTAGAAAGTACATTACACATGAGGATGTGTCCTGCCATAAAAAATTGACATCAAAGTTAACACAGTACCATACGCAGCGTTTGAGGGTTTGCTTTGCTCTGTGTTTGCAAGGTATTTTTTTTCTTGTACATAGACTGATCGTTGGTATCTCTTCCAGAACAGAAAAGAAACTGAGAGGTACTCATTTTCCTGTTTGGTGGTGAGGTGAGTGTAAAAGTGCTTAACAAGATGAAACTCTCTCCTGTCATGTTAGTACAGTTGTCAAAAGCTAACCCCTCTAGGCACCTTAATGACTCCCTAATGAAAATGGAGCTGGAGAGGCTGGTCTCCTCCTTGGTCTTATAGTAATATTGCAATGATTCATCTGTTCACAGTATAACTGTGTGAAGATGCCCAACAGTGGGACTCCATAGGGTTAGCTACAGTTTGTCATGATCTGATTCAGGCTAGAAAGCAGGAACAAACATTACTATGGATTAATTCCTAGTTATCTTTAACAGGGAAAGTCCTTCATTATTTGTCTACTAGAATTGGAGAATCTGCAAGGCTTATCTTCAACGTCTCTATCTTGATTCTTCAAAGCTCCCAGTACCCTCCTGGAACAGCAGTCTGTGTGCATGCAGATAGGTCTTGAAGGATGAATATAGTTATTAGCTGTGGTTATTTGAACATCGCTGTTCATGTCTAGTTCCTTTCTATCACACACGCTGAGTAGAGAGCAAAAGATGCAACTGTTTGGTGATGAAAAGAATAAAGGTTTGGGGAGAATAATACTTAAGTGTCCTATACTCTTCCTCTCCCAGAGCTTTTCAGTCCCCTTCTGTAATTTGTTGTACTCACAGCATCAGTGTTTTATCACAGGGATGTAAAGTAGGAAGAACTAAACCAGACTCCTTGGTGGAATCTAGTCCTTTGCTGCCATAGACCACTGTATCATGTAATCCTGCCAATGAAGCTACCAAGTTCTGTCTTGCCCATCTTGCCACCTTTGACTTTTCTGCTTCTCTTTTGATGTCTAGAATTCGCCTGGGCTTCCTTTGCTAATTGTGCATAGCAACATCTCTGCACAATCAAACAAAGAGAATACACAAACCACAGGTTTTAGTGTGGGAGTGCCCAATTTTGGTAAGGCCTGTCTTCGACAAATTCAAGTTAAAGGGAAAAAAAGTTATTCTTGCTATGACTATTGAGATGTGAGGATGGGCCAGACCCTTTGTTGAAGTTGAGGCTACCCTGCCTTTGCTGTGTTTCGGTCTCAGGGTTGCTACTATGAAAGTGGTGAATATATTTGAAATAGAAGCGTCTTGCGGAAAATGTCATATTATTTGTTTCTTTAATTATACTTAATGCTTTTTTTGAACACAGTGTGATACAATACTCTGTTCAGTAATTTAGTTATTGTTATTGGTCAACTGTCATGTGAATTAATTCTGAATTATGATTTCTTGATAAAATCCAGATGAACGTGCAATTCCTTTTCACTTACATTTAGGTATATAACACATGACACTATTTTCTCTGTCTGGCTACAGAATTGGTACAATGAAAACCCCTTTTGGTGCCTTTCCAGTTTGCTGCAGAGGGCAGAGCTGGAATGTGGAGACACATTTCTTGTGAATTGTTTTCTTGCAGAAGGTAAAATCTCAAAATGGTCTTGACTGTGGAGTTTTTCACCAGAAAATCCCAACTCCGCAATGATAACTATGGAACTATGATTGTTCCATCAGTGTTTGACAGGAAGTCATGCTTTGCTGATAGGGAAACATTTGCGTCTTTCACAATTTAGAGTGTAGTTAACATGAAACCAATACTGGAATATTTTGGGATAGGTCCCAGGTTGTGACTCCTGGGAGTTGGGAGTGGAATTGTAGCAGATTCTTCTTCAACAATTTCTCCTTAGATGACTCTGCTGAATGTGAAGCAGGGCTAAACTGGCACTCAAGTAATTCTGCAGAGCCTATTGTAGTGTAGAATTTTTTTTTTCCGGTTGTATACAGTTAGGTTTATATGACACATGAATGTTCGGTTGGAAGTGAGTCCAAGATGGTGCTGAACACTTTTTTGGTTTGTTCTTTCTGGCTTCTGTGATTAGTGAAGTTAATACAGCACCTTTTGAGTTTAGGTCCTTAAGATTTTGGATAGAGATACAAAAATATTTTTCATACAATGCTTTCCCCAACGTTCTTTAGTACCCATGGTGTTAGTCATGAAGGCTGGGATTTTTCAAAGAACACAAAACCCCAGAAAACAACCCACCAAAACAAAAACAACCCCCAAATTTTCCAGCATCACCGACCTTTCATGGAAGCCAGGAACTAGGAAGTATTTCCATAGATTAAATAATGGACTATATTACAGTGATACATACATAGTGAATACATACATTGTTATTTTTCTTTGGGGAATTGTTCTGATCTCAGGAAGTTGATATCTTATCTAAATGATAGAATCGCACATTCAAGGCTGCATGAGAAAATAGTGAACAGTGACATGTGTCTTCATTTTTGCATTCAGCTGACTTTTCTACCGTGATCAAAATTGCAATAAATAGAAATATTGCTGCTAAGTCACAGCAGAGTCAAAACAGAGTGTCTCTTTGATTATTCAGTGACCTGCTTTTTTAACAATGTTCTGTGATGGTAAAAGAATTTGTGGGATCTAAATATTTAAACAGCATTTCACCAGACAAAAGCTGGGAAAGTTACAGTAATAGTTTCTGCATCTTTCATTGCTATTCTTTTTAGATTGAAAGAGCATGTCACTTAATGGTATAATATCAGACACCCTGTTTTCTCAATAATAAAATGGGGATAATACTGCAAAGGACTGTGCTGTGGTGATTCATCTTTATAAAGTTCTACAGAAATGGTAGGCGTTATTAGCATCCCATGTGATTACAGTGACAGGATGATATGGTAGTTTGTCTGAATTGCTATTAAGTGGTACTGAAAGTCTCTCAAAAAACCTGTTCCTTCTGGATTTCCAGACATCAGAGATTTAGAACAGTTTGGATAAACATCTGGACTGAACTGAACTCTGTCTCTTTTAAAGGTTACCTTAAGTGACAGATGAAGGAACCTTAAATTGTGATGACCTTCTATCTGAAGGATCTCAAAGTACTACAAGAATCAATATGCAAACTATATATAGATTATAGCAGCATATATAGCATATATATATGTCAAGTTAGGGCACTGTTTGACAGAACACAGTGAAACAAAACAACATGTGATAGAAATCAAAATGGAAAAACACAATGTTAAACTCAAAATACTGGGAGAAAGTAATCGTCAGCTGGGACTTGGCAGGAAATTGGGAGGTGTAGCTTCTTTTCCCACAGAATGTACCATGTGAATTGGAGTCTGAACCTAAAGCCTCAGAAATGCCTTTATGGCTTGTGAGAAAAATTGCAACTCCAGGGACAAGCAATTTGCTGGAATGCAGGTTAAATAATGTTTCATATAGAAGAATCACAACTGCCTGTTTGTCAGCATAACATCACAAAACCCATGCATTTTAAACTGTTACATCGTTGACAAAAAAGTGATGCTTACCAGACTGTGTGGAGCACTTACAGCAGCAGTGTCTTTGGAAGGTGCTCCCTTCTTTAACCTTACTCAGCTTGACCGAACTGAGATTGCAGTACATGTCTGATATCACTTACATTTAAACAAATAAAAATAGATGTTTTACAAATATATTCCATCTCAAAAAAAAAAAAAAAAAGCATGGAGAAATGTTGACTAGTTTTTATGAAGTTGCTTCTTTTACTTTTGACCTTGTGCAACTGCCTGGTTTTGAATCTTCATGCTTTCCGCAGCAAAGAATTGATGCAGCTCATCTGAACCAGCAAAAGCTGCTTCTCATCCTGCCTTGTTGCTCTGATAAAGACACTGGTAAGAGCAGTCTTAACCAGACTATTGCTTCTAATTTTCTCATCTTCTAGCAAAACAATGAAGCTCGAGAAATTATGCTTTCTGCTTTTCAACCACAGAAACCTATTAGTGCTCAACAATATGTCAGAAGATTTGCTGTAAATCTTAACTATCTCAAATAAATGTCCAGGGTTTAATATTTTATAAACAGTGGAGCTGCTCGCAGAGATGGAAATGATAGAAGTTCTGTGTTCGTTTGCATGATTTTTATCTAATTATCATAGCCTGGCTGTCACCAGACTGTTTGTATCTTAGTTCTCTGTCTGGTACACGGGACACATGACTGACTAGTGATTTACACTGTGCTATGCTAAAATTCCTGCAAGAAGCAATTTAGAAATAGCAATTTAGAAGCTGATCAGTGAAAGCTGGTTGTGCTGAATCAGTCAAAATGTTACACTGGTTCCCATTTAATGGATTTACTGAAATTAATAATTTAAATGTCCAATGATTCTCTTTCCATCTTCAGAATAATCTGTTTTCAAGTGGTCCTAAATGAACATAAACACATGTTTTCCTCCCTCCCCCTTTTAAATATTTCACCAAGTTTTCCTGTCACTGTGATAATTAAAGAAATTGATAATATGTCTTTAGAGGAAGGCCAAAGGGCCCTAAAGGGCAGTATCTGTTCCTTTCAATCACTGCTTAGCATTTGCCAATAAATAAATAAATGCTTCTTAAAGTCAGGAAAAAGATTAATCTACATATACTAGCCATTGTGTGAGTGCCTATGATCTGGTTTAGGATCTTGTGCTTAGCCCTTCTTAAGGCCCTGGCCCACTTCCAAAAGTTTGAAGTCCTGTGGATTTATCTGGAACTTGGTTCCTGAAAACTTTATGAATCTATGATTTTGTTACTGAGGTAGAAAGGCATCATCAGAGAAGTGGTTAATGAATTTAGGTGATTAAAGAATGCTCAATAGTCCAAGTTTTTAAATAAGTAAATGCAAATGCAGAAACATCCCCAGAACTCTAAAGGCAATTCTTAAGACCTGTAGTGCTCAAGGAAGTAAAGCTGGGATGATATTCCTATAGCTAATAACCTGAATTTGCAAGCCTGACCCACATTTTTTTATGTATGTCTCCTCCAGAGCAGAGATAAATGTTGTTTGATAGTATTCAACTCTGGAGAGACTATGTAAGACTTGTCTGACGGCTTGAGAAGAAACTTCAGGTGTAACTGAAGGATTTCTTCTTGTTGCATTGGTGTCAGGGTCAAGCGTGAGTCTCAAAGGAGGCTGAACACTCTGCCTTTTCAGGAGATAACAAGTAGAAATAGGTTAATTTCATAAGACTTAAAAGAAGAACCCTAAGCATGCCTGCTGCTGGTGGTAATGCCTCCTTCTCTGATGGTTTGAAGACAACCGGGAGCCTTTGATATGAGAACCATAATTTATTATGAATCATCTTACATTAGACGAACAAAAAGCAATCTGCAGACTCGCAAGTCAGATTATGTCCTGTTGCTGCAACATAACCTCAAAACAATATCTGTATGTTAGTTTTCTCTAGGGATATTACAAAAAGAACAAGCTTCAGAGAACTCTGTGCTTGAAGGGTGCAACACTGATCTAAAGAAGTATTTGTATTCAGCCAATATGAAAAGGAGATAAGCATGGTCTCATAATCCTGTCTTCATAGTAGTAAAGCAAACAAATGCATTGCTAAAAACATCCAATAACGTGGTTTTTTGTAAAAATTCCTTTATAGTAATATTTCTTAATATAGGCTGTAGTTATTGTGTCCTCTTTTTTTCAATCCCATATACTCCTTTAACTCAAAACATGCAGTATTAAATTTTCTTCCAAGAAATCAAGGTTCTGGGGTAGGTTTTTTCCCCTTCCTTGCTTGTAGAAAACAAATGCTTTTAGAAGTAGAGGCTACTTGACCAATTTGTTATGCTTTCTTGAAAAGTTTCAGTGGAAACTTTTGAAATTTTTACTTTTAAAAATGTGCTCAGTTTGTTTACTAGCTAGAACATGTTACAGACTAGACCTACTCTGATTGGTTTTGCACGAGTTACAGCATCAATGTGTGTGCTGCATTTTTTGAAACCCGAGTAAAAGTTTGCTGCCTTGCTGTGTCATGTCCTTGTTCATTGTGTTCAGGTCTTTCCCAGGTGCCCAGTCTAACTTCATATAACTGTTCACAGGCCTCTTTCCAGATTATCTGTTTGGATCTGTGTGTTGTGTAATTTGGGTGAATGAACTTAAAATCAGATGAGGTGAGGTGAATTTATTTGTAAGCCTGTATATATGAAAAATCCCAGTTGTTGGGCCTTATAAGGTTTAACAGAAAACAACTAAAACTGTCAGTATGTTTAGTTAATCTTTAGAATTACGTACCAAATAGACTTTGAAGGAATACAGGTAATAAAATAATTTTTGAGAATACAAATATCTATCTCACTCAAGCAAGCCTGACTGCCTTTCAGTACAACCATCTTTAACTCCAAAGATTTTCCTAAGAACTAGAGGGCCACTCCTGAGCCGGATCGTGCCAGCCCATCACTTCAGCGCTTAGTTTGCAAGGTCCAGATGGTGGCAAGCTGCAAATGGATATTTCTGCAGCTGAAATATCTATCCCCTTGGCAGGCTCGGGAGACACTGGTTCTGGCAGATTTAGACTTGTCTATGGCTATTTAGCACAGTTGTACAGTTAATGGGCTGTTGGACAATTTTGTCAAACTTGCTATTTTCTGGCGACTCGTTTATAATTCTGGGAAAGGAGCGCACGGTTAGCCACTTGTGAATAATTGGAAATCCTCTTGAGATCTCAAGAAAAACACTTTCATTGTTAAATAGGGTTGATTCGCCTGTTTATTTAGGTATCCTAGATAGAATCTCAATACCGAACTTTGAATGCTCCATATATTTCTCCAAATTGGATTTTGCCTTTGTGTGTGTCGGATGTGTTTTAAGAGGCCAAGGTCTTAATTACAGTTATTATGCCTAGTTTACCATACGATTATAGTCGATGTTAATTAAAATGGGGACTCTGCAAATGCAAAAGGCAAATCTACAGGTTTTATGTGCTCGCGCGTACATTTTCGTGTGCATCCACAGGTATACAAATACGAAATCTTTGTTGTCAGCTGCATTTATGTTTTGCTTCTGGTCAATTCACTGATCTGCTTACTGGTCTCCTGGACACCAAAATTCTTGACCAGCCCCAAACAACCTCAAACCAAAGTAAAACCTAACTGATCCTCCTTACTGGCCTGAATACAAATCCTCCATGAGAAACCTATTTCCAGCATCTATCAGGCTTGTAGAAGAGAGCAGTGTCATTGAAAAGAGATGTGATCTAGCTATCCAATAGGACAGACCTCCCTTTCTTTCACACTGCAATACCCTGATACAATCACAGTCATTTTGTATGGACTGTTTGAAGTTGTTTTGGACAGTTCTGCCATGAACTAGAAAGTTAAAACCTTCGTCTTTCTCTAAGACTTGCATTATGATTGCCCAGTTTTACATATAGAAATGCATGCAAATAGCACTGAAAACAGTTTTAAGACACATGGCCCATGCTCAATGCACAATGATATAACATTAAGGATATGTGTTGTCTCTGGATGAGGATGGTATGAATGACTTGCTTGTGTCTTCCTAAGCCTGTATAATGGGGGTCTGAAGTACAGATAACATCATGTAAAGAGATAGATGTAATACATACCCACACGGAAAAATATGTGCTTGAGAGAGATTGTCCGATAGTTGGGAAAACACAATTTATATTTTCAAACTGAATTGTTTTAAAATTCTAGATGATCCTGGGATTGGTATTCTGTGTAGCACACTGGCATTTTGCTGTATTTTCCTCTCTCGATATAGTTTAATCTGTATTAAAGCACTGTGCTGTCACAACTTTCATAAATTATTACACAGCCAGCCAATAGAAATTACATAAATACTGCAAATATAATTGTCTGTTCTTAGTAGAAAGTCTTAAAGGACTTTTAAACTAGTTACAACAGAAAGTGGTAATCCTTCTATTAAAAGTTTCTTACCATGTTATAAGTTTGCCGTTATGCAACATTTTTCACTCTGTCAGCTGAAAACTGTTTTTCCAAAAGTAATCTAGACCTTGCTTTGCTGAGATGGAAATAAAGGGAAGTTTGTCTTGACTAAGTGCTCTGTTTTCCTGTGACTCTGAGCAAGTAGTAGTTAGAATGAAACATTGGAAACAACAGTAATTTACTAATCAGGAGAAAAATGGTTGTTACTGAAACATACCCCGTGTTTACTGCAAAATTGATTTAAAGCACATTTTAAAATAACAGCTCAAGAAAAATAGGCTCACAGTGGGCTCTAAATTCTAAATGCAACATTTGCATATATATGATTAAGTGCTGCAGAATGGACTTTGCTCGTTGAGGTCTCTTAAGGGCAGAGAAGATAGCAAGGAATGTGTTGTTGAATTAAGCTGCCTTTGGAAGCCTGAGGAGCACTGAACTCCTGATCAGGCTTTTCATTGCCCTTGTGGAAGGCACTGAAGCAAAGACAATGCTGGCAATAAACCTAAATTCTATGATACCTTCACCCAAGCCCTGGACTGTGCTTTTACTGGATTTTTAATGACTGCAGTACGAAAGCACATTTGACTTAAATTACCACTTGTACCCTCACAAAATAAAGACGAGAAGGGAAGAATTATCCAGTGCTAGTGCTTTTCTTGCAAGAAAATGGATTAAACACAGCTGTTAATCTAGAGGTAAACTGAGGAACACAGTCCACTACCCAGGAGAACGAATAGCTGAAGAAATGAGATCAAGCAAAAACCTAAGCAAAGAGAAATAGTTCCGTATACACTCCTCTGCAAAGCTTGTGAAAGAGGGAGTAGGGGCAGCTTTCAACAGCAGTGGCAGAGTGAACCTTAAAGCAGTGTGCCATACTGGGTATGGCACTGGGCTGCAGCAGGGGGAGAGACAAGGACAGAGCTTGATTAATCCATAGCATGAATTATCCACCCCTAGATCAGCAACAGTTGACAAAATTTGAGCACAAGAGTAACAGAAAGGGGAGATATGTTGAGTCACCTGTGAAATAAGTTATATATAGGGGTGAGCTTCACTCTGGCAGACCTAGTGGTAGAGAAAAAGAGAACTGAAGGTTGTTGCCAAGAGCCAGTTTCCAAAGAAAATTAATTTCAAAAGCTCGTGTGGCAAACAGTGAAAGTTATCACGAGTAGTGTGCTCCCTTTTGCATTTGTGTACATCCTGCTTTTATACCTGTATATACTTCATGTGGTAATAAATATTCAAAGATTGCTTTACAGTGGTTGCAGCCAAGATGATGCCGGTTATTCCAGATGGAAAGATCATTGCATCTCAAGGTACTGTAACAAAAGACTTGGCAGTTCCTGCTGGGAGCAGGTGTCTTCAGTTTGACAAGATTGCACTTTATCCATGAGTGCTTGAAATGCACTATAGCTGGTAGCAGGTCAAACAGGTCTGAATTTTTAAAGAGAGTGTTGTAAGACTTTGGTAATGAGCTTGAGGTAGTGAACAATGACATGCAAAACTAATTACCTGTTTACTAACGTCACAATAATTCAGCCATTTGTCTTGACTGGAGCCATGCTGAGCCTTGGCTCCTTCTGCCAAGCCTACTTTCCAGCCATTGAGTGATTGTATGTGAACTGTTTTGCTAGAAAGTGCCAAAAAAAGAAGAAAAAAAGAGGGAAAAGGGAATTAATTTAACTGCTACAACCTAGATTTTAATTTACTGACCACATAAGAGATTTAGGGATTAGATTTGCTTATATGCAAGGCATATCTCTGTGGGAGCAGTGTGTTTTCACTGAAGAGCGTAAACCGGACACCCAGCAGAAGAGTTAATTATCTGAGAGCTAATGTTCTCAGGCAAATACATAATGCATCATAAGTATTAGCAATGAAGTGCTGGCTGGCAGTGTAAAATCAAATTACCTGTAGAAGTTTTATTGTTGAAATGTGATTACTACACTTTGCAAAGATCCAGGTTACAAACAGACACCCAAGAGCAGGGGGCCTGCGAAGCTGTGATGAATTTCTCACCGGGAATCGCACACAAACTGCTTTCAGTTGCTGAAACTATGCATTTGTGACCACGGGCTACAGTAGTTAGGGTTAGATCGGCAACTTCATATGGTGCTCTGACCTGGTGAACTCAATAGTTATCCCACTATAAACCAACAAAAAATCATTTTAAAGAAGTTAAAAGAGAGTGTAAAAGGCTGGCATTTTTGTCTTTATTCAGCAAACTCTTTGGCCACACTGATTTATAGTTCATAAATCAGAACATTTGTGTGATTTGGTTGATCTGGATATGCTGCCTTTCTTTGATTGTGTTAAGGGTTTAACCTTCTATAGTTCAGTATAAAATTAACCCCTGAAGTAAACTATATGTATTTCAAACTGCTAGGATTTAGTCAGCAAATAGTTGCACAGCACTTCACTATCTGCTTGGTTCCCCACTCCACCGAAATTGGAGGATCTCTTTCTTGTGGCTTCACTGGACGTTAGGTCAGATGTTAATTTTACTATGAGTGGGAATGCTGTGTTATGACCACTGAAAGTAAAATGATGGATTACACTTAGGGCTAGCAACTGGGCAAAAATCACCAACTAAAGGCAAGGAAAATGTTTCATAGACAGAAAAATTGGAACTTGTTTGCCTAATGATGTACTGAGGGGGGTGTGTGTGTGTCTAAGGGATGTGTTCTGAAAGATTAGTACCTGTCTCAGAAAAGAAAATCCCTTTCTTCCTTGAATAGTAATAATTAAAAAACAGCACTTGGGGCTCAACATCAGAAGAACTAGGGGACTCTGGAGTGTTTTCCATGAATTCTGTTTCTAGCCTTTCTTATTTGTAAAGACTTCATCTTTTACAAATCCGTCTCCTGAATTATTTAGCATGTATTTTATGCAAATAGCTTAAGAATACTGAACAAGAAAGCATTTCTCTCACCTTACCCAAGTATAGCAGATAAGGTGTGTGATTTGGAACTAGATTTTATAACAGGTGTCAGTGTCTAAAGTTGGATTTAAATAAAAAGAAAAAACCTCTGATCCAGCTCAGTTGCCACCTGGCCCTAGAGCTGCCCCAGTTCCGTGAATATGTTTTTAGGACTGACATTCCTGAGCTGCTTGAAGTGCACTGTAAACATCTAGAAAGCTCCAAATCAGAGCAGTCCGCTGCCCGGGACTTATCCAAATGTGATCAGGAGCAGACGGTGGAATTCCTCCATCTGCCTCCCCTGAGCAGCCTCCTTTGGCCGACGTTTGTAGCACGTGTAGTGTGCAGTGAGAGTGCCGGGCTCTCTGCTGAGCACGCTGTCTGGGCGCTCGGGAAGTCAGCAGAGTTCTCGACCAGGGTAAGAGAGCTGTTCGTGGGAGTATTTTCTAATTGGTCTCAGGTATCATCTGCAATGTTAGCTGAACCAAGGTGGTGATAGTGGGGAGGGCAGTAACGGCAGCTGTAAGCAGTAACCTCACCCCTGATGCAGCTGGATCCAGAAAAGGATGTCTGTGTATGGTCTAACTTGTCAGGCAAAGTAACGGAGCATGAGGGGACAGATAGTCTCTTGGTATTAGGATTAGGGAAATTTGAGTTGTGGTTTCTACTTGGGGATTTTATGTAATGGCCCAATTTAATGTTGGTGGTCTTTTTGTCTTTTTTTAGGTAGGTCTTGTTGAGATGGAAGATGGCATTCTGGTGTTGCAAGAGCATTCTGATTTGTGGATCACAAGCAGACAGAGATATTTAACTTCAGTTTCAGTCCTACGGAAAGCTTTCCTGGATTTCAGGTGCCCTCCTGTGCTCTCCGTTTCCTTTTTGCTAGTACTATAGAGTTTCTGGTTGAGTACGCTGAAGTGCTCCCTGTTTAGTGTGGTGGTTCTTCTGAGACCCTTGTTTGTCCCAAYACACAGTCTCAAGAGACATGCCTTCTTCCTAGCACAGCAGCTAATTAGGTTAATGGTGTTGCTAAAGAAATGTTCATGGAACCACAGACTTGGGCCCAAGCAGAACAACTAGTTTCTGCTACACCTGCAAACACCTGAGTCTTACGCCCAAGGAAATAAGGGAAGGAGGAACAGTAAAGAATTTTCTTCTTCTAATTTTCTTTAAATTCCAAGCGAGCTATCTGCAGCCTTCTGTAGAACTCGAAACAAATTCATTATTTTAGATTAAGTTTTGGTTATGGCTGTGCTGCTCGGACTGGAAATGACATTTTCACATCCAAGCGGGGTCTGACAAATGAGACTGTTAAGAGCAACTTTCAGGAAGTGATCACTGTTGCTGTTGGAGATATCACAGGTTTTGTCTCCCCAATTTGGAGAAATTTACTTGTGTGTCTTGAGTCTGCAGAACTTTCCTGGAAATGAACCAACAACAGAATTTCTCGTGAGATTTCTCTTATATCCTGGCAAGCTTCTTTCCTGCAGTGTGTTTGCAGGCCCCACAGGAAGAAGCTGATGAGAACAGTAAGAAAATCTCAGGAAAAATAGACATGTAAACTCTGAGATTAATTCGGGGGGAAGACGTGGGTTGAGGTTAGGTTTTTAACCCGATTCAGTCATTCATACACTTATAATTCTATCTAGAAAAGGGCCAAATAGGAGCCAGTTATCTGAAACTGCAGAGGGCATTCTGTCTAGGTTCAAGGGACTTCAGATCTGTTTCAGTCTGTAGAATCACAGCTTAGCTGATAAGCTTTTTGCAAAATCTAAATGGTTTGCCTCTACCAGCTGTACTCCTCATCTTGGGCTTTGCAAAGACATTTGAAATTTTCCGTGTGCTGCAAATTTGGTAAAAAATAGTTTCTGATGTTTCTGATTTGAGTGGGAGACAGGAACTGAATGGTACACTAAAACACAGTACGTAATTTTCATCAGTGAAAAGGAGTGAGTCCTTCAGTTTTAGTGGATAGTTAGTAAGAGACCTAAGGAAGTAAGATATATGGATTGCTAGAATGGATGACTAAATAAATATTCATAGCAGTCTAATGTGAAACACATGCATGATTCTTATTTATTCTACGCTTACAGTCATGCAAAGCACAAATTTCCTTTTGTTCTGAATGAAAGTGGTTCAAAGGAAACAAAAGTATAGGAAGTGAGCTGTAACATGTAGGAAAGAAGATAGGCAGGGAAACAAGATGGAGAAAGGTGGTCTTAAGGTAAGTTTAGTAGCTATTTGAAAAAATTAGAGTTGGAGAGGAGACGGAAAAAAATGAAACATCAATTATGCCATTTATGCTTTAGTACCTGTGGTAGATACCCCAAGCACAATGCAGAGATGAGATTCAGATGAGCCAAAGGTAATTAGCATTCAGTCCATTGGTAAGGAGGTGAGCACTGACTATGGGATCAGCCCAACAGAGGCCAATGTTATACTAGTGATTAGGTGGGGGAAAGCACCAGGGCTGAAACCACCTGCAATTCTTAAACAGAAAATGGCGTAAGTCAAAGCCTGCCATGTGAGAGCATRGAGCAGTTACAGTAACGGTGCTCAGCCCCATTAACTGGAATTCATGTGGGGCTCAGCTGTACAAGGAAATCATCGAGAGACTTCAGAGTGAATGCAGGGGTGCTGGGAATCCTGTGATCGTGTATGGTGCAGGAGGAAACTAAGGAAATCCAGCATGGAGACTAAATGATGGATGTGGTTTAGGAGCACTTGAGAGCTGCAGAATGTCATGCTGAGAGGCAGCGATGTGATGATAATCTCACCCGGGTACTGCAGAACCACTAGCAAAGGGGTGAGGGAATAAGGGCTTACCTGAAATGATTGAATCTTGGTAAAGCTGATTCTTCTAAGCAGAATGTAGAGTTAGGAGTGTAAAATATTCATAAAGAGGACCTTATGGAGTGGTGTTGTCACAATTCAGAAGCATTTGCAGTACTTTTGCAATGCTGTTCAGAGGTGAGATGTGTGATGGATTGTACCACAGGAATGGCTGTTTTTATAGTGAAACAAAAAACCTACCTGAAGAAAGGTTCAGCTCTAAGGTGTGTGCTGTAGTTAAGCTATATGTCTTCTCAGTGATACAACAGGCAGTAATAGCGTGTCTGCTTCACAGTTGTTGAACACCAGGCTCCCAGTTTGCATGGAGAATTATCTCCTGAAACCTCGTCTTAGGTCATCTGCACCAAGGTTCAGGTATGACACAGAAGAAAAATACTACATCCTGATACTGATCTGGAGYCAGTTCAAGTTAAAATTGCACATCTTTCCATTGTTATACTTTTGGATTTGGATCAGACCGAAGYGTAAGGAAGTCGAGGGCATGAAACAAAACCAGCATGATGATATGGATCCCATTTTGTAGATCACTACAAGCTGAAGAAAATTCAGTTCAAAAGTAGACCTAGAGTGTGTACATACAAGTCTAAATTCCTACTCAAGGGACTTATTTAAGCAGATGTGTTTTCTTTGAGAGGAAAAGGCACTGGGTCCAGATGAACCACTACTCAAGGCTTGTCTTGGGTAGCTGAAGATGTTTGTAACTTGTCCCTGAATGATAATTGTGAAAATTAGCTTCTTTTTTCTTCAAGTGCATGAAAACCAACCCCTTAATTTTGGGATATTTGAAACATGGAATAGGATCAAGATCAGTGTAGCTCCATCAATAGCTCGTGACTGTAGCAAAGAGGTTTTAACTGATTTGTGTAGTCCAGTGTTAGATACTCTATAGATGTCCCTAGTGTTTAAAGGGTGGTTGGTCGGTGGGATACAGTTATGGGGTTGATCTGGATTTGATGGAAGAATCTGACTACCGTCTCTTGTGTATTGAAGGAAGCACCACCACAAGGCAATAGACAAATCACTTTTAGCTGCTGCAGTTTCTTTTTTTCTGGTCTTATTCCTAATGTATATTAAAATTCTATCAGATCTGAGGAATGGAAATGGCAGTCAGAGTATGATTTGAATGTTAATAGAATTTTAGTTTTGTCTGCACTTTTCTTGCATAAGTGTTCTTTGCAAGGATTGCAAATGAGGGAAGTGTGACCCTGCTGTTTGTTGTGAGTGTGTATTTTAAGACTTCTAACACGTAACAAAACAAAAGAAGGTAGCTTTACTTTAGGTGTGAACATGAATTGTATTTACTAAATATTCTGAAGAGACAAGTTCAAACAGGAGGAAAAGGCGTAAGGACACCAGAGACATTCTGATCAAGAAAGATAGGCTTAAGCAGAGATCTATCCCTGTATTCAGGGAACACTGAGAAAGCAGTCTTGATTTTTCTTACCATCACAATATGTCAAGGGCAGTGAGCACACTTTGCCTCTTGATTTTTACAGGCAATGCTGACATGAACAGAATATTATTAGAGAAAACTGGAATATTATTAACATATATATATATATATTTCCAAATCTTATGTTTGATTTCTGTTTGGAAATCCAGTGCAGAATGCTACATGTTTATTAAGAGCACAAGCTTATTGAGAGGCACAACGTAATGGACGGATCCTGCTTCTCAGAGGCTTTGTACACTGGAGGCAGAGACAATCCTTCATGGAGGAGGAAAGATGATGCAAAGCTGTCAGCTGTACATAAAAATTACCCCCAAATTGCAGAGACCAGATGGCTGTTAATGGCAAGTGTTTTTAACATAGCTTTATTGTCCCATATTGGGACATTAACTTGTCTCTCTGGTTTTTTAAAAAAGTCACTTTGTAAAAATGACACCTTGGCATGACTTGTATTTTTCCTGTTTGGTTTCCATGTCGTGTTTTGCTCAGATATGCTTGCCCAATTTTCTGCAGTTGATGTGCTCAACAAGCCATTAGCGTATATTCTTTCTGTTTCATGCATTCTCAGTGATTAGTAACAAAAAACAACTATTTTTTGAAGGACTGCAATGAGTAATTGTTTTTCTTTATTGGACTGATTCTGACTGCAAAGTAAGAATAAATGCTGCCTGTTTCCACATGCTAAGCTGATATTTACAGGACTAAATATACAACACCAAACTTGCTCGGACTAGCAAATGTGATAACAGCAGAAATAGAGAGAAAAATGCATATAGAACACCCTTAGCTTTTCTGTTTTGTTAACTGCAGGTTGAAAGCTAGCTTTTGGGTGATTAAACTTTTCATTTGGTTATTAAGTGATAGACATCTTGCTGAACCCGAGCATGCTGCTACAAGCACAGGAAGAGTGTTTATTTAAAGCAGACACAAAAGATTGCACAAAGAGACCCTTAAACAAAACACAAATGTCAGCAAAACTAAACAAAGTAATCATGCACAATTTAAGACAGATAGAGGCAGGCAGTAAATTCGTGACAGATCCTGAATAATCTTTTAGAAAAGAGTCACCCTGGTGAGTTGGGAAATCTGTTTGTTTGTTGCAGTTTCTTATCTTTTCCCGACAGGAAATCTACGAACCCTCCATATTACAGCCAGCGCGTTCAGYGGGATGGGCCTGAAACTGGGTGGTTGACATGTGGGCAGCAGTGTCCCCCGGCAGCGCAGTGCTTAGGTGTGTGTTCCCTGGAGATTTCAGACTAAAGGGGTGCAGCCCAGCCGGGGTGCTGGAGCCGGTGCAGTGAGGAGCCTGGCTAGCTTTGCCTTCTTCCCTGTTGATTTGTGTTCCCGGTGTCTGAGTTGGCTCGTGCATTCCAGTGCTGTGTTACAGACTGCCCGTCAGGAAGGGCTGCCAGTCCCACCAAGAAGTGRGGTGATGGCTAAGACACTCAGCTTGTGCTGGAGCTTTGTGCTACCATGGTTATGCTACAGAGGTTTTTGTTCTGAGCTGTCAGGAGCAGAGGAGCCTTGTAGGGACCTTGTGGAGTCCCTGTGACACTGGGAACCAGAAGATCTTAGTCAGGGCTCTGCCCTTCCTTTATTGTATGGGAAAATCATCTAACCTTTTTGTGACTTCATTTTTCCTCCTAAGTGAAGCGGTGATAGTATTTGTTATGAGAGCTGTGGATTAGAAACACTATGCAAATACCCAGTTCTGTTTTTTGTGTGGAGTTTTGGACCTGGGAAAAGCCACATAGCTGGTGATTACTCTGTAATCAATTCTTCTCTGTTATGAATAAAACGGTAGTCAGCTTCTTGAAAATCTTCCAGCTTCCCTCTTCCTGCCAGTCTCAGCTTCTATTCTTCTCTCCAGAGCCCTTGGCACAGCCGTTAACCACACCAGAGTTTCACCAGTTGCAACATGCAGCTCCTTTTGAGTTGGAGTGAGAGGAAGGCTCCTAGGAGGTGGCAGGGAGGAACAGAGTAGTCACTGCAGAGGACAGAAAACTAATAACAAAACAATACACAAATCTTCTCCCTTTTTTTTTTTTTTTTTTTTTTTTTTTTTTTTTTTTTTTTTTTTTTTTNTAAGAATTAAGAAAATGGAGGAGAATGGATGGAAGGAGGAGATATGAAGGAGTGTGAGATTGAGAGAGATACTTTGGTAGTTGTTCCAAGAATTGGTGCAAAGCAATTTATGGGGAATAGGAAAGAGGCATTTCTTGGTCAAACAGTCTCTGAGGGGCATTACTAGTAAAGAGCTGGGAATCCAAAAATTAATTGGAACGTTAAGACCACTGAGAAATCCACTGGACTGAGGTCACATCTGCCTCATTTCCAGAAAAGCAGCTCATCTTGAGCTCATTCTGCCTGGATGGAAAAAACAAGTCTTTCAGATAATTAACAAGATTTTTTTTTTAATCTTTTTTTTTTTTTTGGTGTTAACCTGAGGCCTATCTTCTTCTGTGTGTTCATTGCCAAATTTCAGTTCCAGCAAGTAGCTGACGTGGAAGGATAGCAGCTATGTTGCATCGTATTGCAACTGGATTTCATAAAGCAAGATGAAGGCAATAATCAGTGCGTTTCCTTGTTCTGCACTAGAAACAATTGTACAGCTGTCAAATTCTCACTCAGGAAAACAGATCCAGGACACTGCAGCAGTGAATGTGTATTGGCCAGTATAACAGCTGTCAAGTTCTCAGAAAACAAACCGGTACAGTGCAGGAATAGATCTCAGTGGGCTAGGATAACTCAATTTGTATGTGCACCTTTGTATTTTCTGCTGCTTTGAAAGCATCTGCTCCTATTTCATTGATCAGTAGAMGTGGCTGATTTGTGTTTTCCATGTATAGGCATGAAGTTGCTCCATGCAACCTGTATAACAACAGGAAAGTACCTGTAATGGCACCAATGACCCAAATAATGTAACTTTCAATGGACTGTTCTTGTACTCTTTTAATATTGGCATTTTTAATTAAATGTCTTTTTACAAGTCAGTGACTGAATTGCAATTGTGAAGTAGGTACTGTTGAAACAAGTGCTGAAAACTGATCAAAATAAAAGGTTGGAAATAGTTGCACACACAAATGCTTTGGTTCCAGAGCTTTAAATCAAATTAAATGGGGGATCAAATTTTCCAGTCACTAAATTCAGTGGAAAGCTTTGTGCGACCTATGCTGCTGTATAGATTTTAGAATGATTAAGCAGCCTAATTCTTCTAACACAGTATAATCTTTTCCTTTCATTATGCGGTACCACAGGTAGCAGCATTTTTTACTGGCCTTACCCACAATGATTGGAGTTTTATTTATTTTTCCAATAGCGTTGTAGCTGCATGTTTTGTCTTACTCTTTGGAATACTTGGTCACTTTAAGTATTTGAAAAGTATGATTTTGAATCAGTGGAGTATTTACTTACATTATGACTATGATCCTTATGTACTTTACAAATATTGTTTTGATACAGCTCAGGATATGGCCAGGTTTCTTTTTATGGCTAAGATTTGAAGGATCCACTTATTTGTATCCATAAAAGTATTCTTTTCATACCAAATGGGATTCTGTGGTTTCTAACGAGTAATCAACTCAGCATTTCATTGAGCTATTGCTTCCTAAGATTTTGCACTTGACAAAAATTTTACCAACCAGCATAAAATGAAAATAGCAACAAACTATAAATCCTCTTCCATATAAAGAAGCTTGTACATCAACCTGATATTCATGCGTTTAATTTTTTTGTAGTCTAGCAGTAACAAAGAGCCCTGGTTCTTCACCATAACCCCCAGTGTCAGGTGGCGTACAAGCTCAAGTGAGGACGTGACAAGAGGCAGCCACAACGTACAGGTGGGGGAATGGGAGGACTCGGGAAAACTGTGTCAGGCTGTACAGTACCCAGTGATAGGAGCTCATCAGCTGTTTAACTGTGGTTAAAGTCATGAATCTTTTGATATTAAGGCTATAAGGACAGGAGCTAGATGGTGCTTAAATATATAGGTAGCGTAATACCACTRTGTGTAATATATGGGTACTGCTTATCTTTCAAATATATTTAAATCAGGGCTTGAAATGTAAAGTAGAAACAAAATTCATTATCAGGTTGGAAGAGAAAAAAATATAAAGATGGTAGCTTTCTGCAGATGCCGATTGCCAGTCATTTAGGATGAACTCTGAAGCAGCTTTTGCTGCCTGTGGTAAAGCACACCATGCATGTAATTTAAAGGTTCTGGTTAGTATGTTGTCAGTTCTTTACAGCAAATAATATAGAGCCTATTCTGAACTGTAAAACAAGGAACAACACTTGTAGGTGTACGCCAGGCTAGAAGTTTCTGTCAGATACCAGCAAGAATGTGGCTATTCAGGTCTTGCTGGAGACTTCAGCTAAATTCAGGCCACAGAGTATCTGAAACAGTTGGGATCCTGTTCTGCCAGAGCCAATTAGATTCCCTGTTCTCTTTTGTGTCCCAATGGATTGAAAAGGATTTTTATCAAAATAAACCTCCAGAAACTGTATCCATCTGCTAACGTGAAATTTAAAAAGAATAGGAAGCTATGATTATATATCAGTATCTTTACTAGGTCATTTACTGAGTCCACATCTGAAATTCCGGGAGTCAAATGAATTTTCTGCAACTCGTTTCGGTGGGTTTTAGCTCAGACTCTGCAGTATGTTTCAAAACCTGTCTACTTTTATTAGCTCAGTCTTCCTGCCCATGAAGTAATTGTCTGAAGGAGGTGACTGAGGCTATAAAATACTAATCTCACTTTTTGAACTATGAATATTTTAGCATAACAAATGATGCTATTCCAGTTTAATTCAGCAGGAAGTTGGAAACAGAAGTCACATTTCAGGTACTGTGCATGAATAAGTTGCATAGAAAAAAAAATCAGTAATTATGTACATGGATTTGATTTCATGGCAAACGTTTGTTGTGTTCAATTTAGGTAAAGCAGGACAAATTATTCTAAAATTCTAAAAATAGAATAATAATAAAATTCTAAAAAAGTAATTATTCTATTCTAAAATTCTAACAATTCTAAAAACTTGGGACAAATTAATTATTGCTGCAGTAGGTACTGCATGTTGGTTCGCTTGAGATAAAAGTGCTAGTGCAGCTCCTATTGTCTCAGAGGAGTAATTGCCAAACACCTTTGTTGAGTTGTAACACCTGAGTATGCTTGATCCAGCTTAATTATCTCTTTAGACAAGCTAAAAGCTTTACAGCTAGTTTATGTAGCTTGGGCTTGCTCGGTAAGCTTTGCAATAGTACCCTGTGATGTTACTTAAAGCATTACATGTTTTTTGTGTGGAAAAATCAGGGCTTAGAAAATATTGCTTAGACCTTTTATAAGGCTTTCATTGGAACAAAAGGATAATGTCCTTCCCCACTCATACTTAAACATTTTAGAGGGGAGTTTTCCTACCTGATATTGCTTGAATGCCTGTGTCATTTATAGAAAAAATGCAAAATATAGTCAATGACAGTGCAATGGTGACAACAGGAAACCAGCCATTTCATGTTTAATAAGCAACACCTTACTTTAGGTTGAAATATTGTATTGGTGGAATTCATTTTATAAAAACACCCTCTCTTGACCCCTGTTCTAAGTGTACCTTAAAAGAGCCCAGAACCTTACATGAGAGAATTTTCTGTGTGAACCTTAAAAGAGAGTATTTTCTATGCCAAATACTCTTAAGTTTATAAGCAGTGTTACTTTCTTGAAACTGCCTGGTACTGAAGGACAAAGTCACTCTGGAAACATATTGCTGAGGTCACCCCTCTGAAACAGAAAATGCCAGGGTTGCTACTGATATGAACTTGTTGCTTACATGATTGCACAAGCTGCTTGTCAGGAACAAAGCAGGAAAAGGCTCCTGCCTCAAAGAACTTCTAGTCAGGACAAAGAAAAGGAAAATGTTAGAGTGCAGTGGGGCTGCAGATAACACACGAATGTGATCGTCAAGTGGAGAATGAAATGCAGGTCCAGTCCAGCACCTCATTTACAGGGCAGTTGTGTCTTCTGAATGTTTCAATAGAAGTCTGATTTTTTGTTTAAAATAATTCTCTAAATAATTTTATACAAGAACTTTGGACATTAGTGTAGCAGCTCYACTGATCTGTAACCTGCCTAAGGGATCTACACACTGGAGCTAGCTGGGAACTTCCTGACAAAACAGTTTTCCATCAGAAAAGACAGATTCATTGATACCAAAATATTTTGCAAATGCATCAGTTTTAGTGACCTTCTGCAAAGACATGGGATGGGTTCTGACAGGCTTCATGCCTGATTTCATGGCTCCTGGCGAGCTGTGAGGTCTGTGGCTCTAGGATAGCCTTGACATGCTGGATGCCTCCGGAGATCCCCGAAGACCTGGCATATGCCACGGGTGCTTTGAGGGCTTCTGGGCAACGCGCCACACAACTGGAAGCGTAGGAGGCACGATTCCCAAGCTCTGTGGTTTCTTGCTCTCTTATGGCTCCCAAGGGCTTCGAGCTCCTCCTTGCTGGTTCACTGGGGCTGATGGGGCAGGGGGAACCCAGCAGCACTTGGAGTCATTGCTGAGCCAGGAGCCTTGGAGCTGGGGCATTCAGGCTTAACTGTGTTCTGAAATTATGTAAATGAAGCACTGATCATTTCTAAGACATTGCTTAAAAAGTTCCCTTCTGCGGGAAAAGTCGGTATCTGAATTGCACAGGGGAGCACACTGCCTGTCTCCCCTGCCACCTGCTTGGGGAGCTACCCGCAGACGGGATGGCAACCACCTTGTGACTCGCAGACCTTAGCCTGCATCGGGGCTGTACTCGGGGCAAGAGGCTGCTGCTCAGGGCAGCTGCAGGCAATGCCTTGGACTAGATTCAGTGTATTGCATATCGCAGGGAAGCAACTGGCTCCACTGACATTGAAATGGCAGTTATATTCACAACATTTTGGTTCCACAGGGAAGTCTTTATGTGGGAGTACTGTGMATATATTACCTGTGTGTGTACAAACAAGCAAAACTTAGATGTACATTTATCTATATAAATGTCACTTTCAGCACAATATAGGATCCACGCATCCTTCAGGCAGATGTCAGCATTAGACGAGTTGTGATGGTTTCTTTGTTATGTATTGCATGTGTTCCTCATACACTGACGTTGTCATGAGGAATGGTTATGGTATGGATTCTGAAGTGGACTTTCTAAAACCTCAGTCTTTTGAGGAACCTAAATAGTCGTGTTGTCTTAGATGCTGTGGAGCGCTGTAAAACTACAGGCTTGAGCGCACTGAAGGACAAGGGTTAGTTTCAGTAGCTGAAGGCCCTGGAGACTCCTGGAGGGCAAAACCAGTCGTTTGATCTATGTTGTGAGTCTGTCTAACATATGCGAATGTGTGCCTTTATATGGGTGTACACTTTAGAATGGCATTTGGTTTTACAATGCAAAATTGTAGACACATGTAAGTGGCCACAGGGGGAGATTTTCAAAAATAAAAATGCCAGCAAAGTTATCCCATGCTTGATGACTTCTGGATCATGGATCATCAGTGAAAGTTAAATTCCTGGCTGCCATTTGGTGCCTTTGGCAGTCTCCCTATAGATTTCTAGCAGTTCACATTTTGATGTTTGCTGAGAGTGCTCAAGGGTTTGCCCATTTCTCCTGATGTGAAATCACTGGAGTCAGAGATGCAGAGGTAAAATAGGAAAAGAGTCAAACCAATGTTGATTGCTTCTGAGAATTAATTCCATACTGCCTTTCTGAAGGTTCAGTGCATATTAGCTGCAGTGCAGTGGCATGACGGACTGGTAAATATCACTTACTGAGCCCATCATTCATTGCGAAAGAGGACCTGGACCATGCAAATTGGATGATGCTGTGTTTGAAAACCAGACAGCCCATAATTTCAATCTGTTAAAAAGGATTATGAATGACATCAATGAAATACAGTGTCAATTCTTTGCAAGATGCCTCTTCTCTGCAATAGCAGCTGGAAGCACAGCCCACCAGCAGGCACTGAACGCCTACTCTGAGGCTTTCACCAACTTTGATCTCCTTTCAGGACTGAGCCTAAAACAATGTCCCATTGGAAACCAAAGAGGCAGCACCACTTTGCCATGCAGCGAGTTAAACCTTCCCACACACGTATTTATTAATGTGAACAAGCTAATACAGCTGTATTAACATCATAACGTTCAGGAGCCTTTAAGCTGCCAACAGACTTGTTTGAAGACAGTCCAGTGCTCCCTGGACACACTTGACTCACTGTTTCTTTTTGTAGCAAAGTCACTGTTAAAAGAAGACATGCAGTAGTTTCTACTTTAATTGATAGATATTTTTAAAAAATTAAAATATGATTTCTTATAAACCAATAGGGAGAAAATTCAGTTCAAAACCACCACTTTCTCCTTACCGAAGTGCGTTGTCCGCTGCTCAAGACTATGGAAGGATCGCTCACTTTTCCTAATAAGCAGGCTTGATAAGATGCAYTAAAGACTGTCTGCAAGCTGTGTAATGTTAGATTTACTTCCTTTTGGAAAGAGCTGAGTCTAAGTTGTGCATGCATGTGACTAGACTAATCAAAATCTGTTTTGCAGAATTCGAGGAAACACCTGACGTGTAAGGATTGAGTGCATCTAGCARTAATGCCCCTTTCTTGGTTTCTTTGTTATCTGTATCTTTAAAAATATCAGATACTTGTGTTTGAAGTCAGATTAAAAAGGCAAAAAAAAAAGAAGCAAAAAGTGCCTGAATAAGAAGCAGAGCCCAGTTCCCTAGATTTCCCTTAATTAATCTTATATTCCCTAAATTGCACTCTGGGCTTGTAGGCGCACCATCTGAAAGTGGAGCACTTCTAATGCCAGCAGTACCCAAGTCAGTGTCATAGAAATTGATGTGAGCTCTGTATCACTGTGATACTCTCCTGTCCCTCACAGGGATTTGGGGATAGACAGTTATTAAGTGTGACTAGGAATTGAAATTTAAGGAGTGATCAGTTCAATGGCTACTTTTTGCTAGAGGCATGRTATGTAGTTAGTTGACCTAGGCAAATAAAAAGCAAAAATCACCCTGACAGCATGCGATATATCAAAGTACAGAAATTCTACAGTGACTAAATCCTACCCAAAAGCTCCTTGATAATTAAAAGATATGCTTCCATTGCCAATCTGCTGTATTAATAATAGTCTAATCCTTTCCATAAATATACCTTTCCAAATTAATTTAATTAGGTATGAAAATACTGACTGCTTCATCACCACATTTAAGATCCTTTCTTGCAAACCTTAACATAAATATGTCATTCAAATCCTTGTGACTGCTGAGCATGAGTAAGCCTTATGTGCATGAGGAAAATTTTTCTGGGTAAGACCTGTAACTGTGTTTGACTGGGAGGTATTGCCAAGATTTCTAAGTGTGGAGTACTAGCAGGACACCAAATACACACAGATAACTTGTTTCCAAAAATAGTTGTTGTGGGTATTTTATTTGAAGTGGGAACACTAGTAAATGTGACCTGAGGGAACTTGTATCTATTTTTATGTGGTTTACTCTAGCAGAAATCACTTGTTATATAGCACATAGAAGCCTCTTCAGCCACCTCCTTCTCTGATGCATAATTGTCCATTTGTGTGCAGATCTGAGATTTTTCATGCTTTTTTACAATTGCCTCATTTTCAACTTTTTCGTAAATTCTGGGTTATGTAACTTTAACCCTACTCAGACTGAGAAACCCTCATTCAGCCTCTTCTGGTCCAAGTGCTGTTGGGCTCCTGGCTGCCTTTTAGTTTGGCTTATCTAGCTGAGAGTCCTGAGGCTGGGACCTGGCATGCTTAAACACTCCAGTGGACCTTCTCTGAAGGTGCTTCAGACCTAAACCAACAAGGCAGAAAAGGGAATGAGAAGATCTGTTCGTAYGACTGGTTCTTGTGGAACAGGCAGTGGAACAGCTATGTTGCACAATATTCGGGAAGGCTGATTAGCCATGCCCAGGCAGGAGCATCATGGTAACATGACTGTTGTTTTTGGGATCTAAGATAGCTGTGAATGAGTTGTGCAGAGATTGAGTCATGTTTCTCTGCTTTGCTCCACCTTGTGCTGTGCAGACATGCCTGGTATTGCAAGGAAGAGCTGCCTACCCCACGTCACGCAGTGCAGCTCTACCTGCAAGAGCACCTGGCTCTCCTGTTCAGCCAGGTGCTGTACTTGCTCGACCTCTCGTCTCCATCAGTGCCTCACACTGCAGTTTGTTACAACCAGCTTGTGGTGAGCGCTCCACTGAACTTGCCTTCTGTCAGAACCCTGAATGGTGTTTAAATGTTCTGCTAATATTCTTTGTGGCGGAGACAAGTTCTTAAAACAGCTTGTGAAGGGGATTATCCAGGTTGTGTCTGTTCCTCTAGTCTACCTTACCATGCTGTTTGGGATGGCTCAGTTTTTAATATTATTGCATAACTTCCAAGACTAATGAAAAAACCCCAGCAAAATGCATCTTCAAACACAAGTTGCATTATTCCTGGATTTGGCAAATCCCCTCTGTCCACACAGGATTCCCGCGATCAGTGATAAGACTAACTCAACATACAGATTTAAGAGCAGAGAACAAAATAGGCATTGTGGCAAATATCTCTGTGAGAGACATAAAAGTTCAAGTATTATCAGCACTGGCTTATCTGCAGTACGGCGTGGAAGCGTCCAATTGCTAAGTTATTTCTGACTGATAGGTGTCATGTATTGCATCATTTTAATTGCTAACACTCAGGCCTCTGCACTTGTTATCCAAGAGGCAAACAGCAGAGCCAGCTCCAGGCCTTGGAAGAACAGGCCACTGCCTACTTCATCAGCCTGCAGCTGCCTGCCAGGTCTGACTGGGGATGGGATGGTGATCGGCTCTTTTGGCTTGTGCAGCCCTTCCTGCTTGCACGGGGAAGGGATGGAAGGAGTTTTACTGCAGCAAGAGCAGCTCCCCTCTGTACCAGCTGCCATCACCTTCCACCTCAGCCATGGCAGAGAGAGCGAGCCCTTCCCTTTATGGCTGTACTGCAGCCCCCAGCCCTTCCTCTTCCACTTCTGCCCTGTAAGATGAGGGGTCTCATCGCCTCCTCTCATCCCTCATGACCCAAGAAGGGAGGTGGGGGGACCTATGGAAGTCTTGCCTATCTGAGAACTTTTATCTAGAAAGCCTGTCTTGTGAAAAACATATTTTTGTTCAGAATTTTGTTATTCCTTTAGAAGGTGTTTTCTGCTTGCTTGTCTCTAGCAGTTAAATTTGACTTGTAATTGCAAATGAATGTCCGTTGTCCAAGTTGCTCTGAGAGTAAAATTGCTTACTGGGGCAGTCTTCTGTCATAAAACCAGGGCTGAGATTATATTTGAAACAACTAGAGATACTGGTAAAAAAACACACTATTAGCAATTAGAATAAAATCAACATTGAATTAATTTTAGGTCTTTTAATACCAGAGCAAGAGATTTCCTTGAACCTTTGTCTTCTCACCATTTTTAGTTGAATTCTCTGCTTAGGAGCTCTTTTACTTTTCTTTCAGCTTGGTATTTTACTTCTATCAAGAAGCATACAGATGCAGGGAGGTCACATTTGCTGTAACGCCACTGACAGAACTGGGTTTTCCAGGAATAACTGATTAGAATTAATTTTATTTCTGGGTGGGAATAGTGACACCTCCACATTTTTCTCTCAGGAATATATTAACTATTTCCCCTGGAATCACTAAACATGGTGTGGTGGGTTGACCTGTCTGGCTGCCAGCTGCCCACCCAGCTACTCTCACCTTCCCTTCCTCAATAATAAGATGGAAAAGCTTGTGGGCTGAGATAAAGACAGGAAGATCACTTACCAATTACCCTCACAGGCAGAACACGCTTGTCTTGGGGAAAATTAATTTAATCTATTGCCAATTAAAATAGAGTTGGCTGGTGAGAAACCAGCCTCCACGGGCTGCAGTCCCTCAGGATACACCTGCTCCAGCATGGGCTCTCCAGGGAATCCCTGCTCCCCTGCCTGGAGCTCCTCCTGCCCTCCTCCCTCTCTCACCCTGCTGCTGGCAGGGCTGTTCCTCACACTTTTTCCCTCACACCTCACCATCTGTGTGGGGTTTTGCCCGCTCTTAAGTGCGTTTCCACAGAGGCACCACCAGCTTCTCTGATGGGCTCAGCTGTGGCCGGTGGTGGGGCTGTGGGGGAACCGGCTGGAACCGGCTGTGTCCGGCACGGGGCAGCCCCGCCCTCTCCTCACAGAAGCTGCCCCTGCAGCCCCCCTGCTACTGAAACCTGAACACGGACACCCAATACACAAGGATCTGAAGAAAAGTGCCTGAAATTGCTGAATGCCAAACTCTAGAGGTATCTGGCCATTAACTAAGTTTAGTTTGGGGACTCCTTACATCCGTGGAAATCTCGTCTTCATAACTATCTCCCAGAACACCTACTTGTAGCCGGCTAAATGCAGTATGGGGAGCTAAGGGAAAGATGGACTGACCAGAGGGTGGAAGGGCAGCTCCAGGGACCCCACACGCGGGACCCCCAGCCTCTGGGGGAATGTCCTTTTGGCGGAGAGGTTTTCACCGTGYAGGCTTTTAGCAACTCTTACTTGTCTCGGTAAGCATGAACACGCTGATGTGAGAGTGTGTGATCCAGCTTTTTAGTCTTACTAAAGGCTCTTAAAAACACTCTGCAGAAAACAAGGTGGCACAATGTCAGTGACCTTCATGCTGAAGACAGGGTTTCCCAATTTTGAGGTAATTACCCTGTTCTGGAAGCTCCTGAGGGGTTTATCGCATGCTCTGGCAGTGTTCAGAGAGTTCCTGCACATGCACTGCTGTTAATTCCTTTGAGATTTGAAGCAATACCTGGGGTGATCTGAACTTACACTTTCCTTTGGTCCATAGGTTCTTTCGAATAAATACGCACATCTTATTCCAGGTTGTGCAGCCTTAGGTCCTACTCCTGGGTCCTCTTTTGCAGTTTTCAACCCTGCTGCTGACTGCAGGGCAGCTGTGACAGGAGATGTTTTACCTTCCTCTGCAGCTTGTGAACCCACTTCGTGTTACAGACCCAGCATTGACAAGCCAAGGGCTCTGCAGGAAGCACACCAAAGAGGGCTTAAGGGCTTTCTGACTTTTTATTAAAACCTGCAGGTTGGGATGCTGCAAAATCTCCAGTTAGAAGTGGAGAGGGTGGGAGTGAGCAACAGAGCAGCAGGCAGCTATCTGTCAAACGCATGTCGTTAGTCCAGCAGTCAGATGTCACCGCTGAAGCGGGTGAAACAGCCCTCTCAGCAGCAAGTCCAGCTTGACTTTGTTGAACTGGTGAGTGGGGGCTTCAACTGCTGGCAAGGTCAGCAGTAAATGCATCACTAGGCATAGATCTTGCTCCRGGTGGGCTGATGGTCACTCCCTCACTGGAGATGAGCCACGCTGACGTGTGCTCATTGCCCAATATTGTTTGGAGAAAACAGCTACAAAGCAGCATAGTTATGAACGGTGCATCACTGCAACATGGTTATAAACTTCCTGAATGCAATGACAGTGAAGAATCTTCTTATATGCTGGTTTCTGCTCTGGTTATGTTTCTGAAACACTGGCTGAGCAACCAGAGGGGTACTGAGGGTGTAATGCAGCCATGGTGCATTTTCCCTCCTGTTGCTGTGCCTGATTCTTTGATTTTTTTGCTGCATTGGATTTATTGAAAACCTTGTTTCATCAAGCACAGCAGAGAAGTGCGTGCCTTCATGCACACAGTGGAGTTCATAGGAAAGTGCATGTACCATAGATCAGGGAATCTGCTTTATAGCACCAGAACGTACAAAACACACAGCATATAGAGAATATTTGAACACTAAGGTGGTTGTGAAAAATTGCTTACTCAACTGCATGCTTACTCCTTCTCTTGCCTCCCTATCTTACCAGAATTCTCTCTTGCTTACTCAGTCTTACTTTCATTGTGTCATTTTCCTACCACCTCCTCTTCTCCCTTTCCCATCTCTGAATATATCATGTATTTTGTTTTCTGTAAACTAAAGCATTGCCCTCACCTGAATTTGCATGCCCTCGCTTGACATTTTTAGCCTTGGATAAGGAACCTGTATCCTGCAGAGGTAAAATGCTGGGATGTTACAAACTGTTATTGCTGTTCCCTACCTTACACGAGTTGTAAGTTGCGTTTTAAAGGTGGTTCTTTCACTGATGTGGATGCATGATCTATTCTCAGTTCTGGCACAGACGTCCATGAGATCAAGTCATTCACGGTCACACTCTTAAAAGAGCTCTCTGCTTTTTCTTTAGCCACTTAAATGTGGTAGCTGGCTGTATCCAGCAACCACAATAGGAGCTTTGAATCCTTTTGAAAATTTTCCTTTTAATACTTCCCTTTTTCATGGAGGCATTATGAGGCAGTTGGAAGTGACAGCTACAATAATTATGAACTAATATAAATGATGGCATCTTCAAAGTCCTGAAATAAATTTATACAGTTCAGCAAGGTTCGCTCTCATAGCCATTCATTGTGAGAGTATTAAAACTTAAATGACTTAAGAGGCTGTTATGAAGGCAGAACAAAAAGCAGCATTTTTCAAAACAGGAAGTAGAGCAGAACAATTACTATTTAATGATACTGGAGTTGGAAAATGTATGATGAAGCAGGAGTGTCAAGTTTACTGTGCAGATTGCTACTAAGGCAGGATGCTTTTTGGCAGAGTTTACCCAATTTCTGTTTTTCTGCTTATACATCTATCCTGGTGATATGAAAGGATTCCAGTAAAAGCTAATCCAATTCTTGGAATCCCCCATCTCTCCCCCCTTTCACCAATCTAAGGCTTGTTCACGGCACTGCTTCAGTTTTTCCGCTTCAAGGCCAGCAAGATGGTTCTCTCGACATATCAGAATGCTGCAACCCTTTACAGGCTAGTTACTGCTATGGGATGGTCCTCATTAGGTGAAATAACCCAGAGRTTGTCGCTGCATTGCAGCATATCCTCTGACAATGCTGCCTTTATTTAAGCAGCCTTGGTTAAGAATGTTTTTTACTGCTTTGAAGATCATTATATCAAATATCAGTCAAACCAATATCAAAATTTCTTAGCGCAATTAGTGACTGGAARGACAGCACAGGACCCCAACTTCCACAACACTAAAATATCTTTATGTACTTGCCAATAACCTCATCCAAATTGACATCAAGAGTAACTCCATCTGAATAACACATGATCTCTTATTTTTCTTGTATTTTCTCTCCCTGTAACCTAAAAACCCAAATTTAAATTTTGCCTGCAGTGAGGTATGTTATACCAAGCACTTTATTTAAAGATTACTCATTTTTTGTGGTAGTTTTGAAAAACAAATCTATTTTGAAATCCTTCTGCATGTACTAGCTTATATGATCTGCATCTCTCTATACTTACTGTCCATTTGCCTGGGGCATTTACATGGAGAGAAATTTTCTGATCCTTAGAAGCGCATCTATACCATCTTCCAGTCTCCTACCTAAAGTTATAATCCTTTGCATATGATATTGCAGTTTGGTGTGCAGATGATGATGACATCTCCAACAGAGGCCTGGCTTCAACTGGGGAGTCAATGCCATGAGCAGATGAGGTCTTGGAAGACAGCTATTCAGCTTGAATAGGAATTTTTATAATAAAGATTGACAGATGAGAAAATACAGAGATTTAGGGTATGTAGTGTATGAGCCAAAAAATTCTATTTGCAGGCAAAGTGTACCATGATTATTCATTCCTTCTCGAAACATTCTGTAGGTTAAAAAATGCTCTTAATTCAAAGTGCAATGGATTTTGAATATTTTAAGTATGCTAAATTGTTCAGGCAGGCACTTAACAGTGATGTTCCTGTTCACTTCTGCACTGACACTGCCCTACCTGATTAACAATGCAGGTAATATGACCACTGAGATTTTTCCCCGTTGGATGGCCAGTGCTTTTGGCCCTTTTGCCTCTTTGTTGCAGCTTTTCTTTACTGGGTCTTTTTCCATTTACACTTTAATCTGAGTTCTTGTACCTCTGTGGTTTTCCTGAACAGTATTTTGTAGTCCAGATTTTTTAGAAAGCATTTCTAGAGGTTCAGTGTGCTCTTTAAAAATCATAGTCTGCTTAGATCTGGTGGAAGCCTTGGGGAAAAAGAAAAGTGTTTGTCAGGTTTATTTTCAACAGAGCGAAGATTTGCAGTGAATATTATTGTGGGATTGAAATGTAAATGTCCATTTCCTCTCTATAATCCCTTGCAAGAAATTGAACTATCCTTTACATTAGCTTTTGCCTGGGTATATAGTACTTGGGAATTTACCAGCTCTCAGGAGAGAATTGCCTTTAGCTAAATCAGAATACCTCACTGATACTGGATCTTCCATAATTCTGGCAGCGAAATACACCCACCTCCACAAA
Source organism: Oceanodroma leucorhoa (assembly GCA_030449065.1). Taxonomy (NCBI): domain Eukaryota; kingdom Metazoa; phylum Chordata; class Aves; order Procellariiformes; genus Oceanodroma; species Oceanodroma leucorhoa. The sequence goes on from JASVER010000034.1 coordinate 6,080,549, forward strand.
GAAACAGATTTTTCTTCATTGTCACCAAGCTCAGTGACTGTCTCTTGTTTACTGAAGAGAGAAGCCAAACTTGCTAAAAAAGTTGTGATATTTAGCAACATTAGTTATAGTCACTACATCACCCTGCTGCTTTGCTTTCTGCCTTTGCTCACTGACAAATGACAGAGTAGTACAAGCAATATGTAACTTGTCTCCGTTTGTTTTGATAAGGGCAGGATCTAAGTGAATTTTTTTTTTTCAACACAATACAAACAAAGAAAAGGAGGGTCAGTGCAATCAGGTAAAAAAAAATCTGGTACAGGCTCACCCCCTCATTTCTGAACCAAAGTTCAAACTCATTTGAACTGTTTCATATCTTGAACTAAGTGATACAACCTTGTTTTAAATATCAAGTGGTGGAGATTTGCCACTTCTGTAGTGGCACCTGCCATCCTGGCTTACGTCGCTCCACTATTCCCATTTCAGGAGCTTGTGCTATTTGTGAACATGAACTGAGTTACCACTGTCAGGGCATGATCCAGGTTTTTATTTACTTGCTTTCTGTAGAGGTGGGTGCAATAGTATGTCCTAAACATAAGCTCTGTTGTGAATACCAGGAACACAGACAACAAAACTAAGCTCCCAGCCATGGTAAGATCCAAGAGGCATCTCCACAGTCCTGCTAGTCAAGCCTTAATCCAGAACAATAGCAAGCCATATTATGCTTGTTCAAAACCTTGGGCAGGTTTTCATAAGATCTGTTAGTTAAGCAAAAACAAATAGACTTTTTTATCTTTGCTACACTGACTATGTAATGAGCCCTCCAGAGAGAGCTTGTAGAAGGAGGGGATATGTTAAAAGGACAGGTGTTGGTATGCCTGATACTGTCTTTTGCAAAAGCAATAGATCTGTTACGCATATGAGGAGCTATGCTGAGGGCTAGGGTTAGGGTGGCAGAGCTCATTTTATCCTTCAAGGCACAGGTCACAGAATTCAGGAAAACTGATGTTAGTAGAGACCAGTGTCTCATTGACTTTTGTTGTATGGTCAATCCCACTTCTGAATTGAAAATTTTGGAATTTTTTTAGCATATCTGTTAGGGACTTAGATATCGAAAGGGTCAAGAATCCAGCTTATTGCTTGCAGCATTAGAAGAGGCTGCTGTCAACAGGAGTCTAAACCTACGTTCTGTTTTCTGTACTGGTAGGTTGTTTTGATGTAATTATAGGGTTAGATTTAGGATTAAGGTTTGGTACTGTGGTGCTGAAGGTGTCTCAAAATAATGACCTTACATTTTACTTGAAGGATTGATTTTTCTGGCCTGAACTAATGTTTGCTTTGGTTTTGGGTCAATTTTGACACAAATTGACCCAATTTTGGAAAATCAAAGTTCAAGATGCCATTTTTTTGCTGGATTCTGGAGAGTACACAGAAATGGGAGGCAGCTGGTGCAGAYACATGCTGATGTCAGCATTCCCTGAGTCTGGGGAACAGTTCTCTGGGTACATCTGAGAATATAGCTAAGGGCTTCGGAGGTGTTTGTATTTGAGTTTTTTTTTTTTTTTTTTACCATGCTAGCTGACTAGGTAAAAATATCAGCTTCCCCACATCCATTCTAAGGACTCTACCATGCTCACTCTTATCTCATCAGATGATCTTTACCCCGAGGAAAGAGTGAGGAACCAAATGACAGCTGCGGCTTTTCAAAGTCATAAAAGAGGGAAATATGTGTGTATGTACTTATATATTTATTTTCTCTCTCTCCCTATTCTGTATTTTATGCTGAGGCTATGAAGCCTATTGAACTTTTTCTTTTGAGCCCTCAAGCTATATCCAATGTCACTCAGACATCAAAGCTCCAGAGCTGAAATGGAAAGAGAACAACCAAATTGCATTTAAAGGTTAATAAAATAATGCTTGTGTTTTCTGTTGTCACAGAATACTAAAAAGAAAAACATTACCTTCATGTTTACAAAGGTGAACAGAAAATAGAGAAATGTGAAGTCAGCTGCGATTAGCTTAGCCTTTGTTCTAAAAAGGATACATCCTTGTGTTATTTGAGAGACAGGATGGGCTCTTGAAGCTCTACTTTTTTGTTTTGCCAGGTATTAAATGATCTCAGTGGCCACTGATAACTCTATTGTAGTTTATGGTAGTTTATTACTTCTAATTTAAAACTAAAGGATTAACCTAATATGAGAATTTCCTGTCTTTATTCTCTGGGAATCTGGATGGCTTTTGTGTGTGTAAAGCTGAATACTACCATCCTTACACTGCACATATTGGCTATGCTTATAGTAGGCACAAAGAATAAAATCAGGGAGGTTATAGTCATACAACAGAATCGCATGAATATAACCAGCTCCTTTGACTCATATGGCTGAGTTTAACTTTGGTCTCACACTGTCCTCAAAGCACAGATGCAGTTCTGTGGGTGTAACTGAGGAGGGAACAGAGCTTGTAACTTGGAAGCTATACAGTGTGTGAAAACAAGTTGAAACTCCAGAAGACTTGTCGATTCTTTTAAAGTTTTATCCTTCTCTGATACATACTGAGCCTGGTACAGCAGCTAAACATTTCCTTCCTATGGCTTGTCACTCTGCAGGCCAAAACCCCACATTGCTTAGTGGAATCAAGATCCTCTGGGACTTTCAGTACTGTCACTCACATTATTCATGAAACACAGGTCACTGAAGTCTAGGAGAGCAGAAAATATTAGTAGAATGATCAGAGCTTGCAAAGTCCACTGAATTATTTGAAATTCTTCCTGTGGTGAGGTCCAAGTACCAATCTGACTGACTCGCCAAGCCTTGGGTCCTACTTTAAAAAAAAAAAGAAGAMAAAAGAAAAAGACATTGTGGTAGCTTGGAGGCTCAGCTGAATCCAGTAAGGAGGAAACTGGCAAAATTTGCAATGCATTTAATAATTATTCTTTTTCCCAGGAGTATTATAAAGTGATCTGTTATGTGCATCTGCTTGTTCTATTTCTGTTTCTTAGCCTGAGATTCCTAACACAGGAGGCAATAACCCTGCATCGTGTTAGATCATATCATGTCACATTGAATGTTGACCTTGGCTGACATAATGTGACATGCTACAGTTGAAGTAATGTAATGTGAGCCAATGTATCATGTGCTTAATGTTAATCTGAAGTTATTATCTGTGAACATAGCAAAAGGTTTGGACAGTGTGTTGTATGGATCTGCCCTCTGTTCCTCAGGCAGTCTGAGCTGCATGTGTTCAAGCTAACAACCAAAARCAACAGAGAGAAAGAAGAGGGGCAAAAGCTAGACAAGTGTTTCTATAGGCGTTAGTAATAAAGATACTAATCAGTTTAGTATGGGTCTGCAGCTAATCTACTAAAAGACATCTTATCCCCCTTGACACCACAATAACCACAGTAGAAGTGTGACCGTGCAATGGGAGTACTGGCTATCGATTAATTACACTCCTTGGAGTTTTTGGTATAGAAAGCTGTTCATATACATTTYTGAGTAGATTTGTTGTTGAAGGTATTGCTGAATATATTTATTGATATTACTTTAGTTAAAACAGTTAATGTAAATGTTGGGCCTTATGAAGTTAATACATTTTATAATATTTCCTTTGTTGATGTTCTTGCTTGATCTTTTGACCCACTGCAAAATTGTGCCCAATACTACGTGGGTTGATCTCTGTTGTTTTCCTACGGAGACTCAGAGAAAACTCCATATGTCTTCTTGGAAGATATTTTGTAAATTACATGTCAGATTAAAGCATGCCTGCAAAGTAATTGCTTGAATTTAAATATTCAATGCTAGAATTGTCTATTGTTTCTTCAGTGGTTTAGCAGTGCTCAGAGCCTGTTTCTGTTTCTCCCATCATGTGCTCCCATAACAGGATCATGTTCTTTAATGCGATCACTGGCTGGCTGACTTCTTTGTGCCACCTTCATTCTTATTCAGCTAGCTCTAACTGACAGGGGATATTATTCTTGACTTTTTGTTAAGCCAATATTTTCAGTCCTTGGTGCTTAAAAATTAGCCTTATAAAGTTGTAATTGTGCATCTRCTCTGGTGAAAGCACTAGGCAACCCAAGCTGGAAGGGTTTTAAAAATAAGCTAACAGTGTACCTAGTGGCCTAAATTGATGAATGTTGGCATGTAGATTTACTGCAGATGATAATCAAACATTGGGTTTTTTTTTCAAATAGGGGAAAAAAGGACTCAAAAAAAAAAAGGTACCTGGGTACACAGGATTTTTGAATGCTGTAAATCTTGAGTGCCATAAATCAGGCTTTGAGCACCTTAGAGCACCTAGTAAGAAAAAAAAAAAAAAAGCTTTATCCTTTTCCTTTGGAGGAAAAGTCTTTCCTTACTCTGAACTGCCCTTTTGATCATAGAGCAATGCTGCATTCTTGACTATACTGAGCCTGATTGTGCTCACACTGAAGATAACTAAAAATTCCCATTCTCTCCAGGAGCACAGGTCTAGACCGTAGCTAGTAAAGTGGCAGTGTCTGTGGGTGAAACTTTCTTCTATATAATCTGCAAATCCTCAAGACTTTCCTAATTAAAATTATTTAATGAAAGCTACTTTGTCTCTTATGTCCTTTTAGTTTTCTCTATTCCTGTTAATCTTTAAAACTATGGGTTGGTGATTGATAGAAATATTTTCAAAAGTTTATAGCAGAAGGAGTAGCACTGCCATTACCTAATAAGATGAAGTAAAGGACGATAATTTGTCCTTGTCACTGCCAATATTCTAAAAAAGTAATTAAAAAGAAAGAAAATTACATGTATTTTCTCTGACTCTGGACTATACTCAGGTGTGTTGCAGACTTTCCCCCAACCAGGTTTAACCAGCAAGCAGCAGAGGTAGGTAATGTCTGATCTGAGTGCTTTGCTGTAGATCATTGTGGGGTCTTGATCAAAAAACAGGAGAAGAGATGAAGCAGCATAGTAACAGATTTGCAAAGAAATTATATTATTATCATCCGTTCCTTCATATGGATTTCCTGCCTTCTGTTTAAAACAATACCAGGAGCATTGGGAAAATTCATTTATATTGCCAGAATTAAGGAGACTTTGAGATTGTCAGCTGCCAGGCTCAAGTGGGTCATCAAAGCACACAACTCAGAAAGCTTAATACAAAACCTTAATGGTATTTAATGTAACTTGAAATTGGGAAACTATGGAGAAACCAGGTAATTTTGAACACTAATTTCCAGAGAGGAGCATCATCCCAGACCTGAATGCAGTCAGGAATAAGAAGACATTTTCCTCAAATGCCAAGCTGAAGCAACACACCAACAGCATTGCAAGGACAGAACTACTGCGAATGATTTTTCAACTCTTTAGTACATAAATCAGCAGTTACACTAATTAAATATATATAAAGAAAAGGGCTCTAGCCCTTTCTAGGCAGCGTTGCTCAGCAAAAGGCATATCAGTTGAATAAAATACTGGAGGAAAGGCCATAAAATGGCATGCAACAGATTGTTGATGACACCTGGAGTTGCCAAAGAAGAACAGAGCGAGTGTGAAGAAGAAATTGCATTTCTGTGTACAGTAACCTCTGACCAGCCAGATAAATCATGGCTAGTCAGAAGTTATTCCAGGGCTGGAAACTCTAGGGCAGCATGCAAGGCAGAGCCACTTGCGCTGCTGTGAGAGGTTTTCTATTTGGAAAAAAGTACAAAAAGACAAAAAGAAGCTTCCTGAGAGAAATAGGATGCTGGAGTTAAGGGAGCTTAACTAAAAACTCAAGGGGTGCAGGGAAATATAACTTGTGGCTTTTCCCTCATTATGTTATTCCCTCCTCTTTAAAGTTAGTAATACCATAAACATACTATAAGACTGAGAGCAGTAAGTATTGAGAGAGTTCAAGAAACAGTCCCTTTACAAGGGCAGTGTTTAATGAAATTAATGTCTCTACACTTGCAGATTCTTTGTGGAACAGAATGACTTGCATGACTGATTTAGAAATTATTATAGATAGTGTCAGTAGAGCAAATAATTCACTAAAGTCTTTGTCCCAGAGCAAAGTCTAATAGCACGCATCCCCCCATCCTTGCCATGTCCCACTGAAGTCAGCACAACTTTACAGATATTTGTCATGGGACTGGGTCTAGAACAGGAATAAACCCATATACCTCTGGAAGAATGTTCCAGAAATAACATGGGACTACATTTGGAAGAGGCTGTGGAGAACGAGGAGTTTCATTGCACTTCCAAAAAGGGTCGGACATGTTCCCTCTCCTTTCCCCAAAACAACAAAAATATCAAAAGTCTCATTAAAAACCCTCTTCCCAAATAATTTACTCTGATGATATGCTCATACTTTCCTTCCTTCATGTGCCTTTTAACATTTCTAATATTCATAGGTAGTAATTCAGCTGCCCAGAGATACATGCCTCTGCAACCCGTAGCTAGCTGAGGCATCTCGTATGCAGGGATCCAGGCTTGATCCCACCAGGGCATTGCTGCCATGTTTCCCCACACTGCAAAGGTATCAAACGATGCTGGTTCCTTTCTCTATTAACTCTCTTGCTCACTAAGGTTAAAAAAAGTACTTTCTAGCCAAAAGATACTGAAAGCTAACCTCACCCCTCCTGCCCAGGTTAGCTTTTTTACTCTGGTAGGAGGTGATAGAGTGTGCTGAGGAGCGGCTGTGACAAGCTGTGATTCAGAAGTGGACAGTGTCCTGTCTTACAGATTAGCGATCTTTTCTGTCAGTTTTGTGTTTGTGTGTGCATTGTGCGAATGATGTTGTCCATTTGCAGAGCATCTTCTCTGCTGAAGGATCCCAAAGCTCTTCACAAAACAGTTCACATGTAGGACTGCCAAAATTAAGTTAAGCTGTTCTTGAGAAGATCTGAAATCATTCTCCTAAAGCCCACATAAAAAAGGGTTCTCAATTTTTCAAGTTTGACTTGAAGATGAAGGTGGAATTAAAAATCCACAGGCATTTCATTCCCTTTGCAAAGAAGGGAAAAAGCAGATGGAGTTCCTTTTTGTGTGTGCTTAAAAGCAATGAAAACTTGTCGATATTTTTCATTTGAATTTTCATGAAGAGCTAAGAAACTCTGCTGATGCTGGAGGGGGCAGGAAAATGTTGTGACTTTTACAGGCAGCGAAATATTTGAACGGTTATTGACAAAGAACACAGTGCATGGAATGTGCTTGGGCTAAGCAGAGTGAAGATGTTTGACGTATTGGCAATACAGCGCAGGGTCAGGGGGTGACAGATTAATGTTGTGTTTCACAGTCCAAGCTAATACTCACTGCATGCCTTCATATGCTCTTTGTTATTGCACACATTTGGAAGGACAAACCGGCTCTGGGTTAGTTAAACCTATGCACTGATTCTAACATGAAGATGGCTTATTTTGGTTTAATCAATTAGGCACAAGTGTAAAGTAAATCTAAATAAGCTATTCTTAGACTAAATTGAAAGCGTCATGCAGGAGTTTGCATTATTTTAATTAAAATCAGTTAAATTTCTTAACTGGATTCAGGGCAACAGCGAATGCGGGAAGGAGGGAGTCATTCCCAGCTCAGTGATTCACAGCGGCCTGTGACCGTGACCACTGTGGCCTAACCATAAATGCACGTCACACCCAGGCCCAGTGGCTCTGGGTATGCTTGGAAAATCTCAAGGCAGGAGGCAGAGATTACAAGAAGGAAAAAAAACCATGAACCCCTTAAAACCCCACCTCTTGGCTTGATGCTTTCCCTGGCTGGCTGCTTCTGGCCTGCTCCCTGGAACAAGTAACAAAAACGACTGCTTCCAGCAGCAGAGACCAGGAATCCAGCGGATACTTTTCAACCCTACAGATACTTTTAAAGAATGGGAGGTAAAAGAATGAAATGGAAAACAGATGATAGACAGAGGCTGGCGAGAACAGAAGGAATGCAGTGCAGGCAGCCCGTTTGTCTCGGAGTAGCTGACATGCATGCCCATGGAAGTGGCCGAGCCTGTCAGCAACAGTGTCTTAAAATAATGGAATAGTAATGCCTCTCTTCTGGAAGGTGCCGAGCACTTTGGCTTCGTAGCATCACTGCGCCGTGTAGGACCCAGCCCCCAGTAACAGGCATTTCACATAGTCGTGCAGGCAAGGACAAGTGTGGTCCATGGCAGAAGTTTGGATGGGAGGAACCTTTACAGAATGTGTAATTGCATGCCAGTCCCTGCAGTGCCTGGTGAGACGGGCACATGCGTGAGAAACAGCTCTGGGGGTTCGTGAAAGCAGAACACAGTCAGAAAGCTCTGGTTGCTGAGTTCTGATTTCCAATCCCCTCTAGCACCTGGTTGAAGGATAGTTCTGAATGGATTTCATCTCTGTGTTGAAACATGTGCACAGACTTTTGCATGTTTATATGTTTCATATCCAGAGCTGCTGTTTCCAAGGCAAACCCTTCTCCAGTGTGGTTCTCCGTGTTGTACATATTTCATAGATGAGGAGCTGACAATAGCAGATTTATGATGAGCAATAGTCTTCTGCTGGCCCCAGATCATATTCCTTAACAAGCACTCACCCATGAAAAGCAGCAAAGGGAGACCCCACAGTGGGAATGGCCATGGGATTCAGATAGCTGCACATTCACTGGCACATTGGAAGTGATGTGACGCCTCTGACAGAAATAACGTGGGTGGGTACAGATCCCCTCTTTGAGGTCCAGGCAAGTACGGACGTGAGGAAAACACAGGGAAGAGTTTATCCAAGCTCCATTCAAAATGCAAAGCAAAATGAGCAGTATTTGATTACAGCCATCTGACAGTGTGACACGGATGGCTGGCTGAGTTAGGAAGGCTTTGCTTTGGAAAGACACCACCTGGTTCTTGAGTAAGAATAGATGGAGCATATTGCAGTAACTATATAGCTGTAAGTGTGCTAAGAGGGTTGCACCACCTTAATAACACTGTGTGTCTACGTGGTGATCCCACTCTTAAAGAGCTCATGTGAGGAGAATGAGCTGTGATGGCGGTTTAAGGCCATTTTTCTATCAATATAGCACTGTTTCTGTGTTGGGAGACRTTACATTGCTGCTCCAGATTGCATACCTAACTGCAATAGCTATGTTGGCAGAGAAGCTGTCTGCAGACCAAGCAAACACCCAGCATGAAAAGCARGTCTGCACTGCAGCAGTGGTAAGCACCAGTCACTGGGGTGGGCTGCTGCTCAGGGGTCTCCGTCCCTCTGCATTCAAATCCTGCGATTGCAACCCCGGCTTCTGCTGAAATCACAGGGAATTTGCTATTAACGCCAATAAAGGTCACCCCTGAATTGCTCAGATGACCTCACCTACACATCTCTATCCATCCCCCCTACCCAAAGCCCCTTGGAGAAGTTCAGACGGTGGTTAGCAGTTGACTTCCCTTCTTGTGCTTGCTCCGCTCCATGGTATCTGAGCATGTCACATCTGCATTATCACATATTATACCTTGTTTGAACCGAAACATAACAATATAGTTCTTATTAGGAGAAAAACCACTGAGTTAGGCAAGAAAATCTTCTGTTTACTTTCAAGCTTTTGAGAAGTTATTGACAGACTATGCAATTTAAAAAGAGAAATTAGCTTCTTCCCAGGACCTTTTATAAAGAGGCCCTGTCCAGCTCAGAATTTAGGGAATGTAGCCTATTTTCTGAGTCTTGCAGTTGAGGTCAGCCTGTCTGTGATTGCAAGTATCACTAGACTTTGGCACTGTGCTGATTTAAGCCCTAGGGCACGCATTTAAATTGTCACATATAGTGTGTCATACTGACATCTTCTTCTGTAGAAGTGAAGGATAATACAGCACTTGTGCTGCAGAATAAGACAGTGCTCTCTCCTCAAGCATGAAAATTGTCTGCAAATTTCAGACATGTTTTCCTTGATTGTGGCGGCTAATCAAGGCAAAAACCAAAGTTCATTTTACTAGGGGATGAACAATGCTTGGCAGTGTAGTGAATGTTAATGCAGTTAATTATTCCTAATGCTATGTCTGTCCTCTGAAGAGTTCAATATCTCTAGACAAGGCTTTAACGATCCACAGCCACCCTGTGGTTTCACCCAGGGAATATTGCCTCTTCAGGCCAGTTTGTAATAAGCTGTCCTTATTCTCTGCACTCTCCTTATTCAGTCCTTATTCAGTCTGCACTCTCCCCCTGCTTTGTGGCATGTCACATCTGTTATGGTGAAGTTGGGTGGGTGGTTTTAAATAGGCTTTGTTTTGTTACAGAACTGATGGTTGTATTGTGCTTTCTGTTGTCTCTGGTTTCTTCACGCTCTCTGTATGTAAGCTTTTGACAGTGTTGAGTGGGGAACCTAAAAATAGAAAAAAATCCCAAACATTTACCTACATGGRGGAATCAATAATAGTGTTCCAGGTCCCCATGGTGCTCAGTATCAGTGGAGTCCCTAGGACATGCGATAGGAAAGCAAGCCTTAACTAACTTGTACACTGATGGGCATAAATTATCTTTGATAACACCTGTTTGCTGATATAATTCTGTTGTAACTTAKTAATAGTGATATCTTTCTTTAAGTTGTGGCTTTTGTTAGATCAACTTAGTCTAGAACTTCATGTTGTTTGTTAGGGTGTCTAGGAAACCTTCATTTTAAAATTGTATATCTCTMTATATAGACAACTTCTCTGATACTTGAAACAAAACAATTGATGAAAATACTATTTTTCAAAAGTCAGAGAAATCAGCTGCATAACTATTTTTCTGTACTTGAAAACTATGTTATGGTTGGTTTTTTTTAAGTATGTCAGTTTTGGGACAGGTCCTGTAAATTGAGAAGATTTGTGTATTTTACCCTGAATACATTCTCTTTGCTACGAGGAGATTATTGACAGACCATATTTCTTTACCTGAGAGTTTACAGGGCCATATCCTGTACTAGTCCTTTGTGTCATAATTTTACAGCTGTGTTTTTGTTGTTGTTTTTGTTTTGAAAAAGCCAGTGATTTGAATTGCCTTAATTTTGGAAGTTGTCCCCCTGGTGAATGCGTGGTTTGCTGATAGCTGAGTGCGGTGCTACCTTGATCAGGAGCTCCAAGCAAGACACTGCAATGCAGGCATGTAGGGCAACGATGCTGAAAATAAGCCGCTTTGCAGCAGAGCAGATGGGTGGAGATTGGGTGACCAATTCTACCTCTGCACCATAAGCTGCCTTCTCCGTTCAACTCCCAAAGTGCTTTCTTTGACTATCCTGAACTGAACCAGATACTCATTCCTAAGCTCCTGCTGATGTAACTGGGAATCCCGGCATAGCAATGACTTGAGAAGTGAACCCTCTGGGCTGGGTCTAGCCTCCATTAGAACACTCTGACTTTACTAGAATTGCATCCCACTATATTTTAGAGAAGTTTTGGAAATGTTCTGTTAAAAAGTACTCATTTTTTAAAAAGAAAAATATCTAAAAGGATCTCAGACACCCTAGAGGAGACGTTACTGAAAGTTCTCATACAAAACTTTAAGGCAAAAAAATGTTTTCTTCAGCAAGAAGTTAAAAATTGGCTTCCAGGAATAGAGAATGATTAATGAAGCTCCTCTTATTTAGTGCACTAAGCCTTCTTGAGATTTAAATGTCTGCTATGGAAAATGTCCACAATTTGGAGTGAATTATTTATAAAAGAAATTAGGCAACATACAGGGCATGTGGTTTCTGTTCAGAGGAGAAGATAARAAGCTTCTAGATTTTAAAATTATTATTATTTTATTTCTAAGTCTATTTTTCTTACTGAATTCTTGACATATGTACTGTTAATTAGGCAATAATGATTTTCTTTCATTTGCACTGCACACCAATAATTATGCTTTTATTCACAGAATATATTTTGTTAACTGACCTTGGGTTTAGTGTGGAATACAAAATTAGAAAGAATTGTTAAGTTCCAGTTGACGCTTTGAGATTCCTAGGGAGTTCTGCTTTTGTTAAGTTTTGAATTTTAATTTTGGAGACGCCAACAAAGATATACAACAGAAAGGTTTTAACTAAGTATATTACTTTGACAGAAGTCACTGAGTTCTAAAATTAATTCTCACCAGTAGATCAATGCACTTCATAAACTGCAAGTCATTCTGACAAGATGAAACAAATACAATCGTTAGTGAAATCCTGATAATTTGGAACATCGGACTGTGAAACTAGGTCAGTTTACATCTTTGAAATATTTTTCCCTTCGTAGTATTTCATACTTGACTAATCTTCATAATGCACTTGACATCTTTGGTGGCGGATCATATGCTAATTTAAACTCACATTGTATGGTAAATTCAGAACAAYATGGGGAGATGTTTCAGCGTGATGATGAAAAAATTTTAACACAGGAATTTGAGAGAAATATTTTTCTGTTAAAATATATWTTTTTTTTCTAGCCTGAAGAATGTAAAGGGAATCTGATTTTTGTTGTTTGGAGATAGGTATTTTAATAACTTAGAGTTTTTTTTTCCTGTCCCAGTGAAATACTGTATTTGACTTTTTAGGGCAGGTTACTTGGAAGAATAAGGTCTTCTTTTAGAGCTGCTCATCCAAACCACTGCAGGCAATTGCTGGGAATGCTTCTCTCAGGAGTGTCTATGGTAATTTATTGGCCTCTGTCCTGTTCCTACTGATGTCAGTGGTAAAACTATTGTTGACTTCAGTAAGAAAARTATGAGTTCCATTATCTTCATATGTTGCTATTTAGATTTTATGATATTTCTTGGAGCATATATGCAACTTCAGGTGTTTCCTACTCAGTTCTGTAGAATCCTTCCATTAGGAGAGTGTATAAAACTGCCATGCCCTTCTTCATATACTGCTTATCTTCCTTCGTCCTTATTATTTCTTCACCATAGATGGCTCTCAGAATTTCAGAGGTGAACAAAATGTTTATAAAGGCTTATTGTGGAGGAAGGTTGCTGACAATTGCTAGTGTGCTGTAAAACAGTTTTGGAAAGTAAGAACTCATTTTTTTGTCTGCAGTAAAAAAAGTTTGATTCAAGATCGGATAGCTATTTTCTGGACTCACTGATATATTCTGTCTGTCTGCCTCTCTCCTCTCTCTCTTTTTTTCTTTTTTTTTTTTAAGGTGTGAATTTGGTGAATATTTATTAGGCTGGCTGCTTGTGAATAATAATAATGAGAGAGAGTGCCTGGGGTGTAGTGTATATTTAGTAAGAGACAAATAATATATAAATATAATATTTGGAGGGTTTTGGAATTCAGTTCCTGTCTTATGTTTGCCTCTGTTTTGCACTAATTATGCAATTATTGATTACCACTTTGGGGGAATAGAAAAAAGTTTAGTTTAAAACTGGTACTCTCTTAAGAAGAAGAAGAAGAGGAAGAAGAAGAAGAGACTTATTGACACTCTTTTTTTTGGTAATAAGTCTGAAATGGGACTTGATCTAACTTTTTAAGTTAGCTTTTCAGACGTGCTGAGCACTGACATCTCTCTTTGCCCCACACAGGTATCTGCAGAATACTTGGCTGCTTATGTTAAAAAAAACCCCGCAAACCCTGCATAGAGGGTAAAGTCAAACTAAAATCCATAGACTAGGTATTTTATCTCTCGTCTTTGTTTTCCATCCTTTTTCTCGATGAGTGTTTTTCCATGTGGCATAAAATGGCACCTAAGAGACATAATAAGGACAAATCTAGGGCAATGTAACAATATTTATTGTCCCTTGTAACACAACAGGAAGAGCTGGCGGTTGCTCAGAGACAGGTTTCCAGATCACACTGTTTCTGGTAAGATTACAGTCCAGAAAGACCAGAAACAATCCAGCACAGTAGGTTATGGCCTTTCCAGAATAATTTCACTCTGTAGAGATTGAATGGTGCGATATCAGCAGTCATGAATGCCCTTGGGAGTACTTTATTAAGGACAAGGTACTACTAATATATTAACAGATTTGGAAATGTTAGTAAATAACATACTAAGTTGTAATTTTCTGGTGTTATGATAATATAGCTGCAACCTGATCAAGCCCCCTTTCATAGATCTGCTGGCTTTCACGGCTGAATTTTTGGTGAGTCTCCTGGGACTCTGGCTAGGTACAAACCCTCTCACTTGTCACCTGCATGGAAGTCTGATTCTCTAACCAATTACAAGGTCAAAGTAGCAACCATCTCTGACTGTGTGTCTTCTTGGGATACTAGCATGAAAATAATAATAGATTATAACCAAGAGAAAAGAATTTGCTTCCATTGGTGGAAGCTGACTTTTTTGTTTTGTTTTGGGGTTTGGTTTTGGGTTTGTTTGTTTATTTGTTTGTTCTTGCAGCCTTTATTTTTTTTTTTTTAAGAAAGGAAAAAAAAAAAAAAGACACTTTCCTAAGCAGGTATTTTAGGCCTTCCAAATTTTACTGAAATGTTAATACCTCCTCTCACTATTGCTCGCACTTCAAGATTTTCCACTGTAGTGTGTTGTCCCACTGTCCTGGTTTTGGCTGGGATAATTTTTGGCTGGATTAATTTTCTTTCTAGTAGTTGGTATAGTGCTATGTTTTGGATTTAGTATAAGAAGAATGTTGATAACACACTAATGTTTTTAGTTGTTGCTAGGTAATCTATTTTTCAAGGACTTTTCAGCTCACATGCTCTGTGAGGTGCACAAGAAGCTGGGAGGGAGCATAGCCGGGACAGCTAGGCCAGCTGGCCAATGGGGTATTCCATACCATATGATGTCATGCTCAGCATATGAGGCTGGGGGAAGAAGAAGGAAGGGGGAGATGTTCGGAGTGATGGCGCTTGTCTTCCCAAGTAACCGTTACGTGTGATGGAGCCCTGCTGTCCTGGGGATGGCTCAACACCTGCCTGCCCATGGGAAGTAGTGAAGGAATTCCTTGTTTTGCTTTGCTTGCGTGYGCGGCTTTTGCTTTCCCTAATTCCCTATTAAACTGTCTTTATCTCAACCCACGAGTTTTCTCACTTTTACCCTTCCGATTCTCTCCCCCGTCCCACCCGGGGAAGAGTGAGCGAGCGGCTGTGTGGTGCTTAGTTGCCAGCTGGGCTTAAACCACGACACCCACATATTCACTGAACATTTGTATTTGAGCCAAAGATATGTGTGTGCACTGAGTAGAGTGCAGAAGTGGTGTGAGCCATTGTTTTGCACAAAGAGAAAAACCCAGGTGCTGTGCTGTATTTTCAGATATAGAGCAAGCAACACAAGCCCATGTGAAAATGGAAGTCTTTGAAATGTGAATGGGTTTCTTTGGGTACCATTGTCCTGTCTGCAACTAAACTTCAGCTAGGCACAGATGTGTGGGGCAGGGGGGCTGCACTGTGATGACTTATCATGAGGGTTTCTTTTGGCAGGCTAGGAAAAATTACAATGTGAATAAAGGGAACTTGTTTAGTTCAGATGAAGACTCTATTAATGAGCCCTATTATCCCTATTTTTGCAGAGTGTTGGATTTTTTTAAAACATATACAATGCTGTATTATTTTTGATTACAGCAGCATTCACTGGTCACTTTTATCTTTGTGTGTGAATTTCTAATTATACATGTTAGATGAGTGATCTTTACTGTAAATAGTAATAYGGTTTTCTTTCACTTTATCTGTCTGTACTGGATTCTGTTTCATTGTTCGCTTTCTTCATCACAGTATCTTGCTTATTTTATCTTTCAACAGACATTTCTTTAAATCCTGTCCCATGGTCCTCCCCTCCCCCTTGTAAATTTTGAAAAGGGCTTTATCTGAGCGGGCAGTTTCATTTGTCTTTTGATCTATTTTTTGAGGGATGTGCGTTCAYTTCTGGTAGTAAGCCCAATACTGAAATCTTTATTCAAGGCCAAAGTGTGGGGGCTTGACCGCAACTTCTGGGTAGGGCTCTAGGGCTCTTACCCATGATTTCCTAGAGCTACTGGGGAACTTGGGGCCAGAGATGTTGGTTACTTAATTGTGAGGCTTTCAAAGGTTTTTCAGGGACAATATTAGCAATTTCCAAACTTTCAGGTGATTCCTCTTGAGAACTGAACAATGGAAGCATTGGTAACCGCCAGCCACTTCTGGAAACCTGGAGTTTTCACCCCTTGGCGCACTGCAAGAAGGAGCACTTGCCTTGCTCCGGTGTGTGCCTTGCAGCATCRTATCTCTCTCTGCCCATGCAGCGGCACGGTTAGTCTGCACGTGAGAGCGAAGGGCGCTTGATGCCTTCTGATGGTCCCACTGTGCCTCATCACTGAACTCTTTCTTCCATGTCCTTATTGAGGTCTTCTCAAGAGCAGAGAACATGAATAAAGAAGGTAGAGGCTGGCCCAGAAAAGTGAATTGAAAGGTTTGTGAACCCAAGTAGTACTGACACCAGCTTTGGGAGAGGGAATAGAAATTCTGAAAGCAAACAGAAGAATCACTTACCTACGAGATGATAAATAAATAGGGAAAACCAGCAGTCATTCAAACCTAAGCCCCTCCCTGCATCTCTACACCAAAATAAAACTGATTTGCAGAGATGACAAGTGACTGGAAATTCAGGTATTTGTTTTGTTCAGACTATTTTTCTGTAGGTCGTCAGATGCAAAATCAAAGTCAAATTGAGTTGTCCTGTACAAATGTGAGTGACTTAAACCCAGCAGTTGTATGTTAAACAACTTGTTTAATATAGTATTAGCATTCGGAGAGTCACAATGAGGCTTTGAGGTTAACATCCCATTAAGATGAATGGGAGATGTTCATACCTCAGGCTGTAGATTCAACAAGACAGCAGAGCATTGATTTACATAGTGAAGGCTATATCTTGGTGAACCAGAAGGGCTGCAGACATAATTTTTCTAAAGGGAAGCTTCGATTCCAGTGAACACATTAYAGTCTGCAAAAGGCCCCAGATCAGCAGAGCTGCTGGAGCTGGATAGCCGCTGGCTGTAACTTTAAACTGAAAGACATCAAATGGGCTTTTCACTATAAAAGTTGAGATCTCAGCCAGGTGCTCCCCACTCCTGTCTTGAGACTCGCTTTGCTTCCCCTCACCCCCTTTCTCCCAGAACTGATTTTCTGATAGGAAATGTAGGCCAAGGACTTGGTGACCTTTACTGATGTTAATGTTATGCATGATTTTTGTTGCCTTTTTTAACCAGTATGTCTCCCTGTTTGTGCTTAATCTTTAGATTCCCCTTTTCTTCCATATGTTTTTTATTCTCTCTTATGTTGATGTATTATCACATTAATTCCTTTCCTTCCTTAGCTCCRCATTTTTTCCCACAGGACCTCTTCCACTTGTCTGTTTTCTTACTTGCTGTCCTTGCTGTCTGGCACGCTATAATTTTTTTCTTACTCACTGTCTTCCTAAGGAGCTCCTCTTTGGACACCTGTATGTATGGATGTGGATTTTCTTTAGATCTCTCCCACATAAGCTCTCCCCTGCAGCAGAGTAAGGCCCTCCTGCAAATGCCAGGATGCTTCTGCCTTGGGCACACAGAGGGGCAAGACAGCCTGGATTTTGCAGTAAGGTCAAACCGCAGCCATTGCGCCTGCGTGTTTTGCAGCTGGAAGCCTTCATATTCTTTCTAGCACACGCCGGCTTGATTTGGGCACCAGTCTGGAGTGCAAATGAATGTGGCTGCATTTTAGTTCTAGTTGGTTACATCGCAAAACCAAAGCATTGCCGTTTGGCCTGGCTGGGGATTCAACAGCGACCGGGAAGGGAATAGCAGGGGCACTAATGCTGAGGTGGATTTGGCAGGGATGAGGCTTCCCCAGCAGCAGCTGCTTGTACTATGCTGCAGATATTGCTTATGTCTTTGGTCACTGAAGTCACTCGACCCTTTTGAGTACTTATTAGAATTATCAGCTTGTAGCAAGAAAGCCTAAACGGAATATTTTTTTTTCTGAAGGACTTCTAACTGCTTGTGAATTTTSCTTTGCAGTAATGCATTCATTTTTTACTAGTCCAGCTTGTATAATTAATTAATCAGTCATGGATGAGACATAGAACTTGAAGCTTTTGTTTGTGTGACAGATACTGCTACATACCTTGATTTCTTAATTTTTTCTCTTTGTAGTACCTCAGTAGAGCTGGAACGAGGGTCACTCACTTTATTACTGACTCCCTGTTGCATTGCTTTCAACAGCTCAACCATCATTGTACGTCACACAGCCGTGCATTTGAAACTCGATATAGTTACTGTCTAATAAGCTTCATTTTCTGTACCACTAGCTTGTGTTCTATAGTGTTAGTTTCCCAAGCATGGTACTAAGCAATTTTAGGAAATGCTGATACAACTGTAGCAATTTTCCTCAATTTGTTCCTGACAAAGAACTCGCTTCAAAATTGAGTTGGCTTCCTTTTTGTTCGAAACACTGGTAAACACAATTAGCCTCATTAACCCTGGTTTCTGTTTCATAACAGAAAATTAGCCTACAATCACTGGTTTGCTGGAAAGCACTGTTGTAATTAGTCCTCAACAGTCTGATATGAAAATCCATTGGGTTTTTAATTTCTCTGACATGTCAGTGTATACAGAAAACATGCCTGATTTCTCACTTATCTTGGGGATTGAGATAAAGTCAAGGACCAAGTCCTTGGCTGGCTTAGAGTGCTGTTGAACAGATTGGACAAACATCTGTCAAGAGTGTCATAGGTGCATTGGTCCCGCCATGCGGGAGGGCAGTAGGTGGTTTCTGGAGGTCCTCTCTGCCTCTGCAATTCTGTGGGGTTCTGACCCTTCAAAGAGCATGAGACCCAAACACGGACCATTTAAATCCTGGCCCCACTGACTGAATGCTTTTCTTACTAGTCCTCCCAAAATGCCGTATTATTCCAGATTTATGCCAGAGGAGAGCTCTGCCTTGTTCCAGCTCTAAGATGGTAGTGGAACTGAAGCCAGTGCCTTTTTACCAACACAGAAAAGGACTGACTCAAAGGTGAATCAGGCTAATTATTCTTAAACCTCTGTAGATAATCTGGAATTGGTTGATCAGGAGAGATTTATCATCACCTTTAGGGCCTGTGTTGCTCCAGTGAATATGTGAAGGACTGTGATTACATTCTCATGAAACAACTAAGTTTTTCAAGACTGTTATTCCAATCAGAGAGGAAAGCTGTAGTTCACATGGGTTGCTAAGCCATTAGCTGGCACATGGTACATCACAGTCTCAGAGTTTCACAGAACTAGTGCTGCTGCAGGGCAATACGTACTAGATCAAACTACTGTAAACTGGTCTCCAAATTGTATCAGGCTCTTACCCAGCCACTGCAGAGCAGAAATAGAGGAGGTCTGTGTACACCTCTGTGTGTAGAAGTGTACCCAAGAAATCCTCTGGGAATTTAGGTACCTCACTTAGGCCAAATTACATTCCCCTGTGAAATGGCTAAGATTTAAGTAAATGCAGACCTCTTTGTTTGTATTAGGAACGAGAAGACAACCTTAATTATTTTGAATTCAGCATAAAAACACTTAAGAGTAACTCCTAATCTAGCTGTGTCCTTTCGATACCTCTTGTCATCCAGGAAAGAGAGATGGTGATTGCCTACCTCTGGATGTGTCAGGAGTGTCTTCAGTGAAGGATGTTGTATAAATGCTTAGTAGTATTTTAGAGAAAGACAAGATAAATTATTTGTATAATTACAGCATCTTAATTCTTGCATGTGGGACAGAGGGCAGGTTTAGAAATGCTTCTAGGGCTGCTTGCACAATAGGGAGCTGAAGACTGAATCATGTCATTTGTGCAGGAAAGGGACTATCCCACTAGTCTCTAGTGCCTAGTGAAATCTTTGCCTAAGGAACATTTTTCTCCTGTATTAAATGTTCCTCTTATTTCTCAATTGTTCTCTCTAAATGCATATGGCACCCTGGGGGTATCTCCATTTGAATGATCTCAATTGCTTCTGTGTCCATTTGGGCGCCAGGCTAGAGGGCTGTGAAGTGAAGCTGAGCTATTCTATCTTGATATCTGAACTGCAAATGAGGAATTCTGTAATTCAAGTTCAGGTCACTACATATGTTTGTTATTAAGTTCTTAAATAACCGAACAGTAACTAAATAAATGGTAATTTAATTTATTAGGTGCCCAGAGCATTTATAGTCAAAATGCTAGGGAAATTAATATGAACTTGCTTATTTCTCAAAGAAACATAAAAGCATTGACAAAAAGCAAAGCCTTCAAACACCATCTTCATTCATGCATGGGGCACCCTGTGTGCAAAATGATAGTGTTAGGAATGTCAGCCAATCAAGCAGACTAATTGGCCAAACTACTGAAGTGCCTTGGCATATAGAAATGGGTTTTAACATTTTCTTTGCCACAGTTTAGCTCCTCCAAAATATGCCTGAGGTTTACTGTACTTCCAGCCTATTGAAGAGTTTTCTTAGGCCTCTGCTTGAAGATCTGCATGACGTGCTGAGCCGTGACCTAACACTTCATCTAGCTGAGAGCCCCAAGGCACATACCTGTCTCAGAAACCTGATCATGTGGAACTCTGGAAGTAGTCCATGGATGGGACATAGCAATGGCTCCTATTTCTCCTATTCCAGTGTGGCATGAAGGCAGGTTGAGTCCAGCTGGGTTTCAGGGTACCTGCAGTCTCACTTCTTCCTGCAAGAATGGATTTGGAGCCCCATTTGCCCCTGTGCCAGCACAGCTAAATTGCCAGTCATGTGAAATAGCCTCATCACATGAGCAGTAGGTGAAATGCTCAAATATCAGAGGTTGGCTGAATGTGCCATGAAATACAGGTAGCGAGGTGAGCAGGCGGTGCTTCAGTCCCTGCTAACAAAGATGCTTCAGTGAACGCGTGCTGTGCTCCGAGCAGTGTTCAGGCAGATGYCCGCTCCTGGTGAAGGGACCGCATCCTCCCCGGGTGCGCAGCAGGGGAATTCCCACCGCACAGTGTTAGCAGTCTGCAGGGGTGAAGACCGCAGAGCAGAGATGATAATTAGAGCCTCATGAGCAGTGAGTTCCATGTTGTACTCTCAGCTTCTTCACTGATTTTTTTGTGATGAACAGGGATAAATCATCCAGACCATATGAACCAATTTACTCTTCTGCAAARTGATTACACTGGTAGTTTGTGATTGCCACACTGTGCTGCGTGTGACTGTTTGAGGGATGCCTTGAGATGCTTGCATGAACATTGCTATATAAAGGCAAAGCACTATCATCAAGCGTCTGTTTCAGAATAGAGTCAAACTCTGCTGGGGAACAGTTTACTGTGCATGCACACAAAGACTCCGTCTCTTAGCTTGTATTTGTCAACATGTGTTTGTCCGTCCTCCTTTCTCTTGTTTACTTTCTTTGGTTATTTCACACTACATTCACCCTAACCTGAAAAAGAAGAGATTAGGTTAGATTATTTCMAACATCTGCAAATGTAGTAGAATGCACAAGGGGCATTTTTGGCATTAATGTTCTGTGTATTTTGTTCAGGTAATTAAGCATGGAAAGGTCACCTTGTGTTCTAACAGGAAGCATGGAGAGATGGCAGAGAGAAAAGCCAAGCTGAGCAAAAACATTTTAAGGAGAAAGCATTAGCATCTGACAATATTTATTATTTCTTCAGTGTTCCCGAAGCTGTTACAATACATTGATTCCAACCCTATGCCCATACATTTTGTTTTCAAAAGCTAAATAAAGCATGAGATTGAATACAAGGTAAGGGCTAGGCAGCTCAAAGAGTGCACACTGTTGACAGACATTTGGCAATGTTTGTCCTTTGGGACAAGCATCCAGATGAGGTTTGTTCAAAGCACATCAGCCATGGCACTTTGTAACTCTCTCAAGGAGAGGACACATGACGACGTCCTTTTCTTGTCATGTGCTTATGTGCCTTGTGAATATCCTGTCCTTAAATTAAAAAAAAAAAAAAAATCTTTTTTTTTTTTAAAGGAATGAAAACTGTGGGTAGAGTTTGATTATGAAGTTCCAATTATTTTTGCCTGAAGCCTTTCCCGTCTCAGAGATGCTACTCCCTTTCTCACTTTGCTCCTCGTGGTTTTCTGTTTGCAGCTTAACTCTGCTCGTTATTCGTCTGGTGGATGCTTCCAGTGCAAGTCACTGACTGTACTCATAGGTGAGCTTGGTCCACCTTCTAACATCCAGAAATCCATTCCTGAATTATAAACACTGAGAAGACATCCAGCTGTTGGTTGTTGTTCCCACAGCAGCTCCAGGGTATGAAGCAGGGCCAGCTGTGAGCTGTTGTGTGCACACACAAAACCTGCCTTTCCCTGTGAGACCGCTGCAGCATCAGAGAGACTAAAATAGCGTAAGAATAGTTTCTTGAGGATGATCTCTGCTCTCACAGTACCTAAGATTGGGAGGTTATATAGATTTCTGCCTCATGTAGGACAAATGAGTGCAATGGATGAATGTAATAGGAAACCATTTTTCTTCTGCTCTTGGTTCTCACAGAATATATTTAAAATTCACTCTTAGGAGACTGCCCAGCCTCATCTACGACTGGGGRGGAGCTGTCTGTACTATGCAGAGCTGTAATTTATTTATTCTTTCTACTTGTGACCTGGAGTTCTTTGAGTATTTTTCCCCTCTCTTGGAAAAAGTAATTCTCTCTCCTACCTCAGTCCTACATCCTTTCTTATGAACACTTGGTAAAGATTTCATTTCAGTTTTCTGCAATCTTTTTCTTCTGTTACTAAATAACCCTGGCACTCTATTAGATGCCCTCCTGACATTTTGCTTCTTATATACTTGAAAAATTCTTATTTGTCTTTATTCCTTGAAAATCTTTTTCCACTATTCATTTCAGCCTTTCCTAGCCAAGTTTTATTCTTTTAGCTTTATTCTTGCACTTCCTTGTCCATCTCTTGTCTCAAATACCTGTTTCATACCTTTTAGTTACATAGTCATCCATATCTCTTTTTGTGTCCTTTCTCCAAGTGATTTACCTCACTGGATTGCCTTCATTCTTTTAAATCTGCTGAATCACAAAATACTCCAGTCCATTTTTGGCTTTTCCAAGGCCAAGTAACAAACCTAACAGAAAGGAAATAGTGAAGGCTCRGTGTGTGTTGTATATCTAAAGGGAACATCTTCAGAAGGATTGGCAGTGTTTCAGCAAGCAATAGACCCTTGGTGGTGCTTGTCCTCAGTGAAACTGTTGTCATGTTTGAAGCTAAACTAAAGCGCTTGCTCTTAAGGACATATAGTGGCCCTTGTTCCTAGGGGTTGGCTGCTCTATGAATGAAATAGGAGCAATGTAATATTGAGACACTCCCCCAGATACTTTCATGGCAAACCCACAATTTGCCTTTAGAGTTTTATTTCTCAAAAGCTGCTTCTCTGCCTCTCTCCCTCTCCTGAGATGTTCTGCTTTGAGTCTGAGAGCGCACCTATTGACTACGGTAAGACAGAGCTTCCATTTGGCCTTGTTTCACCACTCTCTTTCAGCCTAAGCCTGATCCCTGTGATTTCTGGGTCAGCTTCTGCGTGGCATGCAGTGTCTTGCCTGAAGTTCTTAGCATCTTGTTTCACTGTGCTGCTGGGTACTTTAGCATCTCTCCTGATCAGGCCTCTATATGTGCTTGCAGAGCCATCATTTAACTGCACTGCTTTGCCCAAAAGCAAAGCCGGAATTTCCTGAGTTAAAAATGCCATTATGGCTTCTTTTTGTGACTATATTCTCTTAAAAGCTGTCACAGTGGGCCACAAGCACACTTTCTAGCAATGCAGCTAATTAAGCATGGTTTGAGGACTCCAAAAGTGCTCCTGCTTACCACGTAGGAAAGACTAGAGGAGGAGGATAGTACTTCCGCAAGCCCTCTGAAAGCCATTACATGGTCTCAAGTGAGATTACCACCGCTCCTGGTTTTCAGTTTAACTTTTGGTGGCAGCAGCTGTACTGTTGGAAGAGGACAGGATGAAACAACAGCCTGGAATTACAGGGAAGCAGAAGGAGCCTCCAGTAAAAYACACTCCTGATTGAAAAATCCTTTGCACCTAAGCCTCTGACACTGCAAGTTCAGAGCAGGGGAGGAGAGAGGAGACAGCAAGCCAGTGGTTCAGGCTGATTGATAGAATTTAGTTTTACAGGAAGGAAAAAAACCCATTGTCTGCAATCACATAATCTTCTTGCATGGTGTGTAATGTTTATAAAGAACAGGGGGTCACATATGGCTGGCTGTCAGCAAGAAACAGCAAGCTTGAATTAGCATTAAAAAAGCTGAGTACTTAAAAAATAATATAACTACATGTAACAAAAGTAAATGGYTTCAGCTGTGATAAGAGAACAGTCTTTCCTTCCTTCAGACTTGGCTCTATGTTTCCTTCCTTAATTTCTTCTGTCTTGTTAAATTATTTATAAAATACATCCTGGTATTGAAAGGGTAGGACCAGCTTCTTTACCAGCCTTGTGGTCAACGTTTAACAAATTAACTTAGATCTGCAAATGAAACCTTTCTACAGCTTCTTTTAAGTATTGCCACATCTGAGGAGGTGTTCAGGTTAGGAACACGGAGAGCTGTTGTGCAAACAACTCATTTTGGGACGACTTTAGAAGCCCATGTTATTCCCTTACTAGCCTAAGCAGCCCCCGTACTCCAGTTGTATGATATTAGGAATGGGAACAAGAGCTGGCTATAGATAACTAGGGCTGGCTCCAACTGTGTGGGATACTTGTATGTAGGAAAGAAAGAGCTAGTTCTCAAGAAAAGAAAATGAGGCCAGTAAGAACTGCAGGCTTCCCTCTTCATCTTCTGCTGCTTCCTGGGGGTTAGGGGTGTCAATGTACAATGCTGTATTTTAACACTGACTGCTGATTATTCAAGTGACTATCAAAAAAATTACACTGCTGCAAAGAATATACTGAAGATATAGTGCCCAGAAAATGCCATGCACTTCAATGGCAAGCTTTTGCCAGAGAACAAAAGGCCTAGGACTGCAAGAAAAGCCAAAAGGAAGTGTGGAGCCTGTTCTTCCCTGGGGAAAAAAAAGTCCATTAATTTATATTGATTATATCCCTAAAGCGTTTTAAAATATTTTTTCCCTCTTGTTCAAAACTTAGTGCTTCTAAGTCATAGAGGAAAGGGGGGAAAATGATGAAGAGCAAGGCAATGGTAGCTTTACAAGAAACAGGGGAGAGTAAATACTGCTTGCCCATCCCTTCCGTTCTCTATCCTGCCTCCTACTTACCTTGTTGCTACTAATGGCAGCCCAATACCAGAGGCTTGTGCAGGCTGAGGATGACAAAAGGAACTGGAGAGTGAAGGGTAGAAGGTGTGAGACAGCTGCGGGGTTGCTTCCTCATGGCTGTGGCTGGGCTCCKGAGCAGTATGCCAATGATGGCCAAAGCCCATTCAGAGTAGGAAAGGGCTTTCTCATCTCTTCTCCACTGTATTTTCTTGATCATTCATTGTTAGCTTTATTGATTAGAATAAACTGCCATTATAGGGAAGGTCATGAAAACAATGTTCTGTTGAGATAGCAGCTAGAGAAAGCAATAAAAGAAGGAGCTTGCAAGAGCCTAGTCTGAAAACTGGAGTGAGGAGGTAGCTCCCACATCGACGGGAGCTACCACAGAAAAAAGCTGTTCCACACCACTGCTCCTAACCTTCTCACAGTTATTCATTCCCCWCCCTGTGTCCATCTCCTTCTCCCTGCTGCTCTTTCCCAGAGTCTCTGAGCCTGGAGGAGGTTGGATTTCTGCCRATCCATTGGATCAGGGTGAATTCTGGGAGCCCTGGAAGGGAGGCCTCTGTCAGCTTGTACTCTTTCTGCTGGTTTACCTCGTGGCCTTTTCTTCCTAACAGGGCAGAAAGGTGAGGAAGAGGGACAGAGAGAGGAGGCTCCTGCAGACTGCCTGGGGCAGCGTGATTGCAGCTGTCCCTTGCCATATCAGAATGGGCAAGTAGGTGACAGGCCTGATCTGCTCYGTTAGCACTGCTTGGCAGAGGAGAATGATGTTATCTTGAACCAGGCAATAACCCTTTGTTTAATTTTAACATTTCAAAAGTGCACTCTATCTACGTTACACATTTGCAGGGAGCTAGTGTCTGCTCATGCAGAGCCCTGCCTCCTCCAAATGTGATGATCAGGACACATTATTCAAGTGCGGTGTGATGGTAGATGCAGCAGTTGCTACATTTTTTATTACAGAAAACAAGAAAATGTTTTTTGTGGGGAAAAAAACTTCATTTGAAACACAATTCACTAGAATGTGAAATGGGCAATATTTTAATCCCCTTTTCTGTTAACTTTGTGGTGACTTTACTTACATGTTTCACTGGAGAAGTAAAACGTTTCCATCTAGTTTGTGTACTGGCTGACCAGTGTGCCTCCAGTCCTGGCTCTTCCCCATAGAGACAGTCTGCAATGGCTTTGTCATCTGTTTCATCCCTCCTCCTCCTCCCTGCTTTTGTCTCTCCTTTCCGGCAGAGCTCTGGGAGTGCCTGCCAGCCCAGTGGTTAGCCTGCCCCGTGCAGCTCCCCCAGCTGCTCTGCTTCCCTACCTCCACATTTGGTTTACCCTGTTGAGACCAGGGCCTTGACGTGTGTTTTACCCTGGGGTGTGTACTTTTCTCCATGGTACTATTTATCGCATATTCTTTCTTTCCCAGTTCATTATTTATTCAAGCATGCAGTTCACATCCTCCCACAGTGGGGATTAGCAGAGGGTCCTGCTTGGTAAATGGGAGGATTTTTTACCCATTTACTTTTTATCTGTGGTGATTCTTTCATTGCTGAAGTCACTATTTCTGGCACTGCTGTGATTTCCATGCTGTGATCTCGTTCAAATGAGCTCCTTGACGTTCTTGGGCCTCTTCTCCAAATGATGGGCATTGTCCATAGCTTGATGTGTTGTTTTTCAGTCAGCTCCAGCTATGAGTTCCTTGCACCTTTCCGCTTCCAGTCTCTTTTTTCATGGTGGTTTATATCCTCTCTCCTGCCTGCAACAGAAGAGCACTGTCCTCTATCCATCAGTTCTGGTYTGGACTGACTGACTTCCTCTGCCTGGCAGGTTCAAACGGCTTTCTCTGAAGTGCCCCTTACAGCTGAGACCGGTGCCTCGCTATTAGATTGGTCCAAAATTTCTCTCTGTTGCCAGAAGCCTCTTTTGCAGACTCTGTTTCTAAACATGTCTCTGAGATGTTTTAATCTTTTAATCTCTTGTCCTGTCTCTGTATTACCTCTCCCCACTCAGCCGCCTTTGCCCAGATTAAATGAGAACTGTGAAAATGTCATCTTCTTCAGGACTAGCCCTGGCCTGAAAAAAGTTCCCTGCTCTGACAGTTGCTTTCCTTTTGGCAGCCACATTACTGTCTGCAGCACTTTTTAAACCTTCTCCAGTTGTATCACACATTCCCGGAGAAATTCCAACTCTGACGGCACTTCTAATTGGTTTGTTTTTTTACTTTATGTCTTATCTTGTTTTACTCCAAGTACTTGGTGTTGTCCTGAAGTCACCCTGAGCCAAAGAGGGTGGCGGGGATTTGCCTCATTCAGTGTCCAAGCTCCAGCAGCCTGGCATGGTGTAACATGAGAATTGGCATAAATGGAAAATCAGTTTCAAATGGCTCATGCCAGTGCACGTAGGAATGTGTTGACTACAGACAGTGTGTTGTGTGGATTGCACAGATAAGCATATTCTCTGCTATACCATCATTCAGTGCACAACCTGCTCTAAATGCATGTATCTGCTCCTTTACAGATGGACTAGTTCTTAGTGCAGTTCTGTTTTCTGTAATGATCTATAATGTGTTCACCGTCTTTCTGATCTGTCCTTTTCTAGCTAAATCTGTCTAAAATATACCATGCACCACAGGTATGTAGGAAAGTCGGATGGCTCTATAAGGGCTCCTCACCAATTAAAAAATATCCCCTGTGGATGAATACAGCCAAGTGCTGTAGTTTGACCCACCAATAGATTCTTTTCCTGCAGCAAATCCACTTATTAAAGCTGCTGATTGTAAGAGAGGAATGCCTTTCTGCAGAAATTAAACTACCGCTGAAGAGTCCTTTGGTGGCGGACATTCACCTCTCTCCACAAACAGCCCAAGCAATTGAGGAGGGCTGCAATTCACCTGCAGAAACTAAGAGCAGCTTCTCTATAGGTGTTGTTCCAATTTAGAGACTGAAATAATGGCCTTTGGCCCCTGCCCTACATGGAAGGATAATGTGGGAGTTTTGGGCCAATGGATTTGCATAAGTGTGGAGCCAGCATGGAGAAATATAATACAGAGCATTTATTAAGTACCTCCTTTTCTTGACTGTAGCTCAACAGGCTGTACCTGTTTACCACCACAGTTTGCATTTTCTCACTCGGTAACATCTGCAAGGCACCATGCTGTACTATGTTAGAAATCCCCAAGCTGKCTCTGAGACGGTTTGTACCTATACATTGCTAAACTGCATGCAGATCTGGAGTCTGTTCAGTGCTCACTGAACTGGGGGTCTCTGCAGCACCCTGCCTTGCAGGGGAGATGTAAGCCTGCTGTGTCCCATGCCCTCTGTGCATCCCCTGGGTGCTCTTAAAATGTAAGCAAATGTCCCTGCATGGCAATGAGACAGCAGACACCGGTGAACAAGTTAAATTTCACTGAACCAGCAATGATATGCATGATCTTCTACCTGGCCCAGAGTGGTTCACAATTGGAGCTATTCTCCCTTGACAGAGCTGAAAACAGGACTAATAGCTACTGCTGATTGCCAGTGTTTTCGGACAGCAAAGTGAATCACTTTTTAAAGACAATGACTTGTTTACTTTTCATTGAAACTTGAAGATATTTTATAATAGAATTTGAGCAAATTTACCAGATGTTTCATCCCACTGCGCTTTTCTGGCAGGTCTACAAGACAGAATGCTGACTAAGGCTAATAAATCAGGCTGCATATGAAAGGCTTGGGGAAGGAATACAATATATATGCCTGAAACCATAGGAATATCTTACCCCATCGATCCTTGGGAATTCCTGATGTTTCCTGTGCTTTTCTTAGAGCCTGATCTCAAATACAGGAGGGGAAGGGGGTCCTCTTCTGTTCTTGTAGCCTATGGTGAGACATAGCTTTGTCTAACAGCACTCCTTGTGCTGGCATTGGAGATCATAGACATAAAAATGATTAATATAATTCTAAAGTCAGGCAATTATCTATCCTGCTGGGAGAAAATGGGAAATAAGAGTTTAAGGTGCATTCAGAGGCTGGCTGTGACCCAGCAAAGTACTGTATTGCTCTACAAAATAATATTCCCTTCCTCATCCATTTCCTTCTCTTCCACCACCCGCCATTTTGCTTTGTTCAGTCCCTACTAATCTCTTTGCTTCCTTGCTGCCTTGTCCAGCAGAGCTCTGCTGGTTCCCTTGGAATCAGGAAATAAAGCCACCTGTAAAAGACTCTCTTCTTTTAGGGCCTTGCATTGCATCTGTGTTGTGGTTTAACCCCAGCCAGCAACTAAGCACCACGCAGCCACTCGTGCACTCCCCCCCTCCCTGGGTGGGATGGGGGAGAGAATCGGAAGAGTAAAAGTGAGAAAACTCGTGGGTTGAGATAAAGACAGTTTAATAAGTAAAGCAAAAGCCACACACACAAGCAAAGCGAAACAAAGAATTCATTCACTGCTTCCCATCGGCAGGCAAGTGTTCAGCCATCCCCAGGACAGCAGGGCTCCATCACGCATGATGGTTACTTAGGAAGACAAACGCCATCACTCTGAATGTCCCCCCCTTCCTTCTTCTTCCCCCAGCTTYATATGCTGAGCATGACGCCATATGGTGTGGGATGTCCCTTTGGTCAYTGGGGTCAGCTGTCCCAGCCGTGTCCCCTCCCARCTCCTTGTGCCCCCCCAGCCTGCTCGCTGGTGGGGTGGGGTGAGGAGCAGAAAAGGCCTTGGCTCTGTGTAAGCACTGCTCAGCAATAACGAAAACATCCCTGTGTTATCAACACTGTTTTCAGCACAAATCCGAAACATAGATCTGTACTAGCTACTATAAAGAAAATTAACTCTATCCCAGCCAAAACCAGCACAATGTGTTAACCACACAAAACTGTTTTAAAACACATTTCCACTCCCCTTTCACTGACTCTTACAGTACCTGATTCAATTTACTGACCATTGTCTTTGCAAGTTTGTGCCATTCAGTCTTCTTTTGGCCTAGACACCTGTTTTCTTTTTTCTACTCTTGCTTTTATATTCTCTTACTGTACTTCTGTCAGCTCTCTAGATATCCCCGTCCTTGTCTCTCTCCTCCCTACATATCAGGAAAAAGCAGCTGAAGTTTCCACACCATCTTCCAAGCAGAGGAAGTGATACAGGAAATATTATCCCTGTTTGTCTGACTGCAGTAGGAAAACATACATCAAACTCTTCACTGAAGCCCACACCAGACCAGTAGTATTTGTGCTAGTGATACCTGGTTCGCTAGGGTGGAAGAGGCTTTGGGTGACAGCACAGCATCACGTCACTCTACCCTTGCTTGGACTGACTTAATTAATGTGTCCCTGAAATCCCTCTGCAGCTAAAGGCCGTGCTAGCTGCAGGGCTTGCAGTGCTACTCCTCCTGTACGGCCATTTTTGAGGATTCTTGCTCACACCGGGGTGACAGTGGCAACAGACAACCACTCTTTCAGTACAGGAGATGTGAAATCAGGATACTCAAGCATAGCAAGGTATTTTTTAAATAAAAACATGGACACACACACAGATCCACGAAGAACAGATTGCCTCTGAATAAAGTTTGTCCATCTCAATAGCAGAGCAGGTGAAAAGAAGTTGCATTTTTAAATCACAATCATATTATTTAAGCAAGTTGTATTATTCTGTGTGTTGCCTTTATCTGAAGATTGCAGTCATTT
Source organism: Oceanodroma leucorhoa (assembly GCA_030449065.1). Lineage (NCBI taxonomy): Eukaryota > Metazoa > Chordata > Aves > Procellariiformes > Oceanodroma > Oceanodroma leucorhoa. Next base: position 6,111,228 of record JASVER010000034.1, read on the forward strand.
GTGATTATCTGTCATTTTACATTTATACAGCTGTTTTCATCCTGATAGGTCACAGAAATTTGCCACATGGCAGCAACAGGAACCGTCTCATCCCGCGTGTTACAAAGGAACAGAGAGAAGGGGAGTGTCTAGCCCAGGACTGCTATAGCAAATTGCTACACTTTTAGAAAAATGCATTCCACTCCGTTTCTAATGCTGTGTCTGAACAGCCTATACTCAATGARTTGTGTGGTGTTCAAGTTATCTGTCTGTGCAAGATGAAGAGCTGAGTTGGCTGTACTAGGATTAAACCTGTGCTTCTTGCGGCAGTAGGTATTCCTCAGCCCACGCTTGGGACCATGAAACAATCCCGAAACCAGGGCTCTGAAAATACAGCAGCATCTTGAGGGTTAAAGGGCTAGAAAAGACAACATTGACTACCCTCCAACTCCTCAGGTCTTAAAGCCATCAATACCCGAAGCTATTGTGATGTTCAGTCTGTGTCTGTTGAGTGAGTCTGTACAGTTGGCACCACTCCAGCTGCAGCTGCTCTTTAAAGTTGAAAAAACTGCTTGGAAAGGTTTTTTTTTATAAATTATTATTTTCTCAGCTTTGAGACTAGTTCGGTGTCGYGTGGTATCTGTCCCCCGCCTCCCCCTCCGCCTTTAACAGCAGTTTCAGCTTAGCTTGTGTCCCACCACTCATACTCTTGCTGCAGCCTTAAAGGAGCACAGACCAAACCTCAGCAATTTTCAGCAAGGCCACAGAGTCGTTGGAAAGGTTCCCACTGACTTCTTCAGTGAGCTCGAAAAGGCAGGCTCCAGCGCTTCCAGTGCTGCTGTAAATAATCTCGAGAAGGGGCCGGATAAGGAATAGGGGGTACACACAGCCTTGCTTCGAGCTCGTCTTTCATTTCCTTTGTCTCTTTTAAGAGAAACAAGGGAGTTAATTTCATATAACTTGGCACATTGTCTGATTGTTGGGCCCTTAGGGGTCTGTTTGGTGCTGCCTCTCCCACCGACAGGACTTCAGGCTCCAGGTTTTACTTGGAGGAGCCAGAGAGGCCTCTCGGGTGCCTGGAGGGGAGAGTGCAAAGTGGTAAATGCAGGAAGAGCGTTAGAAACAATGGTAATTTTCTAGCTTTGATCTGTCACTTGGCAGATCCTGGAGACAGGCTTGTCTGGGGCTCTCTCTGTGGCAGAGTTTGGAAGTGGCTGAGCAAGGCATGGCTCAGCCTGGGGGATCAAAGTGCACGCGAGAGCAAGGGGGCACGATGTCCTCTGTTTGAAGCAGGAACTGCAAAACACAAATGCAGTGCTGCTCTCAGTGAGGAAGCCAACAGGGAAGATGTGTTTCCCTCCTTTCCCTCCTTCTGTGGATTTTCAATAGGTTAAGTTGGATTTGGTTGTTAAGGATTTTAAGTACTGGGAGAGACAAATGCAGCATCTGCAGATAGAAGGAAGGAAGTATTGTTAGGGTGGGGTTAGTAGCCAGCTAAAGTGGCAAATATTAAGTTATGGAAACCTTACTGTATCATTCCCTTAATTCAGCAGAAGGTGACAAGCAGACCAATTAAATATAGAAACTAGACGTGACAGAACCCAAAGAATGTCTGTGCTCTTGTTAAACACTAGGATACAGAATGCACAATTTCATGCAAATCAGACTTAATTTATTTTCTGTTTTGCCTCTTCAGTTAAATATGAGATGAATGAGAACAAGAGCTTTTTTCAGCATCCCATACCTAGTAAATTCATTCTGGGAATGGAGGAAATAGAGTGAATATGATTCTGGACAATGACATCGCCAGTGATCCAAAAATATTTGCACTGGGTGACCTGAACAGTCTCTTGAATATAAATGAACCACAGGGGAAAATTTCTATTAAGAGCAAACGCAGTAGCTAAAAGGGTGATATTGCTGAATTGGAAATATGCAGAAGGATTAAAGCTTGCTGAAATGTACACAGGATTAAGTGAATTGACACATGTGGAGAAAATAATTTCAATAATAAACAGGTTTTTGTTCTTTAGGAATCTTTCTGGGAAATATAGTCATACTTTTCAGAGAGTGAAATGTCTGAATTGTCGTACTATACATAATAAGTTACTGCTGTAATCTAAAATGATGGAATGTATTCATGTGGTAAAGTGGTGATCCATAACCATATTGCTATGCTAGACAATGAAAAAACATAAACATTTGAAACAAAATTAAACTCTGTATGTTAAAGTGGGTATGTTACAATATGCTTCCTTCTGCAGGACACCTTCAAAATGACAGTTTGCTTACTGGGGTATCACACAGCACTTCCTCCTTCTGGTTGGCCCTTGTTTACCAATGGGGGACTAAAACACACATAGGACAGAGAACTTCACCAAGGCCATGCAGAAGGGACCTCAATTTCTTGGTCATCTTTTCTTTGCTAACCCTCTGTGCTGTTCCTCCATATGATGATTCTGTTGAAACAGGGCCAAACAAAAGCAATAGCTGGTGATCCTGTTGGGAGCTAGGTGGTTGTGGTTACTACTGCTCTTCTCCTACAATCTAATGTCTGCCTGAGCCATGAGCACTCTTCTCAAAGTCAGTCAACCTGGGCCATCACAAAGGCTTACAAGAGTAGGGGTTAAAAGCTAGTAAGCTGGACCAGGCAGGTTGGCAAGGGCTTGTCTGTCCTCTCACAAAGTTTCAGGCTTGTTGTTTTGTCAGTGCCTTGCATTTCTTATCAGGTTAARTCTAACTGGTTACAATTACTATGCATTGAAGGTTACAGCAGAAATACCATTGTTACATCTCTGTTTTTACAGCCTTAAAACTTCCCAAAGCACTCTTTGCTACTGAATTTTTCCATGCATGGTCTCCAGCAAGTCAGTCATTTTTTCATTATCCCCTTTTTAGTTCTTCAGTGAAGCCAAATGACTGAATCTTTGTAACTTACTGGGGCAAGGAGTACATCTTACCTCCCTTTCTGTCATATCACAGTGTTTGTTTTCAGTAAATAATAATAGCAACAACTTGTTCATTAATGGGCTGTTAGGAGTGTCTTTTAAGACCTAAGTTGTACAAAGTGATGTTTAGCACATATGCTTAATACATATCTTCCTATGTGGCACTTGAAATTTTGCAACCAACCTGTAATCTCTGGTTTTGCAGCACTTGTGAGCAAGATGATAGTTCCTAGCTGAACATTTTGAACAGTAAGTGTTCCAATACCGGCTAATTCAGGTAAAGCATTACTCCTTGATAGCATTAAAGTATAAAAGGTTCTCCTGAAATGGTTGTGACCTGCCTGTTTTCCATGGCTTTGAGGATTAGCAAAGCCTTTATTTGACTTGACAGAGATTAAAAAATGTTTCTTGACAAACCAATTGCTATTCACGTGATTAGCAAAACCACTAATTGGGGAGTGGTGAACGGCAGCCAAACAAAAGCCTTTTGACGCCAGCCCTGCAGTTAGTGCCAAAATACTGATGGACAATATACAACTTTTAATCATTGCCTACAGGACTGTAGATGAATGAAGAAAGGCTCTGATCCAGCCGTGTCTTCTTTGAGGCCATTGCAGTGGTGCAAAGAGAGGGTGGCTTGCTGGTTGGGGTGTCTGGCAGTTGGGGCTGCACCTGGGGCTCTTCTTTTGGTGTCCTTGATAGTACAGAGCTTCTTCCTCTTTGGCAGAAGAAAGTGTGTGTACCTGGAAATGTTTATGATGGTGAGTGGGGTCTTGATTTGGGCTTGTTTTTGCGGTCAGTTTGCTTTAGTAAAACCTGAGGAATTGATCCTGAAAAATGCTAAAGGACAGAGGTAGAACATTGTGCTAGTGCTGTTGTAGGATATGGTAGCAGTGCTCTGCTCTATCACTTCCTCCATGTACCTTCAAGTAGTGCCTGAAATCATTACTTGTCATAAACAGCTAACTGTATCATGTATTACCTCCCCACAACAGTCACTTGGACTACAGAGGGCTGTGTAGGGTTTTTATAGTAGGGAATTGGGTTTTTTGTTGCTCTTGTGTCTGTGCTGGGATTTGGTTTTAATGCTAGAAGTACGTTTGCCACGGATGGTGGGGATGTAAGGCACTGTGGCTCTASGGAGTACTTTGCACAGTCTTGCCGTGGATAGTATCCCACAGAGATGAGTTTTACTGTCGTAGCAGGAGGGAAGTGTGACCCTGCTAAAGGAACACAGTTGGTGATTGCMGTTCTGAAATTGCAAAGAGGATGTTCTTGAACAATTCTGTTGCTATGTTGGAGAGCATCAGGAATGGTCAACGAATGGCCTTGACCTATGGACCCAATGCCTGCTGTATGTCAGCCTTGAATAATGGTAACTGAAACTCAAATCACTTGAATTTGAGTTATAAATGAATTATAAACCATAGTACTGACACCAGAGTAGTAATTACTTTTCTTTACCTGAAAGGTGAATCAAATGCTGGTTGGTTGCAGCATAACCGGAGCCCAGGTGAGTGCCTGAAAGTTCAAGTAACTACACAGAAGATGGCTGTGCCATTTTGGGTGCTGAAGCCCTGCTGAAGATGCCTGCAGCCTTTGCCCAGGATTTATGCGCCAACAAGAGATGAAGCTTCACATGTGCACTTCTTTGCCGACGTTCACTACAGTAGTTTGGTGTGGGGGCCTTTGGATCCCCTTCTGACATGCTCAACCCTTTTCTGAATTTTGAATGTTGTAGCTAGATGGGCTTCTAGGGATGACGCGGATGCAACTTATGAATAATTTATGGCATTTCAAAAATTCTGATTTTTCTGTCTGGGGAAATGGACTAACTACAGTTTGTTCCATTTAGAAGCCAAAAATTGTTTTTATTGTAAAACCCCAAACTGCATCTGAATGTTCCTGTGCTCTACTATCTCCCATCTCTTGCTCCCTGTCAATAAGCAAGATCTTTCAGTGGTTTGCTCAGTAAGAAAGTGATTCTACGTTATTTCCTACACAGGTTTCTGCTGAAGTGGGCTGGCTGTAAAGAAGCAACAACTCCTTTACATTCAGTAACCATACCATTTTCTCTATCAGCATGGAGCATTTGACTCATGTGCCCTAGAAAGTAACTCCTCACTCCCACTATGTGCTTATATACTGAGCTGAGATCTAAACTTGACCTGCAGTTCTGGGATGCAAACTCATGATAAAAATCACTGGATGCAGGAGGTCAGTGTTTCAGTGTCCTTAGCCTCTGGGGTGAGAGTCCACTATTTAAGGAGTAGTGTTGTGAATTCAAAAAAGGTTAATGCTTTCTAAGGTCTAGTGAAGTTACAAAAACACAGTGCATAAGAGCATGTCTGCCTTAAATAAAAGCTGATTATAGAGCTCAATCCTGTTTCTATTAAAGTCAATAAGGGGATCGTGCTTCTAAATTTCACCCAATCTGGGTCAGGGTCTTTTATAGGGGGCAGAAAATTTCTGTGTGAAAAATTGAGACACTTGGTTTCCAGCACAAGCAGTAATTCTACTCTTGCAGTAATGCGATGCAAGTATACTCTTCAGGGAGCTTATTTCATAAACAATACAAAAACAGTGGTTCTGTCTACAGCCTTTTCTCTCACACAGCACCTTGAACTGTATTGGGTACTGGGCCTTATGAAGCAGAAGGCTAACTTTCAACAGGGTTTCACACTCCCCATACTCCAGGGACGGGGTTTTCATTACAGTTAATAGGAGATGGGGTAACTAATATTTTAAGCCAGATCTGGGGCTGTGAATGTGTAGCAGAGTTTTAAGCGATTTAATTTTCTTAATTTAATACTCTCAGAATGTGCACAATCCAGAGGTGCTTGGTTGTAAAGCTTGGGAATAGGCTCACCTCCTACTGTAATTATCAGAAAGACTTCTGATCTGTCTGCATGCATAAACTGGATATTGGTATGTACACATGCATCCACCAAGCACAAGCCTCTTGAGAATTTTGGCTCCCTTTATTGGTAACTTTTTGTTTCATGATCCTTGCTCTGAATTTCTTGTTTTTCATTCGGTATTTCCCATACTGGAAACCGTGTTGCTGAATTCGCCTAATAAAGGAGAAGTGTCTGCTAATAGTTGCTCTTCAGGTGGGAGATCGTGATGCGCAGGCTGGGATTTCAGAGAATGCTGCAGAAACCTACCTCTGAAACCCATTTCTGACAGTGTCTCACTCTCATGTAGCAGCACCCTCGGCTGCAGTGAACTCCCCTCATCCAGACTGCCCTGGCTTGTGAGTAATTTTCTTGTTCTCCTGGAGCTACCCACAGATTTGCTAAGTGCTGAGGAGCATATATTGAAAGTACCCTAGAGAGTTGTTAGCCATGTGGCTGCTCCATTGATTTTCATGGTGGCCCTGTGTTAGACCTCTGTATGTTGCTGTGGAAAAAAAGTGCCCTCTGAATTTTAATTCAGGGATCATAAAGACCTAATGTCACTTTTCCATAAAGAAGAGAGCAGCAAATGATTCCTCGGTGCATTTTGCTTTTGTTTTGCAGTGTGGGAAGACAGGGAGGTTTATGAGTTTATTTGTTATGTAAAATSACTTGGTTAGTTCTGCAAAACCTTGTTTACGGATATTTCACAACCTTTCTGGATATTCTCAGAGACAGAAATGAATATCATGGTGTGACCAAGTAAAGAAAGTGCTTGTTCTGAAGTTCCTTTCTATAGAAAGTAATGAAGTATTTTTAGGAATGAATTCTGAATGTGTTAATTTGCTGATTATCTTCACTATTAACCAGAGATTGACAGAGAAGTGTCAAGTGCAGTAACCCCAAGCCAACGAGGAGAGCTGGAGAGCAGCTGAAGACAGACTGCTCAGCCAGCGCTGTTTTTTTCTGCTCTGTTCCCCTTGCTGTGGAAGGGCTCTCTTCAGGCATCGACTTTACTTGTCTGTTTAGTAGTGCTAGTAAATCCAGAGGGACTGTGTACCCATGGCTCAAGGTCCCTCCGTGCAYGCATGCACAGTAATATTCCTGCCCTAAGTGCCTCTTACAGTGCTAGGTGTTATCTTCAGAAGATTGTTTCCCTCCCACACAGAGTCTCAGCTTTACCAAGGTTGGATGTCCTTCAAAGAGAGCAGCCTTCACATCCTAACAGGCTTTCATCCATATGGCTTCTCTCTATATTTTCCCCCTCCCTCTGCTTTAGCTTTCTCTTGTTCACCTGTCTGCTCTGCAGCTTGCTTGGATGCATTGCTGACTTGGGAGCTCAAGACCAAAGATTCTTCCAAGCTTTCTGTCCTAGCGTGTAGCTGAACACATTCAAAGAATCCCAAATGTGACTCTCTGGCTGTGAGTGTGTTGCATAGGATGGGCTGAGGGCTGTACCTAAGCCACTTTCAACTCTCTCACAGTGCTTCCCATCCCCACTGGCCAAGGAAGCCATACATCCTTTTCCTGGTAAGTAAAAGAAGAGTTCAAAGCCTTGCCCCTGTGGTTTCCTTCCTACCATTAAACAGATCCATCTCTATACATCAAATATCATTTTCTTTTTCAGCTAGTCAACTCTCTTGATTGTGCTCTTTGCTGATCTGGTAGTTATTTTCGTTGCCTCTGTGGAGGTCTGCTCTCTGCACACCCAGAGCCAATGCTCCTGACAGGCAGCACAATCCTGGAGTGCCTTGGCAGGCTGCCTGCGTCTGTCCTGCAGGCCCTGGGGGGACTCTCACACGTTCTGCAGCTTACTTGCCTCTTTCCTAGAGATCTAACGCAATTTTGCAAGTAGTCACTTGGAGCCATATTTCCCTTTGCCCTGGAATATTTTTTTATTTATTTTTAGTAAACGTTTGTCAGTGTTTCTAACATTGCGCCTCCAGCAACGTGGCCTGGACTGAAGCCACGCAGCAGTCTGACAACCTGTTAGGCGAGTCTCCTATCAATTAGGCTGCAGCTGTCATTGGATCTATTCTCAGCCTCCTTGGTACGTGTTTGCAAATAACAGGGGCTGCTGTTTTGCAGCTCTTGATTTTTTTTTTCTCCATAGCCAGTCAAGAACATTTTGTCCCTAGAATTCCTCCCGTCTCCTTTGTTTTTGCTTTCTAATCATCTTCGCTTTTTTTCTCCTAAGAATATATGCTTATCGAGGATATTCTTACAAGTAAAGTGTCTGCTCTGTCTTTTATTTAATGCAAAAAACAAGGAAAACCTCCCCCAAGGAAACAGAAAAAGGAATATCTCACTCAAGGCTATACTTTGATCCTTTAAATGTTTTCAGACTTTCTCCAAAGCATCCAAACTGCTTCTTACCTGTGGGGAGCTGCCATTTTGAAAGCCCATCTTGCATGGAAGCTCTCCATGGGGTCTGCCTTATTTCTGCTGATGTTTGAGCTTCGAGGTGATTGTATGTTTTATTATGAGGTTTGCCACAGCTGGAAAGAGTCCCCGACAATGTACAATCTGTCAGAATTCCCTCTTATACGTTCTACCATTTGCAGTTTTCTCTTCTCCTATAAAAATAATAAAAATTGCTCTATAACTTTTTTCCAGATGTTGCACACTGCATGGTGGTACTTGATGTTAATATTTCATTCAGTAATCTATGGAGCACAGCCCAGACAGAGCATTAGACTCTTTGTATTAGACAGAGCAACCACGCTTAGGCATATGATTTTCTTGTTTTGCTGCCATGTGAAATGGGAAATCAGAACTGGGGTGTTCAAGCAAGGCTCCAGTTTCCTCTCAATCCGTAGGTCCTAACAACASGTCTTCAGCCAGCTTGCAGCTTTGGAGGCAGAACCAGCCCGTCATAGACAGATTGAAACAGTTTCGTTTAGATCAGCTCATGCTGAACTGGCAAAAGTCCCTACGCTTGCCTGGTGGGAGAGCAAGGACAGGGCTTTTTTCTATCCCCACTAAACAGCACTGCAAGACGCTTCCCCTGCAACATCACTCAGCATTTGCTCTGCAAGAATATCCACAAGGATCCCACCTAGTGCTGTAGCTGTGCTGGCATTCAGAGGCATCTTGAAGTGTTTGTGTATAAAATTTCCCCAAACTAGCTGTGTGGCCCTTTGAAGCTCTAGGGCACTGTAAGTGTTGATACAGCACTGCCTGTCTACACTGTATTTTCTGGAGTATGATAAACCCATGACAGGAAGGCTCCACCAGGATCCCGGCACAGGGAGGTTTGGTGTTACAACACCAAGGTACAGGGCAGCTGGCTCGTTGAAGGGAGTCCGCTCGGCACACGAGCAAGAGGGGCTTCTCTGAGCGAAATTAGGGAAGCTGGAACACGTAGAAGGCCTAGGCAGGGCATTGCTGGATTCCCTAGTAGTGCATTAGCACCTCAGAAAGACCTGAGAGCTTTTGTGATCCTCTTCCTAGGTGTCTCTTACCATCCTTCTTTACCAGGGGAAAGGTGGCTCTAAATCTCTTAGGAAGCTGCTATTTAGACTAGGATGWAGGCTCCCACAGCACTTCAGGTGTTTCACAAAATACTTGTTGGAGACAGATCCTGTTGAGCAGTGCTGCAGATCTTTGGGCAATCTCAGGCTGAGACATTTAAGGTTTTCTCAAGTACTTATTTAATGAAAAGCACATTTCACGTGTATATAGCATCCCAAATTGTTCCTGCTCAACCACTGAGCTTTCAACTCTTTGAAAGTATAAACATAGTTAGAACAAGCTGCCATCCTGTAGACAAAGCTTAGTTGGCAAGAAGATGTAGTTTATGCAGTATTTATGTTCTCCTGGTAAACAAAGACAAGTAAAATGTTTTACTTGTTAACATCAATTCAAAGGAAAAGCGAATGATGGCATTTGCTGTAATCATGTTCAATGTTCTGAAGGTGTCTGCGTGTTTCACCTTTATTCTAAGCTCTTGCTTATAGTTTGCTTCTTATGTTTAATGGTGTGTGACTGTTTCTGAGAATGCAGTGTACGACTTTGTTTCAAGACTGTATTTAAGCAGAAGAGTTCTCACTGGATTTTATAGTGATAATATTAAGTGCAGCAGGAGGACTGGTTAAATAAGCAGGAGGGGCCTGAGCTGACTAATTTGGTGTTCATTTCTTTGTCAGCTGCCATTGGAATAGTGTTCAGATTAATGTGATTACTCTTTGCAGTGGCTGCAAGTTCATAGACCAACTGTGCACTGGTATCAAAGCCATCAGAATGATTTTAGTCCAGGGTTCCTACCAGAATTATTTATATAAAATGCATTTGAAATCCTATATTGGCCATTTACACGTGAGGATTTCTATTTCAGGAAGCTTTGGAAACAGCCAGGATCTTCAACTGCACCCTTTCCAAAAGATATAAGATCCTTTTAACATTTAATGATGACTGAGCAGGTGCTTAAAAATAACTTAGAAGCACAAAGCACATCAGTGTGCTCCCTACCAGTTACAGAACTGGACTAACAGTTAAATTTTGGATTCTGTTTGCATTTCTCGTCCTTTCTTGCTTCATGACCTGAGATGAATTGCCTAGTTCCCCTTGACAAATGAGCTTAATACTTATCTATTGTCCATATTTACATTCTTACATTTAGGAGGTGATAGAATCTGAATTCATCTTCTCTGAGGAAGGAACTGTAAAACTCTGTGGTGGGCAGGGGGTATAAAATATGTCCTTCTACATGACTGCACATAGTATTACCCACTGTATAATTTGCCAGTATCAAGTCCATTTCACATGCAAAAGGTCCCTAGTTAATGATGGTATAAGTTCTTTTGGGAGAGATTATGCTTACATATATATTTGTAGAATATTCAGCATAACAGCAAGCTGATCTGGACTGCATCATTTCTGCTTTGCTACAATTTATACAATATAGGTAATCAATTAGTCTGATTCTTCTGCATGCTGCTAAATGGAACATGAACAGCTCATAATGGGCAACAGTAAATAGACATTTGTATGTACGCAAGTACACTGTGCAGTGAAAGAGGCATGCAGGAGACAAGGTGCTGAAGAAAACAGCCCTGCATAAAACCAGGCATTCATTTAAAAGAAGAAAAATGTCGCTGAAAGCTGCAAGATTATTAGCATTACTATGCATGAGGAGTAGTCGAAGAAGATGTTACAAGAGCAAGGGAGACATTATTCAAGTGTCTAAGAAGACAGACCATCATCAGCAGTGGAGAGAGAAAAGGCTTCTGAAGGAATAGCATAGCATTTCAAACATTAAATTATAAGGGGACTGAAGCTTTAAAAGGTATGTTGGAGTTTCTGCATTATTTATTATTTGAGATTGCCTTTCCCTCCAAATGCTTAAGTTTTGTTCCACTCATACAGAACAGAAGTGTCCTTCCCATACTTCTCAACTTCCCAGGGCTTTCTGGACACTGAGCCAGCTCTAAGTTTTGAGATATGATTTACTCTAAGCAGACATTGATTACCTGCAATGCTGCAGTGGGTTGGAGCTGCTTGTTACAAAGGCTGGGGAAGCGAGAAGGATTTGGCTGCCGTTATTCTGGAGCTTGGGAAAGTTGGGCTGGGAATTCATTATTATTTTGTATTTTTATTGCATCCATACCTACGAGATCCAGGCACTGACAGGATTTCACAGTGCTAGGTGCTGTCCTTTCGCCAACACAACTGAAGGCCTGTGGACACCTTTTTCGAACCTAGTGCATAGCTGCACTGACGGTGCAGTCACTCAGAATGCAGAAGCTTATACTAGGAAGAAGCCTGCAAAAAATATAGCTTGTATCAGTTGCCTGAGCGAAAGAAGCTGTATTGGCAAAAATAAACTTTTTTCCCCCTTTTGCTYATATTACAGCTGTGTCTACATTAGGGCTTTTGCTGGCATAGCTGAAAAAAAAATCACACTCCTAGCTGTCAGGGATATGCTGTCAATTTTTTTAAATAGATGAGTCTGAAGTATTTCCACATGATGGATCAGTGTGTGTTTCTGTGTGTAGGGAAAGGGGAGGGGTGAATGTGTTTTAAAATAGAAGTTTCTAAAATCGGTTTGCACAGATACACTTTAAATGGCAAGTACTGCCCTTGCCAATAGCTTCCCGCTTCCTGGCCGTCCTGTCCTCACCCAGGCTCAGACCCCAGCCCTGTATTCCCCTTCCCATCCACCTTCTCTGCCCCACACCCTGGTGTGTCCGGCTGGGGACTCTCGCCTGCTCTCCTCAGTTCTCCTGCCTGGTTTCTGCCCTGGCAGCGTCCCACCTCCGTGCCTCTGCCTCCTCTCCAAACACCTTCACTGACGCTCCAGTCCACCCCCTCTGCCACCAAGGGCTGGCTCTGCTCCCTGAAGTGTGCGTTTCTTACCTTCCTCTCCTACCGCTGCTCCCAAGGCCTCTGTTGGGCGCAAAGGCTCAGGCTTCGCGTGCAAACAGAAGTCCTCCGTAAGCTCCGTGCCATTGCAAAATGTTTCGTTTCCTGCAGCCAAACTGCATGTTAAGTCAAAGAGAGAGCAGAGGGATTTCCATTTCAAACAGGGAGGCAGAGCCTTTCCAGAACTTCTGGAGAATATTTGGAGGAAGAGAGGGAGGTGTGATAAGATCACAGGACTAGAGGCATGAAGGTCGGTTCTGYTGCTGCTTGTCCTGGCCAGACAACTACTGATGTTTACCTTGTTCCATCAGCTCAGGTTGGTTATGGAGTCCAAATGGCATACCAAGGTATCATATGTACTAGCTCCTGGGGAAGGAATTGATCCCAGAGCTACTGTGATCTTTCTGAGTCACCTTTGGGCAAAAGTTACTGCTTTGGTCCCTCAGATTCTTCATGTATAAAGTAAGACTTCACAGTCATGAGGTATGAACCTTAATTTGATCAAACTGGCAAGGGGGTGGGGGTCCTGCGGTGATTGTCTGCTGAAGTGAAAGGAGTAGGGATTAGCTGGTCCTCAGATGACTCACACTCCTTTAAAAGTACAATTCCTTGAAAATAAGTTGCTAAATAACCTGCGCACGGTGTGAGGGAGTGAGGGGTCAGCAGCAAGCAAGCTCCTGAGCAGACAGCAGCCCGGGCAAACAAGTCCTTGAATCACCCACACGTGTCAGTGTGCATAGCCAGTGCCCTAGAGTCCTTACTGATGGTTACTGCAGGTTTTACACCTGGAAGTGAGGCATATGTAATAATTTTTAAAAAGAGCAGTGAGAGGACTTGTTTGAATTTTTTCTGAATATGAAAGTTTAAGCATTTAAATAGCATTTAACCAGGTAACCCACAGTCCATTGGTATCAACTATTTGTTCAGAGTTTAAACTGACATTTCGTAAGTATGTTAATCGATACCGCACTAACTTACTATAGGTATCTTCCTAAGTGCCAATTATCTGCCTCAACATTCCCCACAATTTAAGTTTGTTAGTAAGAAGCTAATTACACTAGTTTATTGCTGATGGAATTACATGAAGAGTAGATTTTGCTCTCACATACTTATTAGACCTCAATAAGCGATCCTCAGCAGTCTGTTGCTATTCAATTAACAAGTAATAACTTCCTTAATGAATCTAATTGAAATGCTTATTTCAGTCAGGCACCTAATATAAAGTGCTTTACTTTTTGAGCACTTTTCCGAGTGCTAGTCTTGTTTACTTAACAAGAACAAAAAAGGGCCACTGAGGAAAACAGACTGTGATGAGAACTGAACCACTGTTGGTAAATCCCTGCCAAACATGACCAGAAGTAATTTGCCAGGTGATTTCTGTTCTACAGAAATATCACGGGAATAAAGAAAGACATTTCTCTCTGAGGGTTTAAATCCATGGAGGGGATTCTGCAGCATGAAATTCTTCTAGCACATTAGCTCTGCCTCCTGCGACGGATGTGAAAACACKTGCTGCTCCGCTGGGAGCTGCGTAGCTAAGCTCCGGTGCCCTGCCGTGGACGCTGTCATTGAGTTCTTGTTACAGTTCGACTCCCTTAAAAACGCACTCCTTTTCTTTGTGAGTCTGCACGTTTGGCTTAAGAGATTGATAGAAGTATGATGATGGCTATATTTAATGATCTAAAACTATCAGGATAATTACACCTAAAAAGAGGATTTTATACTGTTCCATGTACCTCAGTGAGACTGACGCTAAATCACCTTGAATTTAGTCTTTGCTCACAAGCGTAAGCTGTGCTGAACTGTCTTGCGTGACCGCTCCTGGGGCTGACAAAACCCAGTTGCTATGTGGAGACAGCTTCCTAACAAAAGTGGCAAAGTGTGTGCAGTGTATCTGGGGCTGTGCACACCCCACCTGGTGAGCTGTTAGGTTGGGGGTCTCCTTAATGGGGAAGGGGAGGATTCTTAACTGGGATTTTGTAGTCTAGGAAATGATAACCTGCTTTGTCCATTTATGGGATGGGAAGACCCAACAACGGTTGGCTTCTGAAGCTATTTTTGGTTTCAGGACTAAAAGCCTGGTTTCTCCTGTAATGAGGATTTAAGAGACAAGACTTGTTTTTGTGGATAAATGCCAGGAAATCTTCTCAAGCAACGCTAACAAATTATTCCATTTGGCAACGGTAGTGTATGGGCAGTAACCTTTTCTCAAGAATTTTTAGCAGATAGATTTAGTGTCAAAAAAACCCATAACAGGCTGTAATATCTTCTCCAGTCTATCAGGTTTGTTACCAACTTTTTAATGTATGCTTTCTACTCATTGAATTGAAAGACCTTATTGATCTCGTTGCAGCTGAACTGATTATTGGGGTAAGAGAGAGACTTCCTGAAAGAAGCCAAGAGAAATTATTCATTTAACATATTCTGATTTTAGTAAGCTTCCATTTAACCTCCAGGGTTAATTAAAAAAAATATTGCTGGTTGGCTGGCATAAATTTATTAAATCAGACAGAAACTGAGTTCAGTACATTTAATGTCAACTTTTGTAATATTCTTGGGGAAAAAAATCACATAGACTTATTGGTATTCCAGAATGGCTTTATTTTAAAACAACAGCTATAACAGCAAAGCAACCCAGCTAGGAAAATAAGCCCCCAAATGAAAACATTCTGCAACTTTGGATAGTTCAGAAATACTTAAATGAGGTATTGAGGACTTCGTAGGTCTGTGGTTTTTGGTTGAAAACCTGTCTTCCTCATGAGGTATTAGCTAGTTGGTGTCTGTAGCTTCTTCGGGTTGGAATTAAGGGATTTGGTATGCTTTCCAGAGATGCCATGGTTCTTCCCTGGGCCTACAGGGTGAATGATACACATCATAGCTGGCGTCTTCGTTAGCGTCTGAACAGAGAGCAAGGATTAAATGGGCCTAACAGCTGAGGGGATTTTCACAGGCATGAGTGGTATTTAGACATGTATCTCCTGCTGGTTYCTCTCGGTTTTCCAGGCTTGCTTTGAGATTCCTAGTTTGGTGTGGGTCTGTCTCCCCACTGCTCCCCCTGACCCTGTTATGGACAAGCTACTTATGGGTGTTTGATGGAGATCTGGGGAAATTTTCAGAGGTACAACTGTCAACACCGAAGTTACATTGATGGGATGGAGGAGCCCATGCTCAATAGGAAAGAACTAATAGAGAACCATCCTGGAGAAGGTTCTGTCTTGTCATTCATGCTGTGACGAGCTTRGGGGTGAGATCGGGTGGCGTAACAAAGGTGCGGTCTGACTTTTTGAAGCTGGGCTCCTCTGACCCTGACTTGACCTTGCACCTGAAGCAGAGGGGAGTGGGGCTAGAATGTCCTATGAAGCAGCAGCCAGAGAGAGGAGAAGCCTTCATTGGAAGGACTTTATGAAAAAACAAATGAGCACTAAAATACCAAAGTGAAGCTTCAAGACAGGTTAGTTATTGTCCTGTGSAGGACAAGTGAAGCTATGTTTCAGAGAACACAAGGAGGAGTGTAAAAAAATCCAGTCCTAGATTTAGATAGAAACTGCTGACATTTTTAGCTGTGTGGCATTTGTGCAAGATTTTGTTAGAAGCCTACATCATAAAGCTGTCCATTCTGTCAACCAGTTTCAGGGCAAACATTTTCTCCCCCCCCCATCAAATTGAGATGACAGGTTTCTAAGTGGTTTTAGTCTGAAATGTGACAAAAAGTATATTTTTGGCAGCTGATCTTGCTTTGTGTCCTATGTGATATTTTGTCCCTCATGGCCTGGAATATCTTATGTAGTTAGAGCCTTTTGAGACATATCCCCTCCCTCAGAGTATGGGGAGAAATTCTACCTGGAGTTTTGTTCCTGTGGAAGAGAAAATCCAGCCTTTTACTAAGTACTGCAGTTTAACTGAAGCAGCAGGAACTAGCAAGGAATGCTTGTAATATGGAACATATCACATACAGTAAAATGTCATTTTCAAGTGCTTTCTGAACTATACACCCCAGTAATGAAGCAGCTCTGAAATATCACGTGACTTTCTCACAGTGTGTTGCACTCCGTATAACCTCGCCTTTGATCATGATGTCACTTCAGATGAAAGACTCGCGTGGAGAGTGGTACGTTGTGTGTTAGGATCAGCTGATATCCTCTGGGATATGAACAGTGAAGGACTATTTGAGATGTGCACTCTATGCTTGTCAAAGAGAAGTAAGTGCTGCAATAAAAATAGTAGTTGGATATCCAAACTCACCTCAGTCTGGGTAGAAGGAAACTTCACCTTTATGCAAAAAGACCTGCTTAATCTGAAAGTCCTCCTGGAAAGGATTTTAAGGACGAGTAATCATTTTTACTGTCTTTCAGTTCAGGGTCGTAATTCAGCTCAGTGATTTCCTGAATGCATGAGTAGCTCTAGGTGGCCCTGCTTGAGCAAGGGGGTTGGACCAGATGCTCTCCAGAGGTCCCTTCCAACCTCAACCATTCTGTGATTCTGTGGTTTTGATATTTTGATACCCCTTTCTTGAGTGTTACCAATAGAAGTGAAACAAACACCACAGAACACCCTCGTCTGCTTCCATTAGCACAAGCAGCTCCCCACAGGATAGTCTCAATGTGCTCAGCGGGTGCTTTTATATAGCTTTTCTTTTGTGCCTGGGACTTTGGTGTTTGGCACCTTATGTCCCAGTTGAGTAATATATGATGGGATTTTCTAGTGAATTTAAAACCAGGCAAACTTACAACCGCACACACTGTGGTCCGGAGATGGCAAGAGGACGCCACACACAAAACGTCAGCTGGCTTAAGCAAGCCTGTTCAGCTCCCATTGCAGTACCCGCTGGAAAACCCTCCAAAACCCAGAAAAAGCAGACCATTTCCGCAGAGGCATTTTTCTTACTCGGAAGCCTTGATCTCCTTATCAAACAAACGTGGCCAGAGATGATGTTGGGGCTGCGTCCTGTTTCAGCAAATGCTTTCCTGCAGATGTGCATCCCATTTTGCTTTGGCCTTGCTCACACCTCCGTAGCATTTGCTTTCTGGGAACGTCTGAGTGATTGAGGGTGAAGGCCTGGCCCCATGCAGCTCTGCCATCTCATTCGATGGAGTCAGTATTTCACCCACGCTAACAGTGACAGAGACTGAATGTCAGAGCTGCATGCACAAGCTTCCACAGAACTCAGTTCTCACATACAGCATTAATATTGGAAGTGCTTCTCGCTCACCTAATTATTGGCCAGGCACAATAACCTGTGACTAATAGCCATTCACGGTTATACAGCACGGCCTGATTACAAAAATTTGCCATTAGTCCGTAACAAAAAAAATCTCAAGCTGTTAATTGACCAACATGTATTCCTGAGGAAATCGGAGTAATCGGGTGGATATTCATTGCACAGAAAGGGAAGATACAGCTAGCTTGTGCATTGCTTTTATGATTCATCTGCTCTGGTCTACTTTTGATTATTTTTTTCCTCATGTGAGGCCAGTATTGTAAATCAAAGATTTGAGAAGTAAGCCTGTGCTTAAAGTGACCCAAATTAAAAGCCAGTTGCCACCTTTCTTCTCTTACTAGGCAGCCGTCCATTTCTGTGCAGGAATAGATGTATGTTAAAGGCTGTCATACAGCTACAGAAGCAAACTGGTTAGCTCATGGTTGCCTTTGCCAATGTTTAAGGTCAGCTACTGGAAAAAGTTACAAAACAGCTATTACAGCCAGGTATGATCCTGTAGAAGGCCCTTTACTGAGAACTGATATTCTTTGCTCATTTTTGTGCAAGTCAGTGGGACTCTGCCCTGGAAAAACAGCCTGTGATTCACCAAACAAGGCAGCAAGATGTGTGCAGGTCGGTTTTGGGGTTGGTGTTTTGTGGTTTTTTTTTTTGGCCATTCAAGTTTTTCTGTCGTAAACTTCCTTTTTGTTGGCAGATGGGGACCGTTCCTGAAAATGGTCAGGACAGCTTGTCCATGTGGCAGGTTTTTTCTCCTTCCCTGCCCTTAAGTATTACAGGAGCTTGAACAACACTCTTCCTGGCTGACATGAAGGGCAGAGGCACCAGTCTGGCAGAGAGGATGCAGTGTCACTGTTGCAGCCCAAGGACTTCTCAAACTTTACCTAAACGTGGTCACCCTCTGGCATCCCCGCTCTGGTCAGCAGCCTTCACTGTAGGACACAGACTTGGACCTAGTTACGATTTTAATGAGCAGAGCCCAGAAAAGTAGTTGGTGACTGTAGGAAAAAAGCAAGCAAGCAGACCATAAATCAGGTCATCGGATGAATTCAGAATGCACTAATAAAATCAGAGCTTCCAATAAATTTCATTTCAGGCAGAGTAGAAACGGTTTCTCAGTCGAGAGTTCAGAACAGATTATAATTTCAGATGTGTGTCAGGCCAATGCAATGTGTCTACAAAAATGTTTGCAGGCAGACGGCAATGGCTGGTCCAGAGTCAGGCCCTCACACTAGTTGCACTTTAGTATGATTCTATAAAAAGGTGAGAATCTCTAGTTCTCTGAGCAAAGCTGAATCTAATTAAATATTTAATGTTTTTTTTTCCTCCCAAATCCTTTGGTTTCTTGCTCTTTCATACTGTGCTATGATGACATTTGAACAACAAATGCAGTCTTGGTAGGTTGGTCTCCTGGTACTGCTTTTTATATGAAAAGCTTGCACATCCCAGCTGAAGTCCAGATGCTGCATTTATGAGGTACTTTGTCGTGATCAATTTTTAAAAAATATTTTTCCGTCCCATGGAATTAATAGGCACCTGGGGAAATACCAACCAACTCCTCCTCACTCCTGCAAATACTAACCTTTCCCAGATGGTAAGGGAGTTCTCTTTCCCTTTATTTACCTGCAAGATGTCCTTGCTGGTGCTCAGAATCAGGGGGAGAAGAAAAAAATAAGAAAACCTTCATAAGTGGAAAGCRTTACAAACAGACCAACTGCACATACTCCAACTCAGAACACTGCCTTCTGAGGATCCATTATACTGAATAAACCCTGCATAATCTTCCCAGGGTCACAGAGTGAGTCATTAGCAAGACTGCACTAAGACAGAGGCATCCTGATTTTTGTAACTACTCTGATTACTTTAAGACCCCAATTTAAAAGGCCATAGGTTTGTGCTGGCAGCACAGTCACACAGATAACTACTCACGGCTTTACAAATTGGTTTTCTTGCAATCATCTCACTACTATGGGCCTGCAGCCCTTTTTTGTTTTGTCTTTTTTTACTTGTGTTCTGTTCAAAATTATTTATGTTTTTTTCTACAAAAAACAAAGCAAGCCAGAGATGAGCGGGAGCCTCTCCTCTGCCTTCGCGCGCCCACGCCAGGACTGCGCGCACCTCGGCAGCCCCGAGCGCCCAGGCCAAGGGCCTGGGACCTCCCCTTCCGTCAGCATCAAGCACCCTTCGAGCGCTCATCAGCCAGCGATTGTTCTTCAAGAGAGACTTTAGGATGCTTAAAACCAACCAATTGACCCAGGAGAGCGTTTGAGGAGAAAAACTGAAATTGGTCTCATTTCTTTTCTTGCTAAGCTTTGCCTTATTGTTGCAGTTCCCTTTCAGAATGGGGAGTCTGTGGGTGGCTGCTTTGGCATCATCATTAAAGACAAAGCAGTTTAAAAGCTGCTGTTATGGCTGGTTAGCCTTTGGATGCCACGTCCCCCCCCCTCCGTTAGTAAAGGGAGAGTTTTTTCTTGTACTGATTTTTCTAACAAACAGTGAATATTTGTTTTCATAGACTTTGTGGTGTTTTCACCCACCACGTAGCCTGGCAGAGCATGTCGGGAGAGACGACGGTCTGGCTAGACCCATCCAGCCACCACATCACTCTGGTTAAGCGAAGGCTGGTTCAATATAGATCAAAACAAGTAACTGTGGAAAATGGTCACTTGACACCTTTTAGATAGAATACAGATATTTTCTGAAGAAAAATATTCCATCATTTGTGTTGTAGATGCACTTTTATATGTCACTAAAATAACTATTTGTAATTTCTCATTATAACCCTGAATACCTGACTGAAAATTATTCAAGTAGGTGTGCTTCAGAAGGTACTGCCCCTTTACCTCTAGCCATACTGGCTGGCACTTTCATGTCAAAGGCATAGTTAATTTTAAAGTGGAACAGCAGCACAGGCTTGCAGCATATGACAGCTGTATCCGTTTGACTCTTCATTTCRTATATAAAGACATCCAATGAAAGAAACCACAGCAATAAAAAGAAATCTAAATTTGCTTCTACACRAGAATGTTTGGGATTTTTCTTTTTCTGCACGATGTTTCTTTTCCCTTTAAAAGATTTTTTTTTTTTAGTAAGATAGAGCTAGGTGCCATTGTATTGTTATAGCATGCACAGTAATTTCAAATGATTAATACCCTGACAGCATAATCTTATAACAGATCAGTTTTATCCATTATCTAAAATCAAGTTTTAATTAAAACAATAAGTTATATTTGTTTTCTGATACTAAATTACCCTGATTATTTTAAAATTACGTGTGATGTTGGCACATAGTAAACATACGGCATGTGTATTGCTGTTGGGCTTTACTGTCTGCCCGAAACGTGCATTTCAATTATTAAGCATTAGTAAGTATTTAGGAATGTCCTTCTATGTAGAGTCTCCAATTAATTTTGCCAGGAATGATCTCTATCTTTTTGTAGCCTACATTTTAGAAGGAACACACTATCTTCTTTCAAAACTGTACTGTATTCGCACAAAACTGGTATTTTTCTAACCTTAACAAGAAASGTTCGCTGGAACCAGAGCCCAGCTGAAACCTGGATCCAGCTCCAGTAAAGGCTGGATGTGGGCGTATGTTATGTATTTTCAAATTCAGTGCATCTTGTTGGAGTGCACATCATACTGCACTCTACCACYGCATGCCGGTTACTCTGACGTTTTATATTTAACTCAGGAGGCTGAAAGTCATCTACAGACACTCTCCCTCAAGAACATGCATGTCAACGTGTGGCTGCAATGAAAATGGAAGGACACCTGTGTGCGTCCCCGTCTGCCTCTGCGCGGCCCCTGGGAGGCTGATGAGAGGATCTCTCTGTGCCTCCTTCACAGAGCTTTTTCCTTTATGGTAATCCCAACAACAATGCACCTAAAAGTAGCTTCACTAATAATGAAATTAAACATTCAGTACATTGGAATATTTTATTTTTTACTTTACATGCGGTGTTAAAAACCCAAAGAACGTATTATTTACACATCCACAATACAAGTTTACAAGATATCTATACATGTTAAAGTACTCTATAGTATAGAGCAGCTTCATTTAAGGGTTACTTTTTTTTATGCCGTACCATTAAAAAAGATACAATCTGCGTTTACCTTTGCACAAATGGATAAAGCATCTTTTATTATTAAATTAACAGAATAAGGACTAGGTTGAATGTTAGAAATTTCAACATAAATACTGAGAGAACTCACATTACCATCTACAAGGCAGCACAATGTTACAGGAGGTTATCAGGGTTCACACACATTTATCTTTCGGTTTCACACAAGTCTGCATTAATTAATATTTGTAAAGTGAATTCGGATCAGTTTGTGTCTTTTGAGAACTGAGTACATTTTTAATAGTTATTAATCTGTAGCGTTTTAGTTACAGGACATAAGTGTTTAGGAAGAGAGATCATTGATTTTTGGATCCAGAGGTCTCAGGAAATAAATGTCCCTTACAGCCTTACAAGAAAAAATGACTACTTCTGTCCTTTATTCTTTGTTCTGTAACAGAGATCCAGTTTTCAGTGACTAACCTTTTCTCCCCTTTGAACACATAACATAAATCTCCACCGTCTCTGAAACCCATTGCAGTTATTTGTCCCGCTAATTCATGAATACTCCTCTGCCATGGTTATTTCTATAGTTATGTTCAATAAACAATGTGGTAGTGTGTAGTTTGCAAGCTAAAATAGCCATCTGTGTTGAACATCAGCTGCAAGTGGATACTGTAAAACCTACTAAATAGCTTACACAACTTTAGCAGGTGTTCCATTACCCTAGAAACCTCATTTGATTTCACATTATAACTGTTTGATCCTTCAGAGAGCTGGAGTGGAATGTTTATCATAGTAAGGTGATTTAATGCTGCTGTCTTCTTGGATTGTAGGCTGCCTTTAGTTACCATTAATTATTCTTGCTTTTTATCTTTTTTTTTTTTGGGTGCTGTTGAGAGGTTTTACAACTGGCACTCAGGAGATATGTGCTATAGTGAGAACACTTGACAGATTTATTTTTTTTTTTTTAGTACTTTTATCATTTGCATGAATAAGGCACAAAATGCACAGATTCAGGTAAACTCACACATAATATTTACAGAATATTGTCATTACCTGCATGACTTTGGAAAAAAACCTTACATTACACAACAAAAACAAATCGATTGCACTACTGTTGAGTTTTCACAGACTGCTTCTGCCAGGCCAATTAATGTTTCTTCTTTTTTATTGATAAGTCTATCAGCGTGTAGGGCATTATTAAATGCAACAAAAACGTAACCTTCTCTAGTTACACAGGCCTTTGCCACGTGAATTGATTATTAGCTGCCCTCAATGAGAAGTACAGGGGCTCAAGTTCACAGTGTCCAGGTATTGGATGGAGGCACTGTGGAAACACAGTAAAACTCCCCCGTTCCAGCCCAAAACACTAGATTTGAAATGCACAGCTCTGAATCAATAGCAGCACAACAGAGTTATAAAGAATTAAACATATCTGCACTCTTTCACTGAGCGACTATTTCATCAAGGCGTTCTCATTCAGAAGGCTGGCAGAGATGCGCAGTTCATCCTTAGCTGTCTCCAAACTGAACCCAGCGGGCTGCAGAAGGCGGAGTCATCTGTTTGTTCAGTCATGCTCAATGTAAACAATTCCATAGCATAAAAGACGCAATGGGAATCTAAGTACATCCTAGTGTGTACAGTACACACGCACATCCACACACACGCACAGCTTTATCTGTGGCACAAACAAAATGCCACACACATGAGAGAGAAAAAAAAAAATGCTACAGTTGGGCCAGAGACTGAATTCCAGCAAATTGATTATTAACCCAGATATTCATTGAGACATTACCATTTTCTGACATTTGTGCAAGAGGCAAGGTGAATGCATACATATTAAAATGTTCACATTTAATGGGAAGGACCACGCTTAATGGCAGTCTAAAATGGAACTCATTTTTCAAGTATTTGCTTACTGATTTTTTCCCCAATAACTTTTTTTTAGCTATTTAGAACAGTAAGGTAGCCCCCACCCCATTGTGCTACATGTCTCCTTAGCTCCAAACAAAAGAAATGTAATGACCAGCACTTTCCTTTGTTTTTTGTGTTTGCTCTTAGCAAGTACACGAAGTCTTGCTATAGCTACACGTGGCAAGACACAGATGTTGCTGAAGTAAAGACAGTTTCTTTGGCCACTTTGTTCTCTAACAACAAGCGAGTCTCTGTCTTACGTGTCTACCACAACATCATCTCACAACCTGTACAGGTCAATGCCACACTCATTTTTAGCACAGACATGTCCTAGTAACTGTATTTGTTCAGTGGTCTGACTGAAGTTGTCTGAGGAACGAATGAGGGTTTTGGTGGCACGTCGGGTTTTAAGGAGGGTGTCCTCTTTATTCCTGTACGAGGAAGGGTGCCGTTGCTCGTGTAACTGCTTTGCCTGGACAAGGAAGGCTGGAGGTGAACGCTGACAGGCGTCCCTTGCATGTAGT
The DNA here is from genome assembly GCA_030449065.1 of Oceanodroma leucorhoa. Classification (NCBI taxonomy): domain Eukaryota; kingdom Metazoa; phylum Chordata; class Aves; order Procellariiformes; genus Oceanodroma; species Oceanodroma leucorhoa. Next base: position 6,135,132 of record JASVER010000034.1, read on the forward strand.
CCATCTTTGTGCCTGCCGTGGGAGGCATGTACCCCCCACGATTAATACTAGGCTGTCTGGATAACAAAACACCATTTGGTGAGTTTAAGTTTTTAGGAAGGGCAGATATTGAATGCCTTTGTGAAGAATTTTTGTGATAACCTCTCTGCCTTTCCAAAGAGGTCATTGGTACTGCAGGAGTGGTGGGAACGTCCACTCGTTTTGTGGGGCTGTTTCTCGGAAGAGTTGATGGAGGAGAGTATAAAGATGCCTCCCTATTGGGAACCTTAGGTGGGATCTCAGACATATTYCCCATCGGATCCAGCATTAAAGTCTGGTGGGCCACCTGAATATCTCCCATAATTGCTTTGGGATTACTAGTAGTTTCATTTAAGTGTTTCAGAAAATCATTCAGGGTGTTCCTGGAATCAACAGATCTCCTGTGGTCTCTTTTGCTGGATGGTTTTGTAAGCGGATGATCAATATGTTGCATCTTTTTGTCTGCCTTGTGTGCATTAGAATTCGAGAAAGATGTATTGTAATCATGGGTAGCATTGGGAAGAACGATAGCACTAGGAATATGTCCATGACTTAGAGGAGAGTGGGGTGGAGGACTGGAAGGAAAAAACTGAGGGCTTTTTAGTGGGGTTTCCTTTCGTGAAGCGTTGAGGTTGCTATGCGCTTTGTCCGACTGACTTTTCATAGCCTGCAGAGTCTTTTGTTGAAGAACTGGTGTAGATTCAGGAGTTGGAAGCGCAGCTAATTCCGGAGGCTGGCCCCTGTGGTCCATCATCATGGACTTCGTATCACCGTTTGGTGGCAACTCCTTTCTGCTGGTCAACAGGTTTGTGTAAAGTTTGGGTGAATCAATGTTTTGTTGATATTCCTTGACAGGACTATCAAACAGCCCATTCAGTTTAGCAAAGCTCCCACTGGAGTCAGTGCAGGACTGAGCCGATTCTGCATCTTTGTGTATTTTTCTGGATTTCCGTACAAATATATCCCGGTAACAGTAAACGGCCACTCCCGCAATAAAGGCTCCCAGGACAAAAGCGGCAAAGACACAAGTGATTAGGACATTCATATGTACCATTTGGTTGGACTCTCCTGATTGTACTTCCCACCTTACACCTGCAAAAGACATGCAGTATATCATAAATCTACATGTACTTCATACTGATACATTTCAGAAGCAGGCAGCCTCCCTCAGGGAAGTGCCTATTAATTGTTTGTAAATGCTCTGTGTCTAGTGTTAGTGTAACTCAGTTGGATCCTGCAATCCACAGCACTGGTAAATGCAAATAATTTTATAAATAAAAATGACTGTGTGAGCATTGATCAGTCTAAATGAAGACTGTCCATTTTCTTTGACAATGAGGAATGCCTGTCGAAGCTTCTCTCCTCGTATTACATTCAGTTTAGCCTGTCTCCAAATTTCCTTTAAGGCTCACAAATAGGGGCCTATATGTTATTAACATTAATGGTTTCTGCTGGAAAATTGAGGTTAGAAGGTGCTACTGGGCCAGACAGCAATTAATAACTCGTGGATGGATTTCTCTCTCAATTTTCTGCCCAGCTCATAATCAGTATCAAAAGAGAGACAGGATTATGCAAATGGCATGTAAAACTGTACAATGTACATACTGCATTGTTGTAACTATGTTAATGTAATACAGTGCAAAACTTGTAAACTAATACATCCATAGGTTGCTAGCCTTGGAGTGGCACACCTTGCATTAAGTGTACATTTCTGAATTCAAGATGATGTCATTGCATAACATTAAAACAACAACTTGCAAATTTAAGTTATTAGAGAATGTTAAAATTTAGAAAACTTTTAGCTTAGACCAAGAAGYTGAATATTGTATTAGTTTTTTATTTATGTATTAACAAGCTCCCTTTGTGTTTTGAGGTTTTTAAAGCAACCACAGACATCTTGCAGCTAAGACAATGTTAGTTTTTAATGAAAGTAATTCTGTTAACTATCCCAAGGGATGTTAAAATGAAAGAGCAAGAGGGAAGGAACAGATTCTCTTTTGTTAGAGGCAAGGCCTTTGAACATTGTTAATGTTCAGGGTTACAGGTTTTAATGGCACTGTGCAGAAGAAGAAAGAAAACATGAGTAAAGTTCACTAATAGCTGTGACACAAAATATGATTCAGAACCAAGAGCAGATGATAACAAAAACTTAAAGTAAAACGAAAAATAACGGCAACAAATTAAAATGACAAATGCACTGCCATAATGGCTGATAGGAAACCTGATATGTTTTGGTGAATGGTAATAAAACACAAATGGTTTTTGGCTGGTGAGATTTTCAGTAAATACAGAATTGTGCAAACATGTCTGTCACCTGGCTATTCTGTGTACTGATGAAGACTTGTGTTAAATTTTCATTATGGGATTGGAAGCTTCTTGATTCTTTGGTTGACTGCAGTAGTCCTACTGAATTAAATTCTTTGTTGCTGTAAGAGCCAGTCAAAGGTTCACTTAGCTGAAAGAATGGCTACAGAAAGATGAATTACATGCAGAATATGTTTCTTTTTGTGTTCGGCTTAAAACCTGTGCGTGTCTCTATAGACATCTGAGATCATCTGTAAACCCATGCTCATATCCAGAGAATAAAAATTCTGCACATCCTTACTCAGATCTGACCCCCATTCTTCACATGCACGCTGCAGGCAGGCAGAGTTTGGGACACGTCCCATTTAACGCATGGTTCTGTCATGGAGCTGTGCTTTGTTTTCTGTTCCCCTCCACGCCCCCCCACCAAAAAAAATCCCCCCCACAAACCAAAAAAAAAAAAAAAAACCAAAACCAAAACCAACATTAAGCTCTTGTAAGCAACCATTCATGGTGACTAATAGTCTTATCCAAACTAGACTGGTTTGAAAACAACCTCCAGAGGTGCAGGTAAGTCTTGAATGTAATTTTTTTTAATGCATCCAGAACTGCCACTGATTTTAATGAGAGCTTTGGAGCACCCCAGGAATAAAAGGCTGAGCTTATTATCTGTGTTTCCCATTATAAGCTCTAAGCAGCACTTTGTACACCGGATAAGTAGGTATGAAAAACATGATTGCACTGTCTGCATATTCACAGGAAATGGGTGTAAAATATAGCCCGACAATCATGGCTGTTACATTTAAGCCTTAGACAATGCTGAGACTATCAGGTTTCCATTCAGCTGCCACGTATTCCCTGGTAAGGCCTTACCCTTTGGGACACCTGATAATGGATCAGAATAATCAGAAGTGTTTGGGTCATCTTGAACTACAAATTTCCGAGAGCCAGTCACTTTAGGTTTCCAGGAACCAATCACTTTAGGTGATATAACTGGGATACTTGCCATTGTGGTAATGGAAGCTGAGGAGAACTCCATGTCTGTGGTGGCAAACAGATTTTTATTAATGTGTATTACAGTCAGGCTTTCCTCACTGTTTCATGGCACATCTAAGCTATAGTTGGAGACAGTATTTAATGGGAGTTACATGTCAGAGCAAAATGTGACCCCCAACACTCTGCAGAAGTACAGAGGACTGATTAAAATCAATTGGTTCAAAACTTGAAGTATGAAAAARATATATTAAAACATCAACAGCTGATAGCCAAGAAGCCAGAGAAGTCAAACATGAAAGCAGTGCAAAAGTTAAAGTAAGCAACTGGTGGAGGTGAAAAGCACAACTTATTCTACTTAATTGCTGTATTCTTCACTGGAGACAACATACTCGGCTGCCTTTTAAACATCTTCAAAAAAAAAAAAGAAGTTACTTGGAAAGATACACACTCATGACAGGTTACACCTGAGAAACCAGATCAGCTCCATTAGTGCTATKATGGTGCATCAGGAACTGCTGAATGAGCCATTTCTACAGGTGGGGATGAAAGGAATGTTTTTAACCTCTATTTTGTAATGGTTCCTAAGGAACAATGTTGCATAGATTCTGGCTCCTCTGTAGTACATTTGCTGAACAGAACCACCATAGCCTACGTGAAGGTGCACATGAGGAGGAAACACATCAAATTGGGCTTACAATCCAAGGTCTAATTTGCACACTCAGGTATTTTGTGTTCACYGTCCCAGGAGATTTAGGCATGAAAGTCTATGGCTCGAGATCTGACTGAGAAATGTACTTCCAAAGCACACTAATTCAGGACCTGAAAATAAGGTTCAGTTGTATCTGTGCCCTGAAATACCACTTTGAAAATTCAGTTGACAAAGTAAACATTCATGCAAGCAAGGTAGCATTTCCATGTAACACAGTTTTGTTTTGTTTTGCTTTCCTAAGTGAGTCTCTAACTTACAGTATGGGTAAATATCTCTGGAAAATGTTTGTCTCAAACATTACTTGTCAAGTTACAGAAGTGCAAATATCATCAGAAACCAAAACACAAAATAATGTTCTTGTTGCACTCTTACAAATTTAATATACAAATGGGTTATTTTCCTATCTGTTAATCAGAAATGTGCCCTTGGTTTGAAAGCAGAGACCAAGTGCCAGGAGCAAAGACTGGAAAATAAGGGCTCGGTCTTGCTCCTGTTGAAGCCAACACAGGTTCTGCTTTTGAGTTCAACAGAGGAGCACTGGGTCCTGTCTTCCTGAACATCGGGGGCTGACGCTGAAAACACTATTAGAAAAATCACTGAAGGAGAAAAGGATGTGAACGTCCATCTGACAACAACGCATAAAGTTTTTTCTAAGCCACCTTTGTCCACACAAGTCCTCATTCAGCTACACAGTTTGTGATGTTAAATTTTTTCCATTAGCACAAACTACTTAAAACATTTCAAAAATATAGAAATACACATTTTAGAAAATGTGTATTTGTGCAAAAAGCTTGCTGGAAAAGAAGGAAAAGAAGAAGGGAGAGGTAAGGAGGAAGATGATGAAATTCTGCCATTCATCTACTAGAGATGACCAATAGGGGCATTCACAAATGCATGGCTGGGTACAAAGAGTAAAGCTTAGTGGACTTTCGTGCAGTGAAGATGTCATCTATGTTAATCAGGCTCTTTAATAAAAGATGTCTCAATAAATAATGAGCTGTTAACATGCGGCTACACAGGGTGAAGTGCTGAGTGAGAAGAGTCTGACTATCTTTACCGTCAGTGGGAACATGAGTAAAAGCACAAAAATGGAGGATTGCCAACTGTGCAAAAGGAAGGAAAAAAGGGCTGAAAATGCTGAACTGAAGGAAAGTAAAGGTTATTAATTCAAAAAAATTAAAAAAAACTAACCAGATGTTGGGTCGCCAAATATTTTGTAATCTGGTGTAGCTGTAGTAGGCAAAATTTCTAAAAGAATTAAAGGAACAAGTAATCAGTAAAAAGTAACAAAAAGAAAGCAAAAGATCTCAAACCTGAGTAATGGAAAATAAAAACTAAAATATTACTGGTTACAAAAAATAAATTCTTCAGTACTTTGCTGTAGACCCCAAATAGTTGTAAACTGGTGAAGGAAAGACAAAACTCTGCCACCCAGGACCAAAAAGCTCAGCTTTGTGAACATTCACAGTAACACCAGGTGATGTGTTCATCATGTTACTGAAAAGCTCATCATAAATTTAACATCCATAGTGAGGTGTGGCCACAGACTACTGTTGAGACATTATAAACGGGCAGCAATGACTATGCCTTACCATGGCAGTCCCCAAGCTGTGCTGTGCTGCCGTATTCCACATCTTGCACATATCCTCCGGTGCTGTGGTTGTATGAAACAAACAAAGAGAACCTGCAATTAACAGTATTAGTTGGGAAACAAATGGTGATTTTTTTTTTTCTGGAAGCAGCAAATGGAAACATACACAAGAGCTAGTATATGGCCCAAAAAATTGTTTTACAAAATGCACAAGTTAGTTATACCCAGGCTTTAAATCTCTATATACATGCTTATGCCAGGAAATAGAAACAAAAAAAAAAAATCCCTTTTTTCAGCAACTTCATCATGTCTTCTACACTGGGTGTGCCCTTGGTTTTAGATACCACTGTCCAATTATACTAGTTAAAGTTTGCACTGGCCTGCTACAAAGGCCTCTTTTTAAGATACAGCTGCTAATGCACTATATATTACAGACTTGATTTGTGCAAAATGCCTTTGGTATGCATATATTTCACCCAGGCTCCAGCGTGGAGGCCAAATCTTACTCTTTTCCCACTGTGAATCCTGTGCTTTCATATTTGCAATTGACTCTGTGCCCTGGCCATGAGCACGCCTGGAAGGGGATAGTGTGTACTGTCCTCTCTGAGCTGCTCAGGTTTGCACGCAGCCATTTCTTGCCTTCCTGCTTCCAACTGCTCTTCCTACAGGTCTGCTTGTCCTCCCACACACATGTAAAACTCCCACTGAAAGCAAGTCTTCACCTAGAGGTTGCAGAATTAGGTCAGACTTTAGCATCCTGTTCTCTTACATACACAGTACACTGAAAAACCATCCCTAAAAACATGGACATTTATTAACTGAGTGCAAGGGAACAGGCCTAGGATATGAGCTCATGTGGTCTATAAAGCACATGTAGAGATGCTGGGCTAATCTGAAAAGCAGTACTTACAGCATGCCTGGTGTCACTCTTCCACATGCCTCGTGGTCTAACCAGCCACAGTATGGGTCCCGTGAAGCAATACATGCCCTTGCAAGAGAAAAACCCCAAAAAATCATGCATTTTTTACTTCCTTCCCAAGAAACGTTGGTGCCCTTCCTTTAAGGGGGTGTTCAGGAACGGGGCCGTACTTTTTACATGACCCGTGACGCTCACACCGACTCAGAGGAATTCTAATGACACAGCTGGAGAATGCCACGAACAGAGCATGGTGGTCTCTATCCAGCTGAAGGGAAATGACTCTTCTGTCCTCCTCGCTCTCAGCATTACACCTGTTCAGCAAAAATAACGGGAGGCCATGATTTTAGTAACTGTAGTACTTTGGGCAGTGCTTATACTGCAAACATTTTATTTATTTGTTGTCTGTGTAGATATGGAAAAGAGACTTTTTACATATATAAATGTAACTTACCAGTCTTTGCTGAGTGATTTCTGAACAAACCTACAGGTTATCAAACACCAGCTTCTGGCTCTTATTTACAGCTAGGTGACAATTTCGCTGAACTATGTAGGAAAAAAATCCAAATCCACTTTCTTGGTTCTCTCAGTCGGCATAAGTATCGACAGAGCAGAACACAAGTCCTGTATTGGACTTCCATTCCCAAATTCTTTGTGCCAGAATAAACAAGTTTAAAATGATTAGACATAGTTTATACATTATTGGTCACTCTTGARAAACCCTTAAGATAAGCTCACATCATTTAACAGCAGCAGATAGTTCTGATGTTTCATATTCAGGAAGAAGTGTATCTATTTGCGGAAGAATCAGACTGTGTCACTGACGTCACTGGAGCGGAATTAGGTTGTTTACTCAGCCCATGCAAAGTGGCAAGTGACCAAATATTTTCAGGTTATTCAACATGAGGAACACCGTGAAATGACAAACAAGTGGTGATGTTGGTGATAATGAGTTGGTTTTCATTTACCATAATTTTTTTTAGCTAGGTACCAAGGACTAGATGAGGAGCGTAGGTGTTCTGGTAACACTTACTTTGCATGATTATATGCTTCAATCTCTTCCAGTAATACGCTGTCATTCAAAGAAAAAGGCCTGGTCTTTGCCAAGATTTTAAGTACTACTCCTGCTTCGGAGCCAACAAATATGACTGTGTAGTTCTGGTAAGGTCCAGCAGCGTGGTCTACAGCAATTGCTGTCAATCTGTACCTATCAAGACCAAAAGACGTATCGTTAACAGCACATTTTCTTGTTTTCCTTTTCAAAAATGCGTTATTTTTGAACAGTGTCATACCTGACACGTGTTTTGGTAAACCAAGGCTCCTCAATGACTGAGGGAACAGCTGAATCCATCAAAGGATGAGATTTGATGAAGGAGAGTGTTTCGTCCGGGAAATCGATGGAGGTTTTGTAAGCCTCTGCTAGGCCATGTTTTGCACAGCAGCCAGGTCTGAAAGGAGAACAACATTGTCTTCCTCTTGGTATTTTAGTTAATGAGAGAAGGCAGCCTGCTAATGAGCGTCCTTATGGCTGAAGCRTAAAGTTCTGCTTTGGTTTTTACCCAACAAGATGCTCACGAGTGCAGCTGATTTCAGGTAGCTCTTTTCAAGGACAATATTATGGCATCATGAGTAAGAACCTTTTACCTTGGCTTTGGTACTTTGTCTTCAGGTACAGCTGTCCAAACAGAGTCAGGAGTCTTTTGTTCTTTAAATCTTCCTTTGAAGACTTTCTCAATGTCATCCATGCTGAAAGCACACACTGCTGAACCAGGGATGCTGTAAAATTAGAAAAATAGTTGCAAGAACTCAGACTGCAATGGCACCAATCTCAGTGTAAGACAGAACCAGAGAACTAYCTTTGATGTAAGGTTGCTCATCTCTCACCTGTTAAGCTGAGTGGTGAATACACCAACAACCGTGGGGACTCCATTGATTTCTATTATGTCTGTGATAGACTGCAGAACATCAAAGTAGAAGAATGAATCACCGGGAACTGAGCAGTTGAGCCGAGCTTTCAGAAAGGATGTCCAATGTTTTTCCAGGACTCTTTGGGACCCCCCCATGTCATTTTTGCATATGCGCGCCACACGGGAATACACAGCCTGTGAAGGGCAAAAAAAAAAAGAAAAGGGAAAAGGGAGAAAGGCTTGAGAGATGCAAGGAAAACAGTGCTTGTTTCTGAGCTGTTAATAAAACACCAAAGATAATTTTGTTAACAGGAAGCTGCCATTTATCTGCACAGAAAGGATGAAAGCAAACAGTGTTTAGGCTCGTGGTACACAGGCATCTTAATGTATCACCAAGCAAAGGCAACTCTGCAGCTTGTCCCCACCCTTTTTTCCCTTCAAAATCATATTGTTAGTGAGATTTAAAGACTTTAATTAACCATGTGTAAAGGATTTAATAATTTATTATAGAATATCCTTCCATGGCGAGGCACGAGTATTATACTCTGTACTGGCATGACTGAATTATTCAATATCCAGGGACATTAGAGAAACTTCTTTGAAACTCCTCTTTTGTGTTGTTTTCTTTTGTTTCTTTAATAAGCATGAAAAAACCCTCAGATTTTCCATTACTTGCCCCAAGTGTTAAGGCACCAGCAATACTAAAAGATACCTGTAGCGGGCTCACCTAACAGCAAGGCATAGAGAACAGAAATGACTTTTTGGYTGAAGGTTTTATTTCTCTTCCCTGCCCCTGCCCCCCCCCCAGTAAATTATAATGATGGGAAACCTGTGCGAACTTTGTACTAGTCCCTACTTCATACCGCAAACTGTGCTTGTTACCGATACTGTTTTAGGATGATCTCATTCTGCTACGACTCATGGCTACCTGACAGCTCGCTGAGACAATACCTACCTTGCCTAAATTATTGTGCTCTACAGCAATTTCTCGGAAGAAGAAATAAACGTAGTTCCCATATTCTATGGCATGGAGGAAGTGCGGTTCTGTCAGAAAGAGCAAGGAGATGGTTACTTCAAAGAACTGCTCGATCGGCACATGACACTGACTACGCTGTGTGACTTGGCGGCTTCTCCACAGGTCCGTACCAGCTAACGTGAGCTCYAGTCTTCCAGATACCTTAGGATGTTCAAATATGGGTGCGCTGGAGCTTAAACAAACTTGAAGTCTTTAATGTTGGCTAATGGACTGTAAAAAGGCCTGAGAGGAATTGCATTTCAGCTAAGGTGTTTTGTTCCTGCAGATTCGTTCATTGATGTATTTAACAAAAATTTTGCTTTATCTGTATTGAACTGCTTTCTTATTGTAATCATACTGTATGAAAGCCGCATATATGCTGACATTGTAGCATATGTGTGAAGCATGCTGGCTGTGAATTACCTGACCCTCTGTGCCACCGAAATTACACTTGCCATGTGTATAGGAAAATACTCCCCCAAATTACCTTTTATCCATTTGGAATCATACTTTATTGTTCTTAGGGCAGATCCATCCCCCATGCTGCGATAAATAACAGCATCACTTGCCAGGAAATCTGCTACTGTTGCCGAATACAATTTTCCATCTAAAACGGAAGTTGAAAATGTGGTATTAAGAGGCCTTTAATAATCTACAGAATTCTGACTAGCCTGTATTTTTCCCCATTTCTTCACTGCCACTCTTCCCCAAGTTGCTGTAACCTATTTATTAACAGGTCAGCTTCTAATCCTTTGGAGGCCCTTTAAAAAAATTTAAGAGCAGGGGCACCATGACACCTTTAGCCTTCCTGTGCTTGCTTTAAGAGCTCTCTGGCTCCTTTGGTGTCATTAATCATTTAGACTCATTACAAGCAAAAGTTCTTACCAGCAAAGAGGGCGACATTGGTTTGTCTGGCATCAAATGGGCATCTTGCCAAACCACTAATTTCCTCCCCATCATACTCTAAGGTATTCAGCTAGAGAAGAAAAATAAATGGGTGATAGTGTCATTTCTATTTTGCACACTGGCACAAAAGCATAACATTGTCTTTCCAGAAAACTTAATTCAGCATATTGGCTTCTGTCTGTTTTTATTTCACCTTGAAGCACTCTCCAATCACACTGGATGTTATTTGCTATAGCATAATTAGAGCAAGCAAAACCAGTAACAGATTAATGACATTTGCAATATTCTTACCCGATAATATCTGCACATAGGGTTAAATGCATTTGTTCCACAGACAAACACCATCTCATCATTTCTTGGAACAAAGACTTTAATGAAGTTATGGCATTCATCCTGAAAAGAGAGTAAGATGTATTAATCACAGACTTCACATATATAATAAATATTAATGTTGTTTTTCTATAATGCATGTGCTAAACTTACTTTATGTTTGCCTTTCATAGCACAGTTCTCTCTGTCCTGCTGCCTTGACCTCCACGTTAATTTCTRTTAAATCAAACCAGAAAAGAACACTTGATTTCCTTTCCAAAAAAAAACCCTTAAAAAAATTAAAACCAAAGAAAATACATCTCCCTTGCCAGCACCTGTATCTACTCACCCTGCTTGGAGTAACTTCTGATTTTGGAACTTCATTTAAATTTACAGTGTAAACTTGGTCCCTGTTTGCAAAGAGTAAAAAGACRCAAGTAAATTCATTAATTCATTTACTTTATTTTTGATAAGCTAGATCTGTTTTTAGAGTGTTTTGTTAGACCAGAAACTTCTACGGAATGCTTATGGATCTTCTGTGTTTAATACAAATCGGAGAGGGTTGGTCATGGGCAACRTGGGGTGGTTTTGATTTTAATTGGTGTGGTCCTTAGATAGCACCTACAGTGTCCAGCTATCCACCTCTGTCTTTCCATTCTGTTGAAGACTAACCCGGACTGTAAATATTCAGGTGTGTTATCCTCACTTCCTACATCCCTTATGTGTCAGTCCAAGTTTAAAACGATCAGGAGAGGTTTTTATCAGGGCAGTAATATAAAAGAGGGAAAAGAGTGTTTGATCATTGGTTTTAGCATAACTAYAGTAACTGCAGCCTTCAAATCCAATTTTCATGCACTGGCCATAGATACGGTATGTTTCTCTGGGAAGTCCTCTCCCAGTTCTAATTTCTATCATATTCTGCAGATTTTTCTAAATGAATTTTACACATTAATGCAAAACTAGAAGAGAAAAGAATTTTAATCTAATGAACTGAGTGAAGGAAAATTACCTGCCAGCGATATAAAGTGTGTCTCGAATTTTCAACATCAGTTGGAAGTCCAGTCTGTGCTGAGATTCATTGCCTGAAGGGCGTCCTCTAAATACTGGATATTGCCTTGAATCTGCAAGTAAAAATGGGCTACACCATCACTCAGGATTATAGAGCTAAAGAATCAATATATGGCATTGATTAGCTGTATATACTAGGTGTAGAAGGGTTTAAACTAAATTCCTTGAGTAATGTCTTGAATATAAATGAGAAAAAGACAGCTAATGTCAGCAAATGTTCTTTTTCCTGAAGTTATTGCTGTATTTCTGATTGCTTTTTTAAGAAAATGATTAAGTGTTCTATTAAAGATACAAAGCCAGTAAACACATTTCAATTTGAAAGAAAACACACTTTTTTTTTTAATTTCCCAAGAAAAAAAAGCACACCACATTAAAACTTTTTCCTTAGTGGTTAGCACCATTTGCAGATTACTTACAGTGGTAGTCAACAATGTTAATAGGGTCCTCATCTTCAGGGAAGCTGACAGCTCGGCACTGGGACAGACTCATTAGCATCACGGAGGCACAAAGCAGAGGAAGCCTCATGGCTGGTGAAAGATGCGTACTACCTTTGTGGCAACACTGTTTAACTACCTGGAAAACAGGAACAYGCCAGTGAGATTTCAGCAGTACAGGACAATAGACGTGACTTTCTACGGCAGAAGAAGGGATTTTTCATTTTTAGTTGAGTACTGGCAGCAGTGGACTAAATTGGTGCTTATGAAAGGCTCCTGTACGTGCGTTGATGGAAAACTGCTCCGTGACATATCCCTACTCAAAGCTGCTCTAAAACATATTGATGTTTGCTAATTTTTAGCTGGATTTACAGGCATTTCCGAAGAAGCTGATGACTGTCAGCCCATTTAATTCACAGGAATCACAAACAGAACATGCAGGCTGCTGACCTGGCAAGAAAAATTGTCAAACTTGGGATTAGAATTTTAATTAAACTGCAATCTCTTTCCATCCCCTCTATCACCGAATGTCATCCAATAAAACCCTTCCCCTGTAAAATACCTAAATCTTATCCACAAAAAGTCATGACACACACAATCTGTCTGAACATCCATGCCATGTTTTAAAATTATTGCTTGTTTCCAGCCTGTGCCATCATAATACTAAGCCTAACATGGTCATTGCAAAAGACCTTATGTCTAGGACTAGACACTTGATGCTTTGCCTTGTGCAGTGATTTACACATGTGCAAAGTAAATGCAAAAATGCTGCCCCTGCAGTGTGACAGTGCTTGTCACGTGCTTTGCAAGGGTGGCAAGAGACTCAAATGGGGGCACAATGCTGAACTGGGTTCCAAGGATGGCACTTTCCCCCTAATTCTATTTGTCACTGTAGAAAGCTAGCAACTTCAGAGACTTTTACGGTGGGGTTTTTGTGTGTGTGTGCGTGCTCTCCAGATTATACAGCACATACTATGATAGCACCACAACGTTATACAACAAAGCTTTTAAGAGGGGAAGGGAAACATAACTTCTCCAATTAAACCGCAGGGATATTTCAGTGAGCAGAATGTAACTACTCAAGTTGCAATTTGGGTAGGATGCAAGAAAACGCATCGCAAAGTGAAATGCAATCCTTAATGACCACAAGTGGCCTGGGCAGGGGTCGTATTTCTCATTAGAAACCTGGCAAATGCACTATTCCCTCCTCCAAACTTTTGGAGGCATTCATTCAGCCCTGATTCGCAGGTCAGAGCTTTGAGTCACCAGCTCAATGCCTAGCAGTTGCTCAAATTGGTTATTAAACTCTTTGTCTAAACAGAAAAAAAGAAGCCTTTCCCTTTTAACGTTTCAAGAATTCCTGTGAGATGTACACGTTGCCAGCACAAAGTGCCAGGCCTGATCCAGCAAAGCATATAAGTATTAATCATTTAATAATCTGAAAAGCAATTAAAAACCCCCTTCATAACAACACTTAACCTTTCAGTATCGTTTACTGGGAATGAAAATACTGTATTTGTTAATTGATACTACAGCTGGCTAGGGGCAGGGCTTCTTCCTTCCACAAAGCTGCTGAGCTCTGTCAGTTCAGGCTGGACTGTGAGAAGACCGCCTTAAAGGCTGATAATATTTGGTGATGGGGTGTGGGTGTTGTCTGAATGCCGGCCCATTACAGACTGACCTGAAAAGAAGCATTTTCCACTGTTACTGATATTTCTGTATCTCAGTCCACCAGTCCAGAACGAATGGGCTGTGCTCTTAGTCAAGATTGATGAGTGCAGTGGTTAATAAACACTAATGATTCCTGGCACTTTCCCTCTGCTTTTCCTTGTCCTGACATGGCCTCTTCAGCTGAAGCATCTTGCGTTAAATTACTAATGAGCAAACTTAAAACAAACTGGAATTAATAAAGTTAGTCAAATTAGTTCTTTCTTGTGAAAGCACCATTAGAGCAAAGTCCTGCAGCAGAGTGGCTCCCAGACACAATAACAAATCATTAATGGTTACACAATCTTTTTTTTTTTTTTTTTTGTCTTTTTTTTCCCAAGAAAAGCAGGCTCCAAATATCCAACCCACTGCTGTCCCAGTGAAAGAAGAGAAAGGGGAAGCACATAAAGTGTACGTTGAGTCACTGCACAGTAATATCTGTAAGGTGCTTAGTAGAAGTCCTCCCTGAAGCCTCGTTTTCTTGGAGAACAAATGAATATAAATTGCCAAAGAGCAAGAAGCTCTCCCAGCCATGTAGACTTTAGCCAGCATAGAAGATGGCCCACACGTCATGACTGAAAGAGACCCTGGCCTGGCTGCAAAACGTGCACAGCCTGCAAACTGTACAAGTTCTGCCAGTATCAAGCATGGGCATGTATTAGGAAGTTTCTTTTTTCCTCTCTTTCCTCCCAGTATCCTGTCTAGGAAGAATTCACTGGGGCAACAAACACAAAACTTAAATGTAACCTGCCTTACAAAGGCAGATACTGTCTTCTGGACTCAGGAAATGGCTGCAGAGAACAAAAGGGCAATCTGCTGTGTATTGGCCACAACAACTGTGACCCAAAAACAAACTGTCACAAAACCAAAAAGGAAATGACCGAAATGCCAGGTAAACAAAGAGAGTATCAGTTCTCTCAATGAGATTCAAATTTCAGGGGGTATATCATACTCCCTAAAACAAGGCAAAGTTTTGTAAATGTAAAACCACAGATGTGTCTCCCTAGAGACTGCATCCAGAGCAGAAACAAACTTACATCTATGTCTTCCTCAAAAAAACCCCAAACCTCTGAATATACTCCAGAGATGAACTCTGAGAACATAAAAGACAGGAATAGTTACGTTCAGCAATCTCTTTTAACTAAACATCACCTGACATTTTCTTTGATAGAGACTTGTGACTACATCTGCATGAAGCACAGACCTTTGTCATGACAAGAGAGAAAAGCGGACAGAGAGCTGGACTGGATCAGCAAAGCACAGGTAATCACTTCTTACCAGCCACGTAAGAAGTACAGATTTCTTCATTATTTTGCTTTTTAAAATATTACAAGAAAATTAACAGTAGCTCTGATTTCTAGCTACATGTGAAAAGAAAATGCACCTGCTTTAAGAGGCATTTAAATGCACCTCTTAGCTGGTTGGATGCAGGCTTGAGACCAGAACCACTGAAAAGAGAATAAACTTGGACGAACAGCTGTTCCCTGGATAATCAGAAAAATGGGCTCCATCTAGCCCTTGGAACAGGAGTTTATGACAGTCAGGTGTGTGCTTCTGTTAGACACAGATAGGCTGGTGTGAAAGACATAATTCTTGCCACATTCAAACCTTTTAATGGAGGCCACTACTGGGGACTACAAATTACAATGCTGAAGTATCTGTTTGGACCAGAACAGCTGATTATGAAATGCTGGCAATGTCTACCTTCAAGAAAATGCAGAAAACAATCATACTCTGGGTCTGATTATTTTCCCCCAGCCAAGATTCAGACCAGTCTTTGATTAATTTCTCTTACAAATTGCATTCCTAGCATTTCTGCTAGGAAACAATTCACGGCAAGTGCAATGTTTGGAAATTACTGTATTGCTATCCCTGTTTTGCAGCTGGGGAATTGAGGCACTGATCAAGGCTGAATTTGTGACCAAGACCAACCACCAAAAAAGCCTTTTCAAAGGATCTGAGCTGCTCTGGGTCATACGTGGTCACTCCTTGCAGCACAGGCAAATCGGCCAGTGTCACCCAGGTGGAAAAGCTAGTAACAGATCAGAGATCTTCTGGTCATTTGACCTCTGCCATAACTAGTTGTGTCTGCAAATACAAAGAAATAGAGGTATAAATGTTAACTGGTGGCACAAGTCCACACCGGTAGAGGACAGCAGCCTGACTGAAACAGGCCTTAGGGTGGGTGCTGTTGGCCAAGTGGAAGGCAGGCAGTTGTCCCAGGTAATAAACCGGCTCTTTGTAGCTGGCACCCTTCAATCTCAGATACGAATCCCATCCTTCAATTCCTGATTGGGGGAATCCAGAGAAGCAGGATATAATTTCTGTTAAAATATGAGCCCTCCTTCAAACAATCACACATGAAGGGGAACAGGCTGGTGTTTCTTGCCCATTAATCTACTCCAGCCTTTGACAACGCACTGGTGACACTCCATCAATCATCTTTCCATGCGCTGCCACGTAAAAGAGGAGGGGGAAGGGAAAGGGCATTCAGCCAGCTGGAGAGAAGCAACACATAAAATAGCTTCAGACCAGACTGATGCAATATCTTCTATTCACTCAAAAAAAAAAATTCTTAAAAATCTCCTTAACACAATAAATGCTTCTCAAAATGCTAAGCACAGACAGGAGTGTGATATGGCAAATCCAGGCTGAAGTTCAAGACAGGTCAGAACAAAAGGATATCCTAAAAGTTAGCTCACTTGTGGAGAATTTGGCAAGGCAAAGGAGAAAAAGGTTGCAATAATAAAGGCTGAAAAAGAGGCACATAACATGAAAAGGCTCAAATGACTACATCATCTTCCTTCTCCACTAGACACAGGGCAAAATCAGGCTGTTAGGTGAGCTCAAGGATCTCCTCTGTGCTTGGAGGTATGCCTTAACTGTAACATTGAAGGGGGACGGGCAGAATTGATTAGTAGCATGCCAAGCTTAATCAATTTATGTGATGTGGTTTCCCACAATCCCAAGTGACTGGACTTCGACAGATCAGGAAATCCCTGTTGTCCTCTGTTCCTTCCTGCATGCAAATGGCTCCCTGAGGGCACTAATTAGCACAAATGCACTAACTAGTGCATTTCTGAGATGGTACCTTCTGAAATTTTGAGCATGAAACCACTCTAATAATAAGACAAAAGTTAAAATGAAACAAAACAAAACTTTACTGCCGCTTGTTCACAGATGCTCAACAAGTTTCTCAGGGCCTACAGCTGAGACTTCAGTTCCTCTCTCTGATGGAGAGCAAAGCAGAGCCTGTGCAACACTTGGCAACTTCCACTTATCTCAGCCCTCGARACAACCCCCTGGTGAGGGTCACAGTGCATCCTTGGACAGTGGCTTCTGGGCACCGAGCAGCTGGCCAAATCAGTGCGTCAAAGCTCTTTAACCAGAAGACCACTCAAATAACAAAGATCTGTTGGCCAGGCTAGAGCAAGTCACAGATTTCACTTGCAACCAACTAAAAGTTATGTTAGTGTCYGAATGGGAACTTACTTGTGTTTAGCACCACTCCCTCCCCCTTTTTCTGGATRCAAAGGACTTGTGTAAAAACGTTAAAAATATTGTTTACTACGGCCTCAGGGATTATCTTTTGATGTACAAATCACTTATGGTCCACTAACTGCAGGTTGAAAAACACTAGTTGAAAAGGATATGGTTCAAATTCTGGGCTTCATCAGGTTAAAAGGCATGCTGGCAGTGACTCTACTTTAGGGGGCTAAGGATTTGCACATGAGTTTACTTGCTGATGGTAACTGCTACCAGGTGGGAGAAGTTCAACCTCCTGAGCCAGTTGCAGAGAGAACAGCCTGCCAGTAAAGTGCTGGTGCAGGAGCTGGAGCTGCACTTCACTAGTGCTTAGTACAGAAAGGTAGGTTGTTGCTGAATTTTGGTTTATCAAGCAGGTCAATCTTTTCAGAAGATAAAACATTTAGAAGAAAATACACAAATGTGGTACAGGCCACCTTCAGTGGTGCCCTAGACCTGTTGTAGAAATGCATGCATTGGCAACTATGGATGCATCTGAATATTCACTCAGAATAGCACCTTATCCCTGCTGTGCATGGAGTAAAATAACTAGAGCAGAGCCACACAGTAGGGGAACCAGGCCAAAGTGTGTTTTGGTAGTCAATACACGAAAATGCAGCATTTTTATATCATCCAAGCCAAAATATATGACCAGCATGGCCCAAGGTCTGGTGGCTTGAATTCTAGAGACGAAGCAAACAATTCTTTGTCCTACCTCTATTTTTTCGGTCTTGGTCCTTTTTTCTATGTCTCACTGTGCGAAATGGGTATAATGAGTCATTTGCTTACAAGCCAGAAAGTATTCCACATATAATGCAACATTTGCCTTAAAAATCTCTATCAGTATCTATTATATGAGAAGCAGGGGATTAGATTCCCATTTTAGGTCATATCTACACGTAGGTTTTCCAAGGATGCAACTGCTTTATAGCACGGTAAGTCCTCCCAAAACAAGGGTACAACAGCCAGCATCAATGCAAGCAATTTTCTTTTAAATCTTTTTTTCAAATGGCATTCCAGTATAAATGCATTTCTTCTAATGAAGGCTGACTTCAATAAAGTTCCTGAAGGCAATGCCTGGCACAGGGGTTTACTGTACATTCAAATCTCAGAGATTGTCTATGATGTGATAAATCCATATTGTGGAGTTTGGTGACAGATTGTTTCAGCTAATTATCAAATAACACAGGAAAATATTTGTGGTTATAATAAAAGAAACATACTGAATTCTTGTACTGCCTTTTAGAAACTTACAGCATGATTTTGTATGAATAAATAGATAAGAAAAACTGTTTCTGACCTGTAAAGGTACGCTCAGATTGGAACTTGCATTATGTAGCCATCCTTACTTTCTGTAACAACTTCAAAATCTGCAGCTCTGGAGAAAAAAATTCGGGTATCTGGAGCTCTGATATTAATTGAGCATGAAAGCGCAAATAACAGGTCTGTTATTTTAAGATACTTGACTTCTTTTAAGGATTCTGCATTAACACCTCTTGATCTATGCCTAAGTAAAAAAAGATAGTTTAATATTAAAGTGATGAAACCCTACCACCGAGTATCACCGCTTTCATCTTAATCGGCTTATGGTATTGCTAGTTACACTTCAGTTGTTTGTAGGCTTTTAACATTACAGAAAGTGCACCCCTCTTGCTCTAGAACGAGCTGACAGAAAGCTTACAAAATGGATAGGGTGACTTTTAATGATGCAAGTGTTTAGTGGATGATTAGATGCACTTTGAGGGCTAAACTCTCCTGTGATCAAAAATTTACTTGAACACAAGGTAGTTTCAGCAGGAAAGGAAATAAAATGCTGAGCAAACTGAAAGTGATTGCTTCAATTATGTTTATTTTAAGTTAATTTTTGAGAGTGAATGTTAACTACCTTCCTTTACCAGGGTGATAMAAAAGTCCTCCAGCTGAAACCAACCTTTGATTTCAGCTTACATCTATGGTCAAATCTGTTYTGTTTTACAAACTTCCTGGAGGACATGCTCCCCTTGAAAGTTTGCCAGGGTTGAGCTATCGGTGATAGGTGCAAGCTACTTTAACTTAAGCAGTACTCCGGATTCACCATTTTAGCAGGCCTGCATTTTATTAATTTAAACTGCTCGTGCCCAACTGAGACTGCCCTAGGAAATACTAAATTTATTTGTGAAAGCGTCCAAGGACTGGCGCAGAGAATGTCAATACAGCGATCTTCAGGGTTTGTTCTACACTCTCAGCACTGATCCTCCATTAATTCCTGGCGGTGGGCAGCACTGGCAGCCCGAGCTCCAACCCCAACCCAAGGAAGGCAATGCCACCCTGCTGGGGGAGCAGCTGTGGCTCGTCAGGGTGAACTCCTGAGTGCCTCCAGCTCCCAGCTGTGTCAGAGGTGTCTGGTGCTTTTCAATAGTGTTTTTTAGTCTGAAATACTTTTACCCTGAAAACTAGAGAGAACTCCTAACCCATGATGGCGAAGGTCTAATTACTTACAGTAGTACGTAGATGGGCTTGGAGGTAGGTTTGGAAACAACCAAACTGCCCCCTCAGCCCCAAATAAAAGCCTAAAAACCTAGACCAAAGTATTACCTTTTCCTCCCTGTAGGAGGGTTGGCTACAAATGTGGGTGAGYGCCATAAGTGAAATAAGTAAGTATTCTTCCTGCAAGGCTACAGTACATGATTTACATAGCAGAACTGYCACTCATTTCAGCATGATTAGGCATCATCTGATAAGGCAGCTCTGGACAGGTATAAACCAGTATTTGCAGGTGAGGACATAACGAAGGTCTTGGGCACAACTTGCACAAGTCCAGCTGACGCCACAACCATAGTGGATTGCCGGCAGCACCCCTGGGTCTCCTGTCTGCGAGCCCTGCTGTCTCCCAGCAGTGGAGAAAGCAGCCTTCACCCTGAGCAGTGCTCCAGCCCTGATCCCCAAGATAAGCACTGCCCATTTTAGACCTGGCTGGAGGCCAGGAGGTCAGGGTTTGCCTACAGGATGAAGCGAATGGGATGTTTTGAAATGGAAGGGAGGTTTGAGGGAAAGAATATGCCCCAACAAGCAGGACAGCTGAAGAAAAAAGGGATTTGCACTGTGGAGAGGGCACATCTGCTGTTCAACAGGCTGTGCCCCAGACAATGTTGCYGGTAACTTCACTCCAGAGCAGCATCACTTCTTCCCACCCACTGCTCTCCCCTGCTATAAACATCCCCCCAGCATCTCAGTGCTGTGCCTTGCTGGAGCATGGGGCTTGCTGGCTTGAGTTGCTGCTGCTGGGGAAAAAGGGCTGCTGCATGCCACTGCTCTCACTTCAGAGAGAAAGTAAATGGCTGCTGGAAAATGTGAGGGAATAGACAGGAGAAGACTATCAACTGGCAAGAAACACATCACAGCACCTCAAGCACTGCACTGGTATTATCAGCATGCCATTCTCGGAGCTGGAACAGTCAGTCGACCTTGCCACAGGAATACTGCCTCTAGAGACTGGGGAACAACGTGTTTTTAACTAGTCTTGGTTTTTCTGCATGGGCAAATCTGGTAGCTGGCCACCCAGTTACCTATTTGTACATGCAAAGCATGTGCTCTGCCTCTTTCCTGGGCACAAATCAATTACATGTACAGAATGCAGGCATGAAAACCTGGAGGAAGCCTAAGCTCAAAGTTAACGATTACTATTATCTTGTTAAGCATTAAAGATTAACTACGCCAGTGAAAGGATGTGTTATGAAATGTCTTTCCCAGGCTGGAAAGTAAATAGGGGGAGAGTTTTGTGTTTTGTCTTCTCAAAGGCTACTCAGAATTCAGAATAACTGTTTAAACTGGTGCTTTTATTTACCATAATATCAAAATGTAGTCACTTGCCACGTGACTGCTCATATTTTCATTTGAGATGTCATGCAGAAACACATGGAAATCTGGCGAAGGCAAACCAATTTTAGAACATGTTCTGAGCAATTGTTTTGCAGCAGTGCCCTACAGTATGAAGTCTCTTACATTTCTTAAATTGCCTAATCAAATGCAGACTCTGTTCCAGTCACGCTAAATTTTCACATAATGGCAAAAAACCACTTCTTTCTAGCCTAGCACTGAACAGTTGGATCACATTATTACATTTGCTGCTTTTGTAGTCTCCGAGTGTGTATTTGTAAATATATGTATATACATATTCACAGGGGAGAGGGGGGGAAAAATTGGTGTTCATGCTGAGAGACCCTGGGGACAGCCGGAGGGGCAGAGGTATGTCTTGAGAGGTGCCTGTGCTGAGGCTCTTCTGGGAGCACCTGGCTTATCAGAACGCAGAGRGGTAGTAGTGAGAAATTTATTTTTATTTATTTAAAAATCAGGTGTATTAGTGCAGGATTTGATCCAGCTGATTCCTTGCCCTACAGTCCACTGAAGTTATTAAATACAGTTATGTAAATTATACCCATATTGTTGCCAGTTTGGGGTCGGAGGCAGGACTGGCGCAATGTGCAGCCATGGCTACCCTGCTCTGGGTCCCAGGCTTGGGCATGTCCCTGTGCTGCATCACATCAGTTTGGAGAATCCTCTGCTTCACAGAACTGCTCGCTTTCCATGGGCCAAACGCAACCTGCAGAGCCCGCACTCGGCAGTCATTTGGAGCAGGAGGCAGCCGTGCTGGGCACCAGCTCTCCCTCCCCTCTGTCCTTCTTGGGCTACATCACCTCATGAAAACATTCACCCTCTGTAAGGCAGAGAAGTATTTGCATCACACTACTTTGGCATTTTGACTAGTGAGCCACAGAGAAGCCACAGATCAGACCTTTAAAAGTAATAAAAAAATTCAAATCAGTAACATATGGACCACAAGTGCTTGAATCAAGGTCACAAGGAAATCTGTGGCAAATCAGGGAATGAGACTTAGGGCTTTAAAGCTCTGCATTACAGCCTGTCCCATTCTCCCTTCCATACCAGCCTCCCGAGATCCCCAACACAATTGCAATGTCTCCCTAAATCCCTGTGTTATCACTAGTAATATTGGGCCAGTGTAAGAATGTGACTAAATAATCATATCTGACCCACACACTATATATGTCCGCAGGTCTATTTTTCCTCTACAGCTGCACCAAATACATTTAGGTTTGTGTTGGCATAGTTTGCCACTTAAGACCACTGTTCAGTCATGAGCGGTGCTTGTTATGTCTTTGGCGAGGATGAAAACCTAATGCTTTAGGGGGAGGAAAAGCCATAATCCACTCTCACAGTAAAACCTGTATAGTGGTACACAGGACAAAAAAAAAAATTCTATCCATATCCTTGCAGGGAATCAGATTAATCCCCAAAGCATGGGATTTGATTATTTTTGTCTGAGGTTATCATTAAGGAAAAAAAACTACATAATGCTAAAAATATCTGTACAGCATTTACTTTATGAAGAAAATATGATTTACTGAGCAAAAACAAATTACTGGCTTTTCAGTGTTAACCTTTGATAAACACGTGCTGGGTTAAAGAAACTGTCATAGAGAGCAGAAGTTTGCAAATTGAAAGAAACCATTCAACTCTGCAAGACGATTTTTTTTCCCCTTATTACTCCTTTCATGAGACACCTGGGGACATTGTTCACACACTGTTGACAGCTTTCACACCACTGCTTTTCCTCTGTTATCCTTACCCTTCTCTTCAGCACTAGTCTCCAGGTGGCAATACACAAAAGAGCTGTATTTGCAAGGGGTGCCAACGCTGGCTCTTGGACAACTGATGGGAAGCCAGAGGGCCCTCTCCTGCCTTGCAGCTCGGTTGGTTCAAGTTGCTTCCACAGGGCASTGAGCCCCCCTGACCCACCAGGCAGCACCCTGATATTCAACACCCGGGTGCTGCACCGCTCGGGGAACACGCAGACTGCTTACAGCCCTTTCTTGTTTTTAACTACCATTACACTAACAGGCAGAGTCACAGCTCCCTCACTAACACTGGACTACATTAAATTTTAATACTGTAGCCTTAACTATACACTGAGGCTTTTCTAAGTTAAATACACATTTTTCTTCTCTGTAGCCTCCCAAAACAGGATGGTTACACAGCCCAATAGGACTCCTAAGTGTTCACACAACATGGGAAGGGGGTATTTGAGTGGAGGGATATATAAACAAGGGCTTGGAATACAAGCGTGAGAGTTTTCTTTTGATCCCAAAGCGCACCCGTCATGATAGACGTGCACAGAAATAGCAGCAACACTTTCCGTTGGTGCTGTAGCTGCTGCAGTCCCTATCCACCATCAGCACCCATAAGCACACCTGGGAAGTCCAGCAGCAGCACTCGAGGGAAATACCTTTTGTTTCATGCCACAATGAAGATCTGAGGAAGGTGCTACCCAACGGAGGTGTGAGCTGGTACCTTACTGCTGCTCAGGAAAGCAGAGACCCAGCTGTCATGACCATTTGGCATAAGAGAGATGAACTATGTGGCTCACGTTAAGAAAAGCCTATTATTGCAGTTAATAGCTGAGCTGAGTGACCAGCTGATCACCTCTCATCTCTTCTAAGGTTTCACTCCCACCTCCGGTGGGCAGCCAGTCTGTGATGCTTGTCCCCGCTGCTCACTCGTTACCTTTCCGGACAAGCACCTCTGCGTTTGCTTTCCCGCTGTCCCTCATGCACTTGAAGAGCCCCCCAGCATGCATCTGCCAATTAACTCCTCATTCTCATCCCAAGCCCTCTTCAAAGCTCTCCTTTGCCTCTGATGCCTACAAGCGTGTGTGCCCCCTTTCACCGACACACACAGCTCAGCTATGTTTAGGTGGCTTGTGTGCTAACACGGCTGCTGATTATGCAGGCCAACACGGCTCTCCTGCTTCTAGAGGTCACTGCCTGACTGTATCAATCTGCCGTCTCTTCTCCTAAACAATCCACTGTGGGGAACAGGATCCATCCTTTTTATTCTGTATTTATCCAGTGCCTATCAAATTAGAAACCTGGGCTGCAATGTGGCTCTTAGATGCAACGGTTAAAAAAAGATAACAGCAACAACAAACCTTCTTACAAGAAGAGTATCTGTGTGCAAATACAACCTCTGTAATGTTACCAAGGTCAGGCAGACCAAGGCCAATCTGCTGTGTGAGAATATAAATCAAAGCTGTCCAGGGACTGATTTCATTTACAAGGTTTGTAACCGTTCTGGACAGAACAAATGTTGCTTGCTTGAGCTCCTTGCTCCTCCTCTTCCACTACCACTTCTTTGCTCCTCCRCTTCCACCCTGCCCCTCCCTGCCTGGTAACACTTCTTGACCTCCTTTGCTCTTGAAAGGAAGAGTTCTCTTCTAGCAAGAAAGCTGTGGCTCACATATGACAGACAGCCATGCTAGGCCAATTTATTTAAATTATGCAAAAATCTCAACAAGTAAAATTAGCACAGAGCCACAAGTTCATTCACCTGCTGGTTACCTGCCATTCATAGCACACATCAGAATTAAAACAATAAATCCTGTAACAACTTCTCTCCTATTGCATTCATAGATCTGCAAAACAAACCAAGGAAAGCATCTGTAGCAAGTATTAGAGTCTGGGCACAGATCCTGTGAAATCACATGGTTTCCGTTGTGGAACTAAAAAGGCTTCTACAAGAATGTGTGAAATACACAGCCGAAATTCTCCATTTCTTTCTGTGCTCTTTGGCAGTTTGCGTGGCTAAGTTAAAGCGGCAAGTTCTGTTTCTTTAGCTTTCAAAGCACACCCCGATCTGCAAATTGAAAGGGCACAGGATTCAGCTAGCAAGCTCTCTCTCGAGTAAGTACAGAGTTAATGTAATCCCACTCCAAACAACAGGTTGCTGTCTCCAAACTAGAGCCTTGAAAAGAAAGTCCAGTGGTTGCCTTGCTCCTTGCAGCCATTTTGTAGCTCGTCTGCAGGTGTGCCCGCCGAGCTGCAGCAGGGCTGGGCAGGGGTGCCAAAACTAAAGAAACTTCACGTTCTGGATGTTAACTTTAGTTACCATAGCCAGACAATGCTGCCAGTGGTGTGGAAGAAAAAATTGCTGTAGCCAGCTGTGCTGTTCACAGTCGGATGGTTTCTGTGTAGCTCCAAATGGTTATGGAGCCAGTAGCCTGTTGTGGCCAAGGACAGGATGATGGATGGTCTACACACACTGTCCAAGCAGGGAGAATGGTAGAAGTTCACTTCAGGGTTGTTAAAATGCTAATCTGGGTTAGTAAACAAAAGCCAAATGGAATAGAAAAGTTAGGGAAATAAACACGACTCATACATTATACGTGTGCACCACAGATTTGATCTCTGTGATTAACACAAACATTTGACTTTGGAAGTAGGACAATTCAATGCTCTTCCTGTTGGAATAAACTGAATCAACTTTTGATATTAGCTGTAGTGTAATTACTGTCAAGCCACGACAAGAGAAAGTGGGCTACAGCAGACAACACACAGAGCTCTGGAAAACAGCATCGGAAGGGCAGTAACACGATTTCCACTGCACACCTCTTCCATGTGACATGGGAACAAATCAGAACCTACTTTCTTTTGAACTTGAGGCTTGCAGCTATTCACAGAACAAGTAACAACTTAATAAAATGGCTTAGATGGATTTTAAYGGTAACTGCAGTAGCTTATCTGATGCATAAGAAAAGAGATCATCTGTTCTAACAGCAGTTTTGACGAAAGCAACATTTGAACTGTTTTAATTACATACAGAGCTGCTAAGACTGAAAATAACTTGTACTACCCAATGCAAATAATACGCCTTCCATCTTTTCTTAATTACTCGTGGAGCAAATTATTACTTTATCTAATGGAAAGATATCTGATTTTTTCAAACTGGGGTTATAGGTGTATTTAACACATGAGTATGTAATCAACCACCATCTCCTCTGTTCAGTAAGCAAAGCAAACACATAGTGTATTCCTTGAAAAATATCAGAGACTGCAACATAAGTAAGCTCAACATAAGCTTATACAAGCACATAAGCTATTGATGTAACTGTTTCCCTTGTCTTACAAAGAAAGCCTAGAACCGAAACAGTCTCTGTCATATCACTTGCATGACACTTGGTGAAAACTGACCATATTCACATATGATCTCCACCTGACCTCATATTTCAAATTTCTTTCTTTTTTTTTTTTTTTTCCTTCCAGAAGGAAGCATAACCAAAGCATTTCAACATTTCTTTACAGGTTCTGTCCAGCTACTACCCAACTTCAAGGGATGCTGAATCCTGTGTTAAGTGCAATAATGTTTTTAAAAGAATTTAAAACCTCTAAAGATCAAGAGCTGCAATCTGCATGTGACCGACTGTAGTAAGACCAGAAGATATGTTATTACAAATGCCTAATATATGCTTTGAAGTGAGCTTCTATGACGTACTTTTCTTTACCTTCACATATCTCATATAACAGGACTGATCAGATCGAAGACCCATTTAGTCAGAATTAATTGCATATATAATTAAGCATTCTACCTAAATGTGAGCTCTTCATAAGTCTACATCAAAGTCACGGCAGCTCCAAGGGCTAACGTATCTGCTCTAATAGTTGGCTCAGATCAGCCATACAAGAAAGGTATAAACGTTCAGATGGTCCAGCTCAAAGGGCGCAAGAGACTAGGGGGAAAAAACCCGCAGCCATACAGCTGGTTTGTAGAGCTTTGACAGGGCCATCACTGTATTCCTGGCACACACTCCTGCATCACACAAAGCACGTTTAGAAGATGATGTTATCTTTGTTGCATCTCAACCATAAATGAGAACAGGTAGTGACAGACTGCAGGATGTGAGGGAGGAGAGTAGCTGTTCACTGTAACTAAAGGTGCAGATGAAAGTGAGAAGTCAGTTAAATAAACCAATTTAGAGCCTCTGGGTTATACTTTTTTAGCTGTCCTTTTGAGACTAAATCTGTGCTACATAATTCAGAATGCTAATAAATGCCTACTACAAACTTTTTCTTCCTATTTTTAAAACAACTGAGCTTTATATTAGTTAATATAAAAAGTGTTAAAGTTCATGATTATATAGAAAAGAAACCAGGGCACTCAACTGGCAATTTGTATTTATCTAAGCCAGAATAAATGTTTATACAATATCTGCCAACATAACAAAATATGCCTGTCACTTACTACATTAAACATGATTACATACAGCTTAATTTACTGAATAGTAACTTAAGTAGACTTTAGAGGTGCATAGAATTTTATAGCTTGAATAAAGCAGAAAAAACATCTATTCTCTTCTGCCACAAAAGTGATTGCAAAGCTTTACAATGAGCTTCCTGTTGGACTTGGAAAAAGGGGAGAACCTCAGAAAATTCTCTGTGAAAGTATTTGTACGTGAGAGCAATAGACGAGCAGTAAAAGCCTCTAAGACAGTAGGAAGCTGTTCCTTCAAATAATATTTAAGTGAATTAATAAACATCATTAAGGAAAGACTAACAACTTAGAACACAAAGGCATCCCAATAAAAATGCATATTTTTCCCCAAAGGAAATAACTAGGGAGAAGAATGCCACACATTTACAGAGAACTGAACAGTATTTTAGAGGAAGTTTGCTGTAATTCCTGCACATTATGTGTGAAGCGTGTGTGTGTACATGGATAAGCTACAATACCATCTGTACAGCAAGTGCCACATATGTGAGCATTATGAACCATCATTGCTGCTGCTGCTATGCTCAAAAGTAAATGTATTCTAAGCCACACACACACAAATGACTTTACACACTGAGGGCCGAATTTTACTCAAATTAGTCACAGGCCTGTGATACAGACATAATCTTGACCAGAAGTAAGAAACAACTCAAAGACTGGCAGAGAACCACTAATATAAGACTACCTATATTCATGCTAACAAGTGCGATATCCATCGGAACGACAATATTTTCAATACAACAGCCTAAAGCATACTTAATCGCATTTTTCAACTCACAAGACACAACGACGATCATAAAACCCCCAACAACCTTTTAAACTCCACAACCCTTTAAAACACAGGCATAATATCCACCTTGAAATATCTGTGCGACCTTTCATTTCTATCCAGCGCTTATAAATAATAAAGAAGGCTTTAAACCCTTTCTAATTACTCCCTGGAAGCTGCTGTATCGGTTTCTGCAGTACTGAAACGCCCCCACCCCCCCGAAAAAAAAAGAAAAAAAAAGTTTCTCCGCTCTCCACCTGAGCAAAGCGTTGTTTTCACCAGGAGGCGAGGAGGACGGAGCGGAGCTATCCCTGCCTCTGCACGGGGATAATTCAGAACTGACTCTAGTTTGTTTCCATCCATAATTGATGGGGAGCTTGAAACACAGCTCCCTCTGCCTCCCAGCGCCCGGCTGCTGCCGGGGAGCCCGTAAATCACGCCTCGCTGGGCGCCCGCGCCGCCGCCCCGCCAAGCCCCCGGGGCCGGGCCGGCTCAGCCCCCGACCCAGCGCCAGCCCAAACTCACCCTAAGTGCCGGGGGCGACTTCGCTGGGGATAAACCAAACAGCTCCGCTTGGGCTCCCCCCTCTCCGGCCAGCGCCGGCTCCCACAGCGGCCGGCCGGCCGCCCGCTCCGCTCGGCAGCGCCGCCGCGCCCCCACGTACCTGCCGCCGCGCCGCTGCCCACGGCCGCCGCCCGCCGGCGGGGCTGCCTCCTCCGCCCGCTGTCCCCCGCCGGGCGCCCCATCCCGGCGCTCCGCTCGGTGCCGAGCCAGCGCGGGGGAGGCGCGCCCCGCAGAGCCCACCCCTTCCCGCCCGCTTTCCCCCCCTTCCCTTCCTTTAATGTATTTGTTGTCGCCCGCCCCTCCGCCGCGCCGTCCAGCCGCGCCCGGCCTCGCTCCGCCCCCCCGCCTCCGCGCAAACACCGCGCC
>JASVER010000034.1:6164583-6358274 GCA_030449065.1 Oceanodroma leucorhoa
AGCGCCGGGCGCGGCCTCGCTCCCGCCGCCACCGCCACACGGCCGCGGCTGCGGCCGCGGCCCCGGCGGCGTGCGCGGAGCTCCGGCAAACTTTGCCTGTAGTTTTACCCCTCCCTGCCCCCCTGCCTCCAAGCCCGGGCCCATCCCGCCTCCGCAGCCGCGGAGGTGAACAGCGGGGGCCAAGCCATGGGGAAGGCGTTTTGTTCATCGCCGACGCTACCTTCGCTTCTTAATGCAGAAATTTCCATTTCTACTAGGAAAGAAAAAGTCATTGCGAGCAATGCAATTTTGCAGCCTAATGAGACTCAATTTTGCAAACGAGTACTTCGCGGGTGGTGGGGGGGGGAATGGGGGGGGATGTCCTTGAAATGACATCTTTTTAAGTGCCTGTCCAAAATCCCCTCAGATACTCCAGAAACAAAGGGTTTAATCCCAGAAATGAAGTCCAGGAAATAGCTGTCACTAATTCATTTTTCTTCACATGAAAGATAATTAAGGCTTAAAGTGCCACGAAATATTTTGGATGCCCCTGCAAGAAAAAAAAAAGCATTACTTGCCAATCTGTATCATCTGTGCTTGCTTTATGGGAAATCAGAAAAATTCTGAGTGAAAATAATTTAGAGATTTTTGCTGGGGAAACATCTCTGTCATTCACATGCAATTCCCAAATTCCTGCCCCTCAGCTGTGCGCTGCCTCCACAGCAAGTCCTCGGGCAGGTCGCTCCCCGCAGCGCTGCTGCCCCTCTGGAAGACAAACGCTTGATACTCCCAAGCAATATTTTGGGCTGATCCTGCAGGGTTTTTATGCACGCACTACTCGCAGCGGGAGCATTGCCTCTTGAGAACTGACTGATTCATCTGAGCAAGGGCGCCAGGATTTGGCCCATAGTAAATTCTCTTTAGAGATGGTGCCAACAAAATCTCTCAGCCATGGGAATAGGACGTTTTTGGCAACTCGGTCCCTTGGCTGGCTGTCTCTGATGTTTCCTAGTGGTGACAGGCTAAAGGCAAGATCATCATGGGCTTCCTCACAGCAAAGGCAGCATGGCTATGTTGCACCCCAGGAGCTGCTGCCTGGTTAAAGGTGTAAGGACATTATTTTCTCTTTCTCAGGAACAGCCTTAATCTGAAAACCATCAAAATTTCCACAGTGCATGAAAATGCTGTGATAGAGATTACTTGCTTGGTTAGGAATCACATCGCAACCTGAGGACAAAAAATCTTAAGAGTCCTCAAAGATAAGGATTCGGTTCACAGAATAGCTCTGTGGCCTTTTCACTGGAAGTCAAACACTCGGAGCAGACCCACGGTTGTGTGGATTTGTAGAGGGTACCGGTACCTAGGTGCAAGCTACCCACACCAGGGCATTACAAATGTGGGACTTGCTTCTTGGATTTTTAAATGCTTGTTGGTGGTGCCAGACAGAAAAACTGCAGTCCTAGAAGAGCCACCCATATTTTCATTCGATACATCCTTTTTGTGACTGGCATGTAGAAATTACTCAGCAATGCTGCTCAGTTATCCCTACAGCGGGGGCATGGGAAGCATAGCACAGCCTGTGGCATCTGCTTGGGCTGTGGCTGCACACTCCCCTCTGCTCTGAGAGGGGCTGCTTGTGGGAAGGGACCTTTCTTCCCCGCTATACCTCCCAGCCAGAAGCTGACTCAAGGCTTCCATATATCAGGATGAGAGATTAATATGGTTTAAATCTCCTTCTGCTTCAATTTAGGCAGATGACACAATGCTGAGAATCGGATCGCATTCCTGTAGGGCAAAGGGTTTCAGTTTGAAGTACAGCATTTTAGAGGATTTTGGTATAGCAAAGACTAATATCTTATGTCTGCACTTAAATACGGTAGTTTATTATAGTTTCAAAATTTGCTGCGTGGCTAGAAACCACTTTGTGTAAGGATTTAAAGTATGTACACTTACGATAGGTGTGCAGTCAGGGAATTAGGCAGCCACAGGTTCTTAAACACAAATATATGCAGGCTCCTATTGATATGATAAACTACCAGTAACGTGCTGCAAAGCTGCTTAAATCCTCATTGACACAACAGACCACTATTGTGTCAATAGTGTGCAGATTAATGGGGTATTGTCAGGCTATTTTAGACCTTAACTTTCATTTATCCTAAAACTTGTTCTTCATTGTAACTCTTAACCTTTGGATTGTGCCAACACATTTCTTGTCACAAATATACTAATGGAATTAAAAGAAACCTGGCTTTTAAATGTTAATTACCCCTAGAATGATTGATTTGTAAAAGAAACACATCAGCAGAATCTGAAAGTACAGAGGCACAATAAAATGGACTGAGTGTCAGCCCAAGAGCCAGRAATGCCCGAGGACCAGCTTTGGCTCCAATGAGACTGTCCCTGTGTACGAGATGGTAATGAGAGCACTTACTCACCCTATCTCACAGGTATAGCTTATGGATTATTCCTATTGTCTAAAGGACCTTTCACCCTCTAAGTGTTTTACAGACTTAAGCAACACTTGTTCACGAATTTGAAAATATAAGCAAAATATTCAAAATTTACATACAGATAAAAGAACCACCATCTGTTAGAAGAACAAATTGATTTTTTTTGCTTCATTAAAATACAGATAATACTAAACTAATATGTATTTAAACCAGACATTTCATTCTGCTTGAATGCCTCCACTGGGTTTATAACCAAGGCTGAACTGATTTCAGTAAGCAGAAGCATTCATTAAAACCACTACTTCAGCCACACGGTGATTTGGTAAGAACGTGCAAGTGCACACAGTGCAGGGCAGTTTGCACGTTTGGGAAACCACCTTCAGAGCACGGTCGCCCAGGACAGTTTGCTGAAATGGTGCATCCCTAGGAAATACCAAGTGCTGAGGAAAATGGTATTGATGGTTTCCCTTTGCCTGAGCCAGAGCTGAATCAGTGACTCAGCACACTAACGCACAGACACGATGGCTTCTGAATGAAATGTGAAASTTATATTTTGAGGACATGTTCACTTAAGCTGTGTCATTTCCAATAAAACCAGCAGTTTTATTGGATGGTCAAACACAGTAGTGCCAGGATGTGATGATGTTATATCCTAAGAGTCATTATATTTTAGCTAAATATTTTCCTCCTCCCTTCTCTTTTATTCCTCCAAAAAGCACCACATTTCACCAGTGCATACAGACATMTGCCTACTGCGTGGCATTGTATAGAGGAATTGGTAGGTAATTTATTATGGATCAGATATATAATTTCCGATGAAGTACACATGCACAGTTTTTATATTTGCTGTCCTTAAATCTAAGTTGCAAAGTGCAGATGTTATGACTTACCTTGGCTGTAATTAAGTTTGATAATAAAAGAGAATAGGATTTATTTATTATGAGTGCATAAAATTAGTTGGACAATTTACGGTGCTATTCAATGAGTAATGCTCCCATAGCAGGGGTAAATATTAGTCTGCCTGATAATATTAGTTTCTATTAACAACCTAGAAAAGTTATATTCATACAGCTCTCGTTTTATGTGCCTTCGTGCCTTCTCAATATCTGGGGAGCCATTGCACAGGGCAAAGCAGGCATGTATAGTATATGAATAAATGTAGAACAATTTCCAAGAGAAACAGGCTTTTCACCCCTATCAGTTGGTGAAGAATTCTCTCCTTTGGATTTTTAAGAACATAAATGTAGAAAATAGGAAGCTCAAGCTATAATGCTTCACAGCTCATCACCAGAAACGGGGTTAAAGCCACATAAGCTGAAACTGAGAGCTCATTACGGTATTCCACTCTTAGCCTGCACAATGCAGAATTACGTGTTTTCTAATACTCACCTCTGTTAGATGGATGCCTACTGTTTCTGGCTTTAGCATCCAGTCTCCATGAACCCTTACTGTAGTTATTGCCCTATTTGTAGCCACTTATTCACCCCCATCCCCCATGGTTGAGATCCCAGGAAGATGGGTCTTTAATCTGCCTGGAGTGCGTTTAGATCCTACCCCCGTTCAATCACCCTAAACCTTGTCACCTGAGGAAATATAGGTGAAAATCTCAGTGTTTGGCTGGCAAAGCAATAAAACTGAGCCAACCATTTTCCTTCTCTGAGTCTTGCGCTTGTAGGAGTATCAACCCAAGTCAGAAGTGAGACATTTCAGAACATTGTCACTTGTGATTTACACCAATAGGCTAAAAATAGCAAATTGCTAATATAACAAGCCTGTGCTGTGTTGATACAGACAAATAATTGGTTATAAGTCAAGTACTGTATGAAGAGTGATAAGTTTAAGAAAAGACATCGTAATTTTATCCCTGTAAATAGTATCCAATTCAGGTAGCAACTAAGTGTAGTTCTTTATAATGCTTAAAGGAAAGAAAATAATTTTCTCGTATTTTCCAAATGACGTGAAACCTCCCTTTCCACCCTTGTCAGTTGTCAGAAAATTATAGGAGGTACTTTTAAGCGATTAGCATTTTGTGAAATATAGGAAGACACAAAACAGTTTCAACACTTTCTTTTAGCATCATCTTGGGTACTGTGTTGAGAGTTGTTTTTAAAGTATTTCTGACTGTCAAAACTTCAATTTAACATCATTGTTCTCTCTTTTTCATACCTTTCTAATCTGCCTCCTCATTTAGAGGGATGTGTAGAAATCTCAGGTTGTATGCCTGTCACTTGAAGGCATAGCGATAATTTTCTGCTAACACTGATGGGCTGTGCATCCGAACTTGGCAACTTTATCCTGGCTCTGTGTATGATCAGCATGTGCATATGCTTCCACTCTTGTCATTTATCTTTCCGGCTGGTGTAAGAAATGGGTCCACACTGCTATTCCATGCCTACCCACGATCATTTGACATCAGTTGACCTTGAGAAGCATACAGAACACTATCTCTATATTGAATATTTAAGCGATAAATCTAATAGCTGCTCTCAGTTCTTACTTAGGCAAAAGTCCGACTGAAATTCAATACACTGGCTCTCCAATTCCCCCATCTACCTCTGGGGAGGTAGAAGAGATGTGCCAGTAATTAATAAAAATAATTAGAAAACAAATAATTTTTTTTTATGCTTTGGCAGCATACTGCGTGGGTCAGCCAGCGGGCATCACGTGGTAGCCTGCTCAGATGAACCTGAGGCAGTAGAAGGCCAGAAATTCCTCCTCTGCTGTGGCTATGGGGCTGGCAGAGAGAACGCCGTGTCAGCAAAGAAGGAAAAGACACTGACACAATGCTTGTAATGTGTTGTCCTGTGTATTTTACTACTTGAAATGTGCTTAGAGTGAAATCTGGATGACTGTATGTCAAAGCTAATAAAAGGGACTCAAGCAATAAACATAACTGGGCACAGTCTTGTAAAACTGGTCTTTCCTGCTTGCAAGCTCCCCATCAGACTTAACTTTGAAAAAACAGCTCTTTCAGGCCAACAATTCTGGCCATGGCACTTTCCTGCAAATATCATTGCAATAGTAATATGTGGTTAATTCCTGGACCTTGCAAGAGAATACTCCTGTAAAAAAAATCCCAGAGAGGGACAGCTGTACAGGGCAGAGAACTGGGAACAGGAAAGCCAAGCTGGAGGCATTGCCATGGTGCCCTTTGGGGCCAGGTGTAGTGTGGTAGGTGTTGTTAACTGCCCTCAGCACTTCGAATGTCTACAGGAGTCACTGAAAGCAAGAAAACTCCATTTTCTGTACAACGATTAGCTTTTCAGTTAGGTATATTACATCACCTATCATTTGATGGGGAATTCATTTCAAACATATAAGGTAATATCAACAAAATACTGTAGTTAGATTTAATGGCATACTTCCAAGATTAATAGGTGATCTTCCTCACAGCCTACAATTTTAATTTCCAAAATTCCATTTGTCATACTGCTACTCAGTACAGATTCACCATCCGCCAGTGTTTACCTACACTTTTCCTCACCAGTAGTAAAATGTGCTGCCTTTTTCAGGCATAGACAAATGAAAAGACGTATTAGTAACAAATCTATGTTCATGGCATATAATCACAAGATGACAAGACACTTAATGTTATCTATTTATATTATATATAGCAACTTCTGTTACACAAAATCACTTTGCAGTCCCATTTTAAGGGATTACCTAATCCTGTAATTGATTCTGTGTGATGAGTCCCCCTTGTCCTATGGAGACCCAGTGACCTTCAGAACAGGAACAGGCCTGAAAACATTCTATTATTTCACTGTTATTTATGTGTAAATTACAAGATAATGTAGGATGGGAACAGATGATAATTTTATCTTTTTATTTACTTCACTGGGCTCAGACTTCAAGTGTTTTATGTCCTGGCCCAGAAGAAAAATTACTCCCTATCAGTAAGAATGACCAAAGACAAGATTGATGTTTTCTTTAAGGCAAATCAAATATTCCCTTAGAAATTTAGCCAATCATACAGGTTCCCAAACAGCTCAGAGCTACAGTAAAGGTACTATCTACTGTAACTGTCACAGCTCAAAACTTGCAGTTAAGGGGTGAGGCAATTGCTCACTGGTTATAAATACCAGCAGATTAGTTTATCTATAGATTAGTATCACATTACTCATTCCAGAGTCCATAAAATCCAACACGAATCAGGTTGGCTTCATATACCAACAATCACATCCCACACAAAGGTGAGTCCATAGGTACCAGCTGATGACATTTTATAGTGGTGGAGGTTTTAGTACTACAGAAAACAAGMAATTAGGCATGCGTGCATGTCTAGACTCACACAGACGCATCCACAGACACACATAAACCTTGCTCCTTCACTGTCCCACCAAATATAACTCCATGGATTAAGGCCTTAAATAAGACTCTAAGAATGTAATTTAGTACAGTCTGAATCTCCCTTGGGCAAGCCTGAGGTAGCTCCTTGGGCTGTCACAGCTAAGCAGCTGTCCAGCCTAACACTGACTCAGGAGCCAAAAACCTGCCTCATTTGGGTGACAGTAAAACAGTTGTAAAGGATCAGACAGACATTTTTCACAGTTGATGTAGGGGGAGTGCTTAGAAAATAGTTAATACCAGTAATCACTAAGAATAGAAAGGTAAATAAACTGCTTGTAAATTTGTATCTGCTTGAACTCTGAAATAAAGCCTTACGACATTTCTCCAGTGCATTCCTGTCCAGCAAGAGGGTAGACTCTTATCCTAGGTTTGAAGAAAGATGATCAAACTATTTACTTTTACCACTGTGACACATACAGAAAGTTCATAGCCCACACACAATCAGTAATGACAGGAGTTGCTGCCTTTGGCATGTTAACTTGAGTTCCTGTTTAGTGTATGCCCCTTGGCATCTCAGTATCTGACTTTAGCCTAGGATGTTTTGTTCTTGAGGCATAGGTGGATACCTTCAATTATTTTTTCAACACTTATGGCCTTATCTAATATTACAGTTTGTTTGAAAAAATGACTGCTAGCTTTGGTGCACATCAGTGTTCCTTCTTGTGTGCTAGCTGTGGGCTGCAAAATCCTTTCTACTGAGTAGCCGTAACAGAGCCATCCATGAAAGGTTTGCTTTTCTCTGTTCTGTGCTTTGCATGTTAGTGCAGAAGAAAAATTTCCACTTACAGAAGATATGTGAGTACAAACAATTATTATTCTCTATATACTACATTATCAAAACTAAGAGGTGAAAGTGAGTGCAGGTGGCTTTGATCCTTTGGAGTTACTGCTACTCCTTCACCCCCATCAACATTTGAAATGGTGCACTGTGTCCGAGAGCCGCTCATATTACTGATCCTGGGACACATCTTACTACTTTTCTTTGGTAGGTGCAAGATGACGTATTTTCACCTTTGAAGTGACAGTAGGTGACAATGAGATAGGTGGCCCATTTCATCCCCACACTGTTTCATTGATCACAGTCTGCCAGCTGCTTGTATGACTCTGCATGTCAGCCCACTAATCTTGAATGATGCAAAGCTCCACGGAGTCTGGGGAAATACCATTGTCTGTGACAAGTCATGCAGCAAACAGTCATGCAAAGGAGCTGTCAGGGAGGAGGCTTGGTCTAGAAGAGGGGTGGGGGGTGGGGTCAAAAGTGTAGAAAGCCCTTTGGATCYAAGGCAATATAAATTAGCACTGGCACCTATTCTATCCCACAAAATCTCCTATTTGCAGCACATACTGGAAGAATTAACATAGCAAAAATATACAACAAAGAATCAACCAGTGATTATCAAGTTATTACTAAATCCTCTGGACGGTGCTTGACTTGGAAAAGCAGGCTCAGGTAGGAATGCCAACACTATTATCTGACGTGGTTCAAAAAAAAAAATAAGCCATGACATCTCCATTCTTGGCAAAGCACAGAGACTGCTGCAGGCACTCTATTCCCTCTGCTGCTTGGAGTGATGCAGTCATAGCTGCTGTGGCTGTTAGCTACAGATCTCCTCTTTTCTGTGTCTTTGTGGATAAAAGGAGGGCAGAAAAAGTGGTTCTCTATCTGGGAAGCAATGGAAGAAACAGTATTTGTGCTCCAGCCAAAGTTTTCCAGCTCCTTTTATAGATTTGACTTTTTTAAATTAGTTGCATAACAAGGTGCCAGGATTTTAACAGCCATGTTATAGCAAATAAATCATTTTATAATRAAGTCTCTACTGTCCAGTAGCCAAAGATAACTACAGGTTATTCTCAGCTTTCCTATCAAAAGCTGTTTCAGAGTTGGATATTTTATCTGAGTACTTCAGATGCTGCTTGAATAACTTCCTGGGTTCAGAAGAATCTCAACAATTGTTTATTTTGGGCATATATACTTTGCATGCTGGCGGAGAATGTTGGTCCTTTCTCTCCCCGTCATCATTAGCCATGTATGTGCACCAGGCCAAGAACTCAACACTAAACCAGAGAGGGATGGAAAGGTCTCCACCTCCTCGTGTAGCCAGACCATACAGGAACACTCTCCATATGTGGTAGGGGGGACCCAGCTGCATGAAGCACAGGCTTAGCTGGCACCCTGTCACCTGGCAAGTCCCCCTGCGCTGCCCCAGGCTCGCAGTGCACTGCCAGATAGGACAGCGCTTTGTCCTGGCAGAGCGATGAAGAAGGGAGTGGAGTTGGGGGAAGRCAGTAGAGGCAGAGGGGGGAGAAAGCAGACTGTCCAATGCTCAGTCAGGTGACAGGTCATTTTGAGAGCAGGTCAGAGCCATGGTCAAGCTCGGACTCCCATCACATCACATTTCCAGGACTCAAGCTCAGGTGAGCTTTGGACATGTCAGAAGAGGGATGTTAGGCCATATTACTCCTTACTACAGACCCAAGCGAGTAGCTCTCTGCAAGGTGGATCATATATCATTCCTGCCCGTCAGTAATGTCATGGCGCTGATGTCAGGCTGACAATTTAGATKCAAAATCTTTCCTAGAAGGATCAGGATAGCACGTGTGCATGTGTTCCTGGGGTTGCTCGCCATCTGGGCTGCTCTTAAAGCTGTGTGGTTTTACACCCTGCCCACGTTTCAGGCATCCTGTATCCAGAACGTCACCAGGGAGAACTGCATGTGTTCACTTGCTCTCTGATCTACACCCCTTCATGGACTTTTGACAGAGCCAAAGCCTGTATTTTGCCTAGGACCTTCAAAACCCTTTCGAAAAGACCTCATGACAGTAAACCTGTTGATTTTTGTTGGGACTGCATGAAGATCCCTCTTTTCCCTCAGTTGCCAAAGGAAAAAAATGTGAACTATATTTTTCAAATGTCATCCTGGGGAACCAACCCGCAAACACTTCCTCACATATAAAATGTCCTGGCAGGATTATCCTATAATATCCATTGCAGCAGTGGAAAATATCAGAGGATCATGGTTTAAAATTAAACAAAAAAAAMCAAAAAAAGCACCCTTTCTTGTCTCAAAAGCAACACACTGTTCCTCTTCCTCCTTTTCCTTTCTCACCTGCAAATTGCCATGCAGTTTTGTAAAATGGGATTAAGTAGCCACGATAAACATAAGCATGCAAGGCCAGCAAGTGCAAATGGAAGCAATCGCTTTACTTTTTAGCCCAAGCCTTCTGTTACTGTAGCAAATGAGATTTTTTTTGCAGCTGACTAACAGAAGCCGATTTAGGCCCTTTGCACTTGCTGCCAGCAAGTGTTCCCACTCCAAAAATAGCCTATTGAAGAAAGAAGTGTCAGTTGCTGTCTTCAACAGGCTGCTTTCTAAACCCATTGTTAGAAGGCACCTACTTCAAATGAAACCTGGCAAGTCACCACGTTGGTGGGCAAAGTGCCATTCTAACAGACGGGCAGTGGGTAGGCAGTGCCAGTGATTCAGTCTGTATATCCACCTTGAGTAACAAGGTTGTATTCCCACCTGAGAACGTCAAAGCCTGTAGCTGTGCTCTACCATAACCTGTGTCCTTACGTGCGTTGCTGCCTAGCCACATCTACAGAATATTTAAAACCTTTCTATTTGATTTTGAGCCCATACTCCTCTGCTCGCCAGGGCACCAGGTTTAAGTTGTGGATGGGTAAGCCTGGCCTGCCATGCTCTGCAATGAAGGTGTGGGCAGGACCACGTGAGTAGTGCTTGTCTTTCAGTGCCTTTCTCCCCACTGTGGCATTTCCCAGAAAATATGTGGGAAAACACTTCAGGATGCTGTAGTCATGGCAAAAACTTCCAGAAACACATCAACAGCTGTGGGAACAGTGAGAAACCACAATGTAGGTATCTCTGACCCGGGCTGTAGGAGTCCAGCACAGGGTTAATCTCAGTGCTTTGGACCCCTACATTTAGTGTAAACATATGCCCAAGTATCAGGTGGTAAGAGCAGTCCTGCTTTCATTTTGTACTAGTCTCACAAATCCCCACACTCTCAAGTGCGTCACAAGAGCATCAGGCCTTGATGAACTGGSATTCATATGCCACAGCCTCATGAGACTAATATTACAATGAAATCTCCACCTTTYAATGCGTCTTGTGCAAAAAAAGCCCCAGCTTTCTAGTGAAATGCCAGCCTGTGTGTGGAGACTTTATCTAGGTTCTTCTGTAGTACCTATTTGTATTAAATGTGTTACAGAGAGTCTCAAATTGATGCATGTAAACTATATCTGCATCTTTTCAAAATCCCCTCTTATATGTCCCATGAAGCTATTAGTTTAGCTATCACTAGGTATTAAAATTTAAAAGGGTCACTAAATGCATACTGCTAGAAGGAAACAACATTAGTTACACATTACCAGAACAAAACTAAATTAAGAAACAGCTCATTTCCTTTGTACCATCAATATTTTACTCAGCCATAGCCTGGATGCTTGTACTCACAAAAAGGAATTAATCATTCATGTGCTAATGTACATCCATTATTTTTAAATCATCACTTAAGTAATCATTTTTCTGTGTGCTCAGATGTGTGATGCCTGCTTATGAAAGTACAGGAAAAATCAATACAAATTAAATAAAATTTAAAAGGTGGATATCTGTGAAACAGATGCAAAAGAGTCCTCCATGCAGTAAAATTGTAATCAAATTTCTGTAAAACTCTGTTAGTGAGTCATAATTTGAAAAAGATACCGGTCTAACGCTAAACTTGTTTATATGCCGTGCTACCCTCTTTATTTTGGTGCAAGCATACACCATGCAGTTCATCACAGATTCTGTCTTAAAACCTGCATAAAACTGAAACAACAAAAGCTTTATTGCCATTTAATTTGGTACTGCCATTTTCCAACAGTTTATTTACTGAGAATTGCAGCGCTCATATCATAACATCATCTGTGTCTGCGCATCTGCGAGGTTCCCAAAACCCTTCACAAGGTGAGGTGCAGGAAGCCTCGTGGAAATGCTTCCACCTGCGGCGTGTGCAGGGCTCCCTGCTTGCATTGCATGTTGCACACCAAGTGTGGGAAACGAGGCACTGTGGCTCAGCAAAACCAAAATAATTTCTCTCTCCTGCAAAGTGTCACACAGCCTTTAACATCTACCCAGTACAGACCAYAGTGTTCAAAGCCTCATTTCACCTCCTCCCTGAAATGGACTAGCTGTATCTCCTGGGCTGGATTTGCTGCTGCCTTGGGTTTGTCATTTACACCCATGGAAAGTGCTTCCGAATCAAGAGCCCTGCTTTACTCAGACATAAATTACAGCTACTTTACTCAGACATAAATGCCTATCTAAGGTGCAAAGTAGTGAAGAACAGCAGTTAGCGCTGGCTGCATGTAAGAAGAGTTAAGATGGTCCTACTAGATTGGAGCCCACAGTCCCATGGAAATTAAATAATCTTTTGCTGAAAGTGTGATTGCTTCTTTTGGACTACCCATATCAGTGGAAGAATATGGCAAAGCTGTTAGATCCCTGCAAGTACAGTGAATTTCACAGAAGAGCAGCATAATACTTGAAGCAGAATTTGGTGTAGCAGTGCTGTAGTTTTTTTCTTCTATTGCTTCAGTAATTTTATGGTGATGTATTTTGATGACAATTTAAGGGAGCTCTATGTTTATGAGGCAATAATAAAATCTCCTGCAAAATAAATTCCAAGGCCAAGTTGGCTATTAATATATGGTATGGATTCTTGTGAATTAATAGAGATGAGCCAGAACAATGCTCAGGAGAAACCAAGAGAGAGTGTGTACCTTGACTTCTAGATGGGAAGACTTGGGTTCCTTTTTCAGCTAAGACCTGACATTCTCAGTCTGTGAAATGGAGAAAACRATCCAGCAGGCAATTTCATTTTGCAGCAACTTCTGAGGCTTAGTAGTGGGTTCCCACCCAGCTCTGCACCAAAAGCAATGCTTTCAGATATTTCATTTTTAATAAAGGACTTATTTTTCTTTTTTCCTTCTCTCTTTCCCTTCTTCCTAGATCCAAATCTTTTCCAGCTGAAATTTTTGTGAAAACTAGTGCGTATCTGTGAACTGTTTCTCCCTCACCAAAACATCATACCTCCAGCTGGTTCATCTGCAAATGTCACTGAGTATATGGCAAAAAAAAGCACAGAAGTATAATCAGCTTACCGATAATGGATAATAGAAGCACCGTGAACCGACCGTGATTCAGGAAAGTATTGTAAATGACTGTATTTTAGACTGCAAGGAACTGAGAATTTAACTTTTCTTTTGGAGAAGGACCTGGTGAAGCTGGGTTTGGCCACAGCTTAAGGACTCCTTGATGAGCATGCAGGAGTTCAGTACACGCTGTGTAGGCACCAAACCAAGCACACAATTTACATCCCCTGGCAGTGCAAAGCAACCAGTTACTACAGAACGGCACACAGATATGAGTCCATAGCCTTGGAGAACTGGATTGGATCCGTTTATTTAATTTCAGCTTAATTAAGTGACAATGCATGGTTGTGAGCAGTATGTGAGGCAAAAAACAGTTGCCAGATGAAGCGTCCACCGGGTCTGAAAGCCACTGTCAGTTAACTGTGCAGGACAAGCACGCTTGCAATTACACAAACAGTTAAAAAAATATAAAATTTAAAGTTCTTCCCACTTTTATCAAATTCAGCTGTTGTCAAGGCCTATAGCAAGAGGGAGGGAGGTAAATGAGAGGTCATGAGCTTCTCAACCTCAACGAGTGCCATCTGAGTGGGTGGAGAAAGGGCCTTCTTCTAAAGGAGATGCAGGTGACACAGGTTCTTTGCACGAGCCGTCTGCCTGGAGCTACCTGACCACTGAAGATTAAAGTTGTTGCTGTTTATAAGAATGTAAAGTTTGACCTATAATAATTTCTTTTCCTGGGTGCCTAAAGGACTAAGTGGGTCTTTTCCCAATTCAGAAACTGCAGGTTGGCTGGGGATCACTCGAGAGGAGAGATTCAGCTTTCCCTGTGCCTATGGGCCTCCACAGCTCCCTATGCAGAGGAGAATCCTTGCAGAGAAAC
The DNA here is from genome assembly GCA_030449065.1 of Oceanodroma leucorhoa. NCBI lineage: Eukaryota > Metazoa > Chordata > Aves > Procellariiformes > Oceanodroma > Oceanodroma leucorhoa. The sequence goes on from JASVER010000034.1 coordinate 6,178,397, forward strand.
CAGAGTGGGAGCTCGCAGATGTAGAGAATTGCCCCAAACCTATGTTATGTGTGTGCATCCACCGTCTCAAAACACACACGTGCCTTTTTTGCCTTTGCTCAAATTCAGCAAAGTGTAAGTGTCCTGAAATGCACTTYGTATGATGTGAAGGATAAAAATGTCTCTGTCTTGCTTGTGTCAGTTTATTGCTAATGCGGGCAGGTGATTCATCAGTGGATGAAATGAGATTTTCAAGTTCTTTTAAAATTATGAGGTAGTTTTCAGAGCTCACACAGTTTGTGACTAGATACATGATTTATGAATATATTTGTCAAATAATGTATTTGACAAGTTTTAAAAACATTCTGGCTAATTGCTTTTATGACTCATCAATCCTGAAAGGSGAACAGCAAGATAAGATTGTAGTTTACAGTTTGTTTTTTTCTAGTCTCTCTCTTGTCATAGCCCAGTGAAAGGGATGGCAATGTAAACACCAGATCCACATCTCCCCATGGTTTTTCTTTGGTTTATTGGCGATTTTTTTTGTTCAAGGTAGACCCAACCTTGCAAGTGAAACTAGACAGGAGATGGGCCAGTTTCAAACTTCAATTTACAGTTTCGTAATTGACTGGTGCAATTATGATTGCCTTCAGCACTGTGTGACTTTTTTACAGCACTTTGACTGATTTTTTGTTTTGATTTCACTCTAAACCATGCTTACGCTTCCATCTATTCCTTCCTGGGTCCCATTCAGAAATATAATTTTCAGGATTACATTTTCCTATTAAAGGCTTGATTGAAAGATAGATTCAGGGCTCAGACACATGCTCACTTAACAAAGCAGATGCAGCAATTTCCTCAAGCTGTTTGTTACCACCTGCTTGTCAGACGCTGCGTCCCGCCAAGGAGTGGATGGAGCAGACCGTGTGAGCGTTCGGTAGCTGCTTCAGTGCAAAGTCCTGTGGCTTAGTTAAATTCCCTGGACATGTTCCCTTCTATCTGCAGATGGCTAAGCCTTGAACATGCATTTAAGGCYCACTGACGTAGACTGGAATTATTAATGATCTGAGCAGTTTTCCTGATCGAGACYAAAGTTTTCAGCCCTGTGATGAGACATGCCAGAGGACTTTGAAACCTGTCCCAGGCAACTGCTGGGGTTCTGCTTGGGCAGAGGAGTCTGCCAGCACCAGTGCTGGTGCAGGACCAGGTGCTCAGGCCGAGCACATGCATCCATSCCTTCCCGCGTGCTGATGCTCATTACCGGGCCCAGCTGCTTTTTACCGCCCCTCTGCCAACCATTGCTGCCCTGTAACTCTGCCGGCAGAACAGACCACGTGCCTCTTCCCTGTGCTCCCTGGGCAAAATCAGGCAGCCARCTTAACCACCTGCTTAAACTATTTAAACCTAAGGTAGTTTTAAATCCGTGACAGACTAGAGGGAAAACAGGAAGAAGTCTTGGAGACCATTCTGCTGAATAAATGTGCGGAAATTTCTGACACTGGACTGGTAACTGGGGAAAGTAAAGCAGTGATGTCTTAAACCACAGTAATGGTTTGTTAACTGATACTGTGGTTCACAACCACTTCTCTGGGACTACTAGAGGAAAGAGAGGTTACACTCAGATGTAAATCTCTGCAAGATCAGCATGTACACACCCTTCACAAACCTGCTCATGCAGCCTGCATATAAGCCTACAAGGAGTTGTTGAGTCAGGTTTTTCTTAATAACACAAATATATTTTTTGGAACTTAATGCAGTCTGCTAAACTATCTTTCATTAAAAAATAAACCAGAACAACATAGAAAGCATAGCACCAGCTGGTGCTGTGAAGGCGGACYATTATATTGAGAGCAAGAGCATGTGCATATACGTTGAACAAACTTAGTTTCTGAGTATGTGCCTTACACAGACCCAGCCCTGCAAACACACTCCACCAGGCTTATTGGCACGGGRCAAAGTTACTGCCTGATCCAGCCCTTACAGATAAGAGCCACCCATCTGCAAGAGGTGTTTTCTTACCACTCTTTCTTAGCATTGAAAATCCATTGCCAAGACACAAAGTTCAACAGTCAGCTTTATTTGATTTGTGGCATGGTATGTTTTTTTTCTTTTATATACATTTTGAAGTTATCTTTGTCTTCAGCRGAGGGTGATAAGCTGTGGTATTGTCACCCAAACAGCTCAAAAATGCCAGCTACAGCAAGCAGGGTGAGCACAGGCACTTCAGAAACTAATGAGAGTGGAGAGATCTGCATATTCATAGCAGGAGGGAGACGGAGCTGCTACAAACTGAGCAACAGCCACCAATGGGTGACCTGATTACTGTTTATTTACAGGGGGAAAGAAGTGAATCCTAACTGGCTAAGACACTTTTGTTATCGTGAAATACGTATTTGGCTATAGCAAATGGCTTCAAATCAGGAAAACGACATTTTTGTGCTGGCTGTTTATAAATAGAATGTAGTTAGTGTAAGTGCAATAGCTGCAGATTTTCAAGGCCAGACTCAAATGTATCACACTTTATCATTAGTTTTCATATTTGCTATACCCAAGGCTGCACAGTGTTTTACAGGGAACCCAAGAAAATAACTTGACTGATTGGTTGGCACTCAATATTGTATGACAGTTCATTGTTTTCAAGAGAGTTTGTGTCTTCACCTGAAACTTTAATCACAGCATCACAGGCCCAGTCCTGTTTTTGACAATGTCAATGTCATCAGCTTTGGTAAGTGCACAACTGGGTCTGCACTCAATAAAACTGAAAACTGAGAAATCTCTTCAATATTAACAGTGAGTTTAGCTGAGAAGAGGGTCAGAACTTTAGGGCCTGTTGCTGACTGCCCGACCCCAGTGGGATGGCAGGTGGAAATGAGCAAGGAGAAGAGTAGCAGTGAGATGATGGGGCAGCATCAGAAATACAGCTTTCTAGAAAGACAGATGCAGCTTTAAGCCACAACTCACCCATCAGATATCTTCCTAACACTCGTAATAAAGTTGGTGGGAGTGGTTTGACGAAATCACAGAGAAAAACTATCTTTTGCGTAACTGTGCTACGCTAATTCTTGTTTCTTACAAGAAAAACATTCTGGAGATAACAGCAGCTTTCTAAGGAAAAAAAATGAAGATATGGGACTATATGTGAATACAGTATAAGGACACAGTAGTTAACAGATGCATTTTACTGATGAGACCACATCTGGAGTGTTGTATCCAGTGTTGGGGTCCCCAGTACAAGGAAGACATAGACATACTGGACTGAGTCCAGTGAAGGAGCGAGAAGATGATTAAGGTTTCAGAGCATCTGCCAGACAAGAAGAGAGCCGTGTTTGTTCATCCTGGAGAAGAGAAGGTTCAGGGGGATTTTACCAATCTGTATAAATTACCTGATGGGGGGATGTAAGGAAAACAGAGCCAAACTCTTCTCAGCAGTGCCCAAGGAAAAGAGGCAATGGGCTCAAATAGAAATACAAGAAATTCAATTTAAACGTAAAGGAAAAAAATTTTTTACTGTGAGTATGGTCAAACACAGGAACAGGTTGCCCAGAGAGGTTGTGGAGACTCCATCCTTGGAGATGCTCAAAACCCAATTGGACATAGTCCTTTGGCAGCCTGTTCTGGCTGATTCAGCTCTGAGCAGTGGGGTTGGACTAGACGATGTCCAGAGGTGTCTTCCAACCTCAGSTATTCTGTGTGATTCTATGACTATTTTATATACGGAGCAACTGGGAAACATCAGCTTGTTTATTATTTATAAAACTTTGTCAGAGCCATTTATGGGTAAGGAAAATTATTTTTGCAAGTTGACATTGTGTGGACTAGTACTGACTGATAGGTGTCCGCATCCCAATGTGATTCAGGAACTACAGTACTGAAATCTGTAAACAGTTGATAGAAGTTGTGCTCCAAACTGGTATACATAGAGTTTGCCTTTGACTCCAGTAATAACTAATGCAACTTATCTTCTGCCAGCAAAAGATATTTTTTCTTTCGACACCAACAGAAAATCGCAGTGAGTGGGCCATCGTCTTCATCATTCTTCAACTTCCCCTCTGTGGACAACACTGGAAAGGGCAGCTTTTCCTGTTTTTTTTCCCCACATCTATCAGTGATAGTACTAATAAGTTTTGAAACAAAAGAACAATTTGTTACTTTAGAATTAGCACCGTGACTGCTCTTCATATGGAAATAAGGTTATTCTGCTTAAGGAGATTGCTGAGCTGAATGCACAGTTTGAAGTTCATAACCCATTGAAATGATGATTTATGGACCTTTCTTGCAAATTACCTGTGTTAACATCACACATAATATATTTCTATCACTAGAACTTTGAGAGGAGTTTTCTTTTGCAAGATTCTCCTCTTGTCTGTTGTGGATACTTTTGTTCCCTCAATACTGTCTCATAAGAGGGTTTAGATTTTACAGGGCACTAGAAACATCTTAAGTTTCTGCTTTCAGATAAATGCTTGGCGGTGTCCAGGCTCAGTCCATTTGCGTGGATGTTACAGTGGAAAGCCTTTCTTCTGTATTATCACCAGTTTACATATTGTCTTAGCTCTGGGAAGATGAGTCACGTTGTCAAGATCTGCGCCGAGATGTGAAAGAGCAAGAGGTAAGAGGAAAAATGGCAAGACTTATCAGTATGGCCGAGGAAGCTGCAATGTGATGACATCTTCTCCCACAACATGTCTTCTTGTCTGTGCTCAGTGTTAAACTTGTTACTTGAGAAGGCAAGAAAAATCAATGTGGGATCAAAGAATTAGGGAGAGATCATGGTGGATTCAAGAAGCATTTTGCTTATTATAATAAGAAAGGCAAAAATAAGTATGTGGACCAAAAAATGCTGGGGAATGGGAAGAGTGTGGTGTGGATTTCCCTCTGTTGCATTTCCACTGAATTTCATTCACTGAAAATTCTCAATATATGGCAAATATTTGGGAGACCTGTGCCAGAGCAGTATTTTGTATATTCTGTGGATGGAAGTATACTGGGAATCTGGTCAGCAGTGTAATTGTTTATATTCATTATAAACAATCTGTGTTATTTGGCAACAAACCCTGCCTTTCTGAGCTGACTCGTTGCTGCTGAGATAGTTCCATCAGCTGGTTGTAATTTTACTTTGGGGGCATACAAATTTACACTGTATTTCTTCCAAATTATCTGTGGGGGAAACATGAAGAATACACTAAAGGCCCCTTGCTCTTGTGGGACCTCTTTTGTCCCTCTTTCAATGGTCTCTAAGGGCCATAAGAGGATGCAGAATAAGTTTAGTTTGTGTGTGCCTTGTAGCACTGTTATACACCTCTGCATCTTCTTTCCTGGTTTTGATCCCAACTGCTTTCAGCTTAAACAGATAAAATAATGAAGAGAATTGCTACTGAAGGTAAAATGGGGCATGGGATGGCGGGAAAAGGTCTTCCTGTGAAAAAGTTAAACCCCTATTTGGCTTTAAAGATGAAGCAAATAAAGAAGTAATTTTCTGAGCCCTCTACACAAGGCTGAGTTTATCCCAGATGTTTTAAGTATGTTATTTGCAAGATGGGACCTTGCATTTGTCCTAGCTATCCTGTACCTGAAGCACTTACTTGTGCTTAGTATAAATATGTACTTGTGCTCCTGCCTAGAACAAGGGGACTGTAAGAGATTTTCCACCTATCAGATATTTGGGAGATTCCAAATGATCCTCTACTGTATGAGGAGGAACTACATCTGCCTTTTTTTTTTTTTTCCTAAAAAAGCAGAGAAAAGGCCTGACAATGAATTAGCCAGTAAGCTTCATGATTAGGATCTTCCACCTCATAGTCTCAAGTCTGCCCAGAATGGGTCAAAGCAAGGACTCAAAACCTGAACTTTTACATCCCACATATGTGTTCTAACAACTAGGAACTGGTCACTCGAAAGGAGGATTTCTCTGTCACTCCTGAGCGGTTCCAATTTGTAGGAATAATTAATTATTCATTAAACTTAATGAGAGATGGATTCTACAGTCTGGCAAGTTCGAGCAGTTACCTTTGGTGTCACTGATGCAGGTTTGAGTCTCTGCTCCAATGACTCCTTAGAGCGAACAGGCATGGCTGAATTGCTGGACTGGGATTGCTTTTACTTGACTGACATTTTCCAGAAAAAAAAAAAAGAAACCCTAAACCAAACAGTTTGTTGAAAGAGGCCTGACCMGCTCTGCATGAGCCCTACCACATCCCTGCTACTTCTCTGACCACAGACCTGATCATACTCAAGCAAAAATATTGTAAGAACATGTCCCAGCCAGCAATGTTTTAGAAGAGCATTTCATCAGCATGAACAGTTTTACTTCCTCTAGCATGCTGACAGCCTCCACTGCGGGGGAATGTGTTTGTGCTCACACCTGTGCCTAGAGATCACAACTGCACAAGAACATGAAAGAATTTTTCCACATACATTAGGTGCTTTAAAAATTTTCCAATAGTTTTCTGTTTTCCCGACTTTCTCCCCTTGTCTATTTTTGCTAAGCCTATGCTGGTCATGCATGTAGGCTTCAAATTGAGAAAGACTCTTATTCTGAAAGTAGCTGTTTCTACTACGGGAAAGCACATTCGCTTTGGCTGKGATCTTCCTCCAGGAAGGTGAGGCTCTGCTCTCAGCTTACACCTAGGCTATCCTGGCTCCACTGAGTTTGACCCAAAGACAGAATTTAGCTCCTTGTAATCTCTGGTGCTAGAGGCTGAGCTTTAGCTCTCCTTTAGCAAGTTTGGCTCTTTCCCCATCCCTCCTGCTCTTGGAAAGTGCAGCACGAGCTTCTCTAAATTTTGATCAGGCAATTTTCATTTGTTCAGTACTTGAAGAGCAGGATTTATTTACTGAGGATTTAAATTTCTCTAAAGGAGAGAGAAACCAAATAGCACTGCTCTTTAAGCATGCCTCCACGTTTAGAAAGCATTGGGTTACACTTTCCATTTGAAGCTTTTCTTCTTAAAAAATAATTCAGACATCCCTCCTGAGACTTTCCCGGCACTGCCCCCTCCTTGTAACCCAATCCACCTCTGCCTAAGAGCATAGCTTGCTACTTGCCAGGTGTACAGGCATGTTTGTCACATAAAAGAGGTAAGGCATGACTGTTGGCAACATGAGCTCTGAAAAGGCATTCAAGGAGAGCTTTATATATTTTTAAGTATAAGGTGTGTGCTGTTTTGCTAGTGGGATTCAGTATCTCTATTTTACTGTAAATGCACCTTTTCTTCTATCAGCTGTGAATAAGAAATTAATTTTATTGACTTTTTGGATGGCTTTTGATTAGAGATGGATCTCTTCCCACAGGCATCCTCTGACATCCTTMCTTTACCTGAGTGCTATCAGAACTAGTAGGAGGCAACCACCATTTCTATTTGAATGAATTCTCTTGTTATTATAGTGTCAGGCACTCAGCATTGTCTGACCTTGCAATCTAGAGGCCCAGAGTTTCTGCACTCCTGGGAAATACTTCTGAAAAATAGTGATAACTAAGATAATAATAATTCTCAGCACTTCTGTAAAGCTTTTAATCCACGGATCTCAAACCAGATACCAGCACTTACTACTAGAAGAAAGCTAAATATGTGGTATGAGGGATCCTATCATTTGATGGCGGAAGCCTGCAGAACGCTGTGCACTGGGCTGTTACAAAGGACAATGGTCAACTGCATTGGSTAACATACTGATCTCCCTGCACTTAATGGCAAATGACTTCAGTGGAGCCATAAACACAAAAGAGTGTTTTGAAAAATATCATCATGGTCTCTGTATTCAAAATATGCCTTTTGTAGCAAAGCACTGCGAACTGTAATGCCAATGTTTGCTATCTGTTGCATATCTTGCATGTCAGACTTACTGTTTTTGACTATTTGCCTTCTTTGTCTATCTAATTTCTTTCAAATTTGAATATTCATCGATACAACCTAGTAAAGAAAGTGAAATATTGCAAAAATACTCTGCAAATATTGTCATCGTTTCAAATGGATTTACTTGTACCCCAGATTTTTTTGTTTTCATTTCACAGAAATTCAAGGAACCTCATTTTTTGGCACCACCATTCATGGTAAATGGCCTTCAAAGTGTCATTRAAGAGATACTGGTGAAGAAAAAATTTACATTTGAATGTGTGCATGCTGATATTTGCTCTGGAAAAGTAGGCAAACACATCCAACTAGGAGGGAGACAGATAATCATGTGTGACAAACTGTAGTTAATCAATGCTACATGACTAACAAGTACCTTATAGCCTCCAAGACAAATTATAATCAATCCAAACTGCTAAGAATTGGGAAAAAAATAATCCTATTTCTAAAATAGGTTTGAATAGCAAACACTTCTGAAGCAGCTGTGATCTGCTTATGGATTTTCTACAGGCAGAAGGAAAAACTAAATTTCCCTGATAAATGACTTATTGTTAATTATTCACTGAGTCCCACTCTCCCACCTACTTTAATGAACTCTAATATAGTGAATCTTAATACCCAATATAATGAAAGTAAATTTTCTCCCTCAGTGCAGTGTGAATGGCACAATCGCTTTATTCTTTTATTCACAAAGTGTCAGTCATTCATTTCAACTCTGGATCATTCAATAGAACTAAGATGTGCAGTGAATGCGATTCCAGTCATGTCATCCTGTTAGTGCAAAGTGATTCTCAATAGCACTTGACGGCACACTGCTGGATTGGCTTAGTGCATTAAAACAAACCAAATTATTCTGTTTTTATGTACATATCGGTACTTGTTGACATACTAGTAAATTGTTTTAATAGCCTGTACTTATGAAGGTGTATATCTTTGTAGTTAAATTCCAATACATTGTAAAGTATACTTTACATATAAAATATTACTCTCAGAAAAACTGTAATCACAAAGTTTAGACTCAAAAAACACAGTAATGCTAACTGCTTTATCTGATCTTTGAATAGCCATCACAAGCTAGATGTGTGTGACTGAATCAGAAGCGAGTAGCCCAGGACGCAGCTTTGGAGCAAGGGGAATATAATGCGCTGTCAGTTACAGCCTAATTAAATGGTATTCTACTTAGCTATTTGTGGCYGTAACTGCAGCCTTGATGAAAACCAAACCAAGATGTTCTTTTACTTAATCCTCAAAAATAATTTCCTTTAAGCAGTCTTTAGACCAGATTCATATCTTACGTCAAACAAAGGAGATGATGAATACTTCCCTCAGTTAATACCACTTTCATGCGAAGGGTGTGCATTGGCCTAGCAAAGCAATAAATAAATCCACAATGATGAATACTGGCACTCTTTACTCCTTATTCCCGCCTCTGCTTTCAGCTCCATCCTGCCATGCCAACTCAGACGCGTACAGAAAATATTCTTAGTATGTGTCCTGTTTATGAAGATTGGCCAGTTTCCTCCAAATTGTGGTGGTCCTTAAAGCCCAGGAGGAAGTAGTTCACCTCACTAACCTTTAGAGACTTTAGTGCACAGATGACTTGCTGATGTTTTTAATTGGTTCAGCTGTACAAGTTTGATGTGGTTTGCTACACTTGCTGCTTTTGTTATGAACCATCAAAACACCCAGGAAATCTTATTTTAATGCATGTCCAACCTCTCATCTACCCACGCAGCTATTACTGGATTGTGGTTTTCAAAATTTGATCAGAGGGGGGTCTTCCAGTTACCAGATGAATTAAGATTAATACCTTGAGTCCARATACTGAGTGGCAACACACACTGCTGATGCCAGACAGAAACTTGGCCTGGCACTAGCATATCTTGCTGATGTACCTATTCTTTGCCTGACTGCGTTTACATCCACCTCTCTGTAGGTCTTGGTGTCGTCTCTCAAAATAGCCAGACCTTTGCCACTTAAGCATGTGATCTGACTCCTTTCAGAGCAGAGATAATTCCTAAAAGCCCTAGAAAATTGGTGTCTTCAATTTGAATACATTCAGCATTAGAAATATATGAGCTACATCTACTTTGGGAGGGAGAGAAAGGGATAGGGTGACGGGGCATTCCAAGAGTGGGAGTGGGTCATTTAGGGGTCCCTTTATTTTAATATTGCATAGTTTCTAGCAGGAGAACCACAATCATGCTGCAAACCTGCCTCCAGGGGAGCCAGATCTGAAAATCTTACGGGAAGGATCTGCAGGGTGAAGTTATTCTCAACATTATGAATTTTAGCTGCTAGTCCATTGGTATGTTTTATTCTACAGCATTGGTTGGGAATCGCTGTATGTTCAGCGAAGAGCTATAGAGCTACAAATGGTTTGTATTTTACAAACACTGATCAAATGTGATATTAAATAGGCAATGCAGATCTCTTAATGGCATGGCTGTCCACTTTGCTCTACTCACCGGAATGTCTGTCTCCTTAGCAAAACTTTTGACAAATGGGAGAATTCTTAGTAAATGCATGTTTTTGGTTGATTCTATCTGAACACTGAACTTTTTTTGTTATATGAGAATATATAGAGAGAATAACAAATCTCAGAACAGTATGAGGCGGTAGAAGAGAAAAATAAAACAATCACACAAATACTCTGGAATTGCCAGGACACTGGAATCTGGAGATTTGAGGTAGTTTGTAAAACACTCACAAATGAAATCTGATATATTGGTTACAGTCCATCATGTGATGGGCTTTCTCCCTCAGACCTCATGCATGCTTTATAACATATCCTCAAACTGCTAATGATACATCCTCAAAGTGCAATGCTTCAGCTTCTGCACAGAAACTATTCATTGGCTTCTAAAGTGCTAAAACTCTCTGCAAAGATGAACTGTAACCATTAACAGCACAAAGAGAAAATGTGATTTATTTACATTTCAATCACTGATTAAACAATAGTATCTAATATAACAGTCTTATTTGGACTAGGGAAAGGGTAGAGCATGCAGAGTTCTGTATATAGAATGCAGAAATAAAAATCCTTTTTGCTTGCATTTTTCATGATGGAAACTTGACAGACAAGTAATAATGATAGTGGCAGAGGTGCAATGGATAGATTCTCTTCTGCAAGAAAGAAGCCAGACCATACACAGTTTCTCTCATACTAAGAAAGCACAGATTATTAGGCATATGCAGTTCTTGTATGTGTGAGATAAAGCGGATACATGGGCCAATGGAAATATTGTATTTGCATTAGTATATTCCACTTGCTGTAGAATATTATACAGTTGTAGCAGGAATATTATTACTTTTTTTTTCTTTTACAGTAAGTGTTATGTTTTATAATACTTATTCTTTGAAGAGTACCTAAAAGATTTGGCTTTGTCCTTATTTCTATTTCTCAGGGGTCAGAACTTGTTCCCATTAAAATCAGTATATTTTGATTTTGACTTCAGTGGTATCAGTCCCAGCACAATCTGCCTGTAGAATACTGTATTTATCCAGGTTTTGCAATTCAGTAAATACTATCGATCTCCTTTGCATAAAGTATGTGGTCAGCTAAAGGGTGCTCATCTCCATTAGAAWTGAGCATGTTTTAATGGCTAAACTGTTTAAAGGGTAATATATCAAATATGCCAAAAGTATCTTTAGCAATACCAGAGATGTTACAAATTTTAGTCTTAGTTTCTCCATTTTTTTTAAAAGCACACATATACTGGAACAGTAGCAATCCCAACATCAACTGCTGCATACCAAGCYGCTCCCACTTGAATAAAGTGATGGAAGGGAGAAGACCAAGGGAAAAGGGACTAACCGGGTTTGGCACAGGGAGAATCACATATCCTCAGCATGTCTCTGGTCTGTTCCCTTAGACATGAACATGCTTCCATTTCTGGTTCAGGAGGTAACGGCTTGCTCTGGTCAGCCAGCTGAGCTTCTTCAACAGTTGCCTCCCACCTCTAACCCTTCAAGTCCGCACATTTTGCATAGCGAGGATTAGCTCTGGCTCAAAGGAAGGAGGGAGGCGTTGCCACAGCAGTTCAACTGGCTGCCTGGAGCGAACAGTAACTTCTTGCTGGCAGGCTGTAACAAACCGCTGGAGGCAGTAGAGAATGTGTGCCCAGAATTGTGATTTTTTTAAAAATCAGGATGGAAAAAAACAAACAAAATGCAAAAAAAAGAAAAAATCCTTCTCCGTATTTTCACAGAAAAAATCCACTCCAAAGTTTGTTAAAGTAAATAGCTTCAATAATCATTGAATCAGGCAGTCTTTATATCAAGGACTGATTAACAATCCAGTATTAAAAATTTCTGGAGTGGAACCAACCCCAAACCTCTGGCCTGCTGCTAATAACGCAGCATCAGCCTGCCTGAAAATATTATTCCACCCTACTGCCACATACAAATCATACAACAAAGAAGCTGTTCATGTGAAAACAAAGCCTAGGAGCAACCTGCTTGTTGCATCCATTTCTTTTGTTTGTTTTCAGTGTTGTTTTTTTTTTTTTGTTGTTGTTTTAATGTTCACAAAAGCTGTTACAAATTATTTGGGTCTTAAAACTTCTCTTGGCTGAGTACACGCAGCTCTCAGTGATGTTAGGAGAAACTAGTCACTCTTCACATGAATGATAAAGGCAAATGATGTGATTCATCTCACCTAACTTCCACCATAGGCGTTTGGACTGATACATTCAGTTGAAGGAATTTTACAGACATACAGGTCCCAGTCCTTCTGGCTGAAGAGATGAGTGCCCTCAGCCCATACCACTGGTCATTACTTTCCCTCTCCTGGAGGTTACTGCTCCCTCAGGTCGGCCAGCTCAGCTACACCTGGGAGCACCCCCAAATTTATGCCAATCAAAGTGAACCAGGTTAGCTTGAAAAGTTTCATATTAGAAGGTGTCAGCCTCTTTCTGCTGCAGGTGGAAGAAGGCTACAAAAAAGAAGATACTATAGGAGACTGAACTATTACAGATCATATTGAAATATGGCATTGCTCTTCTTGTTAAATTAAATACAAAACCTCACTGATGATTTTAATTTCCTTAACATCACTATGAACTGAAGAAAGCTGTCTTATCTCTGTGGTCAGCATAAACCTGGTTTTCCTTTTTTTCTTCGTTTTTATAATTAGTGTATTTTTACAATCCGTTAATTCTAACTTGTGAATTTTATCTTGTAACTCCACAAAACCAGCAATAGCTGCTTTCTATTGCATTCACTAATGCAGAACTGCTTAGAATGGTAGACGGAGAATTTAATGAAGAGAAAAAGGATGTGAAAAAAATGTGGCTTCTCCCTTATTTCAGCTCAAGCCCTTCCCAGGTGGAAAATGGAGAACTGGGCACTTTTTGTGGACAGCTTTAATCGCATGACAAGAATGTAATCAGTCTCTCCTGTGTGCATTGTTCCTACGAAAATTTGCAGCATCCACTGTTGCAAAAATGTATGGATTATTTAAAAACAATTATCAATTATCACAAATATTTAGATAACAGTTTCATAAAGCAAAACGAAGGGCCTCTATGTGCTGAGCTGCTGGTTCTGCTGTTTTCAATAGACTTAATAACTTTTTAGAGAAAGACTATAGGGGCACACACCACCAACAGACTCCAAGCACAAAAATGACAAAATGCCTCCCAATTCAGCTGTGACCAGAAGAATGGGACGTTTCCGGGAGATCTTCATCCATGGCCAGATGTTTTCACCCCCATTACTGAGAAGCTTAGCAGCTTTCAGATGGCCTAGGGCATTTTCAGACTACTGAAGGATGACTTTAATTTGCATGTTAAAAGATAGGCAGACTTGCTTTATAGGTTGCTTTTCTGCAGTCCCTCACAGTTTGCCCCAAAGATGAGACCTTCCCTGCAGGCATGGTAGAAGAGGTGGCAATTTCTTCTCTACAACAGCCTCTGTTTGTTCACCATACAATTTTCCAAGTGTCCAATATTTCTCTCGGCAAGTGTTAATACACACATACGTATATATGCAAGTGTACATATACATATATTTGTACGTATGTATAAATTCATGGGGAAAGCATCTGTTGCTGATCAGGCCTCCAGGGGAGCCTGACCTCAGAATGAGCAGGAGATTGTCTCAGGGCTATAAACATGCATGGTATGACTGCATAAAATTAGCTCAAGGGCCTGTATATTGTAGCTATGAATTGCATGAGCACCTGAATGTATTTTACTTTGGCAGCAAGAAAGCAGAAAGAACAACTGAAGAGGTTAGCGGGCAGGATGCCAGGCAAGCTAGCATCCCCCTCCGAGAGAGGGTCTCTCCTGAACAGGCAAACCTAGCTAAAGCAAAGGCCGAGGCAATCACAGTTGAACACAAAACACTCATCTAACTGGATTCATCTGCTAATAGGACATTTATATTAATTTAACAGTTTTAAAAGCATTTGTGAAATTTGGTTATTGACAAAGGGAAAAAATTGAACCTCCTCTGTATGCCTTGTACCCACCTAAATTAGCAACTAATGAAAACAAATTGTATTTAAAGGATTTTAATATTAATTAAGTTAATGATGACATACTCCAAGTAGTACACTTAGAATCAGTCTGTAATAGCAAGCTAACAGATGTTGGCATTTTTATTATTAATTATGCATTGCATTATCATATGATGATTGTCAAACATCATTTGACAGCAAAAAACATATAAATGATTCACACGTTTTATACTGTAAAGATGATACTGTGCTTGATTTTTTAATACGCTGACTTTAATATGCTAAATACAAAATACTCTTTGTTTTAGCAGCCTGAAATACAGAAAGCTTCTGCATAACACCAAAGACTGACTAATCTAATATGGGTTGAAGCTCTTAAAAAGAAACAAAACAAAAAAGCTGTCACATTTGAAGGTGAGGCATATATTTTAAGATTACCTCAAGTAGCAACAGAAGGTAAAAAATATCAATGTATATATTTAACAAGTATCATTTGCCTCTGTCATTCATACGGTTATGAAACAAATGCGTTGGGAAATACTGATGCTAACAAGTTGCCATCCAATCAAGATAAAATTGGGGAACAATTTATGCAATATTTGTAGCATGAGTGCACTTTTACTTAGAAATKGTTTAAAATTCATAAAGTTTCATCTTTAAAATGAAGCACTGGAGTTATTTGATTCATTTCAAATCACATTACATGTATCCTTCAGAATGCAGTTTCAGCAAAGCCTGCTGTAGGTACAGTAAATATCTCCAGAAGAACACTTGGGGAGGAAGTGTAAATCTCCACTGCATGTCAGAGCAGACAGATCAGAGCTCTCCAAATCAAATACTGGTACACTTATCTTTATAATCACCCAGGATTTTTTTTGCTTACTGTTTTCTAGATCAGCATAATCTTTGTTCATTGAATAAATGTTAAATACTGTAAATGGCAGTTCTCTGAGGGCTATGCTAGTCTCAAGACATCATTTAATCTAATACAATCAAACAGCAGTCATGTCTGAGAGAAAGGTGAGTCCGCTTCACAGTCAGCTTGATTTTTTTTTCAACAGAAAGGYTCATTTAGTAATTGTTAAACAAGTCATAAACATCCTTGCCAAACTCCATCACTTCAAAAGGCATGATTGGTAAATGAAAATGGATCCAAATTACCCTCCTTGCTTCTGCAGGGCATGAAGTGCTCGGACATAGTAATAATTCTGTCTTCCTGTGTCCCTCACGCACACTTACCGTTTCAGAATTAAGTTTTTCCAATGATCTCTTTTTCCCCTTTGTTCAAGTTTCACAGTTAGACTATCCTTCCCATTCTGTATTAGCACAGTTCACAAGAAGGCTATTTCAACTTCGTTTTCTAACACTTATCTGCTTAAAGTGCACATAATGTATATCTGAAATATAACCATTACCCAGAGCTCTGATTGTAGCAGGAGATTACTCTTAGCTGACTCACAGAAAATTGTTTAACTCTAAAAAACTGGGTTTTAGACAGACGAGTGGTTTTGAAACTTTATCAGATTGAAATTTATCAGATTGTTAGAATAAACTTAATTTCTTTTAATTAACCAAGGGACATTGTCTCATTAAAAATAACGGATTTTTAAGGGCACAGCAACAACACTGGGGTAGCTTCTCAGCAAGTGGCCRCTAAAACTACGAGAGCTACAGAGGCTGCATCAGCTGGTCATATATGTTAACACCCTCTTCAATTATGACTGTGCAAGGAGGTTAAATACTGAATTTCTGTTTCTCATTGCTATGAATATGCTTTCTTCATTTCTCTTGCTTAGACAATGGAAAATGTACGGTCTTTTCCACAAGGTATTTTTCATGCAATAGCATGATACCGAACAGCTGGGCTTCCAAGTGCCCCAGAGGCAATTTGACTTGTGGCACCCCTTTTCTTGACGTCTGGAGTAAAAAAAAACCCCACTCTTTTAGCAGAAGATTTGCTTAAGGCTGAAAAAGATGATATTTACACTGATGTTTTCTAAGTTGTACCATTGCCTGAATGTCTGCTTTTGTAGGATTACTCCTAGAGGATCTATTTAGGGTTGGTTCTGGTCTGGTCTTTTTATGTTTTATTTACCCTGTGCCTGTTTATTGTTTGCAAAATACACTGAGCGTGGAATCTCAAAGGGTCATTTTCCATTGCTGCCCTCTGCTGCATTATCAGCAATCTGTTCTCCAGCATGTCCAGACCAGGCATGATTCAAGGGCATAAAGAGAAATGAACAGTTTGTGGTCACAGTTTTCTTGAGTCATGTGGCCCCATAATAATCTTCTAGGAAACATCCCAGTCCATTCCTTGTTATCAGGCTCTTGCTTCTSTGGCTTCTGTGTGGGTATCATCGTTCTTTCCCGGACATTAGTGTTTGACATACGATATTACCTCTTCAGCCTGGCCTACAGGCCGTATAGGTGGCATGCATCCAGTGACGATGTTTTGACCTAATTGCCCACAAGTAGTATTGAAATTCAGCGTGGAGTATATCAAGATCAACTTTCATTTCATTTGACTTTCCATCATGAGGAGTACTGAGAACCTCTTATCATAAGTGGTAACAAGGTTTCTTCTTGAATTACTGAGCCTCAGCCCTACCAGGACCTGGCAGATTTCCAGCACAACCTATAAACTGGCTGAAGCTAAGTCAACAAATTATAGTGTATTTATAGTGCACAAATTTCGCCTCTCATTCTGTTTGTGATCTGTTGGTGAACAGTTTACAGCCTGTTTTGCCTCATTCATAATTCAAAATCTTTTGGCAAAGCATTTCAGCAAATAATCTTATACTTGTATGTGGTGAGTTTTTAGCAGGTCTTTGGGATATTCAGGTCTCAAGAGGTGTTAGCAAATTTTCATGGAGGGACAGGCTTCCTTCCCTTTCTTTTGACTAGGTGACAATTAGTCATAGTATTAAGCTTGTTCATATTCAGCATTCCACAGAAGTTTCTGCCTGCCTTTTTTGTGGGGTAATGAGAAATTTTYCTTCAAACATCATGAAGGCACAAATGTACCTTACAAAAGCAGCCACCAAAGAAAAAAAAGCCCAACAAAACCAATGGCCATTGCACTAAGATTTAACTGCAAAATTGAGTCACAAGCAAGAAGACAGGCTTGTAACCTAAAGGTCTTTCCTACAGCCAGGTTTCAGCCTGTTGTGAATCCTATTGGACTAAATCTTAACAGAAGAAAGTGCTTAGCTGTTCAGTGTAACCCTCAGTATAGTAGAAAAAACCTCATATTTTCCCTTTCCAAGCTAAAATCACGTTCCTTACTACATAAACCTAAATCCCATTGACAAAAGATAGGACTGAAAATCCTACTGACAAAARCTAGGACTGACTGGGCAAGCATACTTCAGTGCAAAAGTCATGTCCTCTAGTGACAGATGTGGCTGCACTGGAAAAGCTGGGGTGATGCCAGACACCAGTCCCCAGCAAGCATGGCAAACCCAGAACCAGACTCCACCATCACCTCTCCTTCCTTCTGTAGCTGTTGGATAAGCAGCTCTAATGCAAGGACTACTTCAGCTCTTCCCAGGCTCCTGCCTCATCCTCTCCATTCTTTTGCAGAAGCTACAATACAAATGCTTAGAAAGTGTCATAATAAGATAACAACTAAAAACACACAGCTTGCTGTCTGCTTGTGGTTGTACAATGCAGTAATTGTCTTCTYGCTAGACTTACTTTATTAATATTAATTTATTAATATGAATACCCTAAATGCACCCTTCCCAAATACATAGAGGTCCCTTAAATATTCCTGTTTTGCCACTGTATCCTTTTTGTAAAGAGATTGTCATTGGTCAAAACAATTACTCCAAGTTTCTCAATTTTACCAGTGAATCAGGGAATAATCCACTCTTTGCTTTGCTCTACCTGAATTTTACTTAAACAAGCAGCTGGATGAAATACAGCTGGGTGTAGAAGGCCATCTCAAAGCCTGTGCCCCTCTTAAGCTGCATTTAGATGTCATTTCAGGTTTATTTCAAAGACAAACATGGTGCTTAAATGATATAGACTTTGTGATGGTCCTCTATACAGGACAAATTCTACCTATCTTGAGCAAACTCATTTATGTGGATGTCTGTGGAAGGGAAGACAGAAGACACTGGAACACTGTCAAAGAAAAATCCTTTTTAAAAAAAAGCTGATGGAAGCTAATGCAAGTATTAAAAGCAATTATCCAAATGTTTCTATATTTGCTCAGCTGTAAAGTTAGCAGAAAGATTGGTATAAAACTCAAGTAAAGCTTTAGAAATGTTTTAATGACATATAAACCAAGAAATTTTCAAATGATCACAATCCAGATGGTGCAATATGCTTTGGAACATGGTGGTAGTAGTTCATCAAAAGACACTACCATCCATCCTGGCTCTGCACCATCTGCATTCATGAAACTCAACCAGACCTCTTATCCTGACTCACTAACCTGCTGCCAGGCATCCACRCTTACAGCAAATTGTATAAAATTATCAAATGCATTTAGAAAGCCTTTTTTGCTTCCTCAAAAAATTCTGTAAATACCATAATGCCTACAATGAATTAACAGCAAAAAGTCACACTGTACGTGTCTAAGATGGTCTGGAATTCTACATGATCTTGAGTTACAGGTAAACCTGATTAAACCTTGCATTAAGCTCGTAGCAACCCCAGGTCCAGTTCTTGCTCCAGATACATGTCATTAAATGGTTTCATACATTTCCCCCTCTCTCTCACACACATATATGCAACTGGCAGCATCAGCCGATTGCTGTTTGGAGACCTGGGAACTGTACGTTTTCCTATGCTGATATACATTTGAGAGCTGGAGGACAGAGACTAAATGAACTGATTAGGTTTTTAGATGTGCCTTGGAAATGGACTCTGACCTGAATTCACTTCTCTCTGCTTGAGATTATTTTACTTATCCTCCKAGCCTACCACGAACAACCAGCAAATACAGTATTTCAAATGCCCTCATTCACTCTAAAGGTAGATTTACAGAAAAACCTCCATTTTAAACAGAAAAGGAATGCTTCAACAATAATGACAAAAATATTATTTAAACAAGAATTGTAAGAACTTGATACTATCCACATGACTTTCTTAAAGCTGGAAACTAAATTCACAGACTGAGTATTTCTTTAAAATTAAGAGAGTCCTTTTGCTGTGTTAATATTTTTCCTTCTGTGCTGTTGCAACCACTCTCCCACTCCTTTATCTGACTGATATGGTAATAACAAGTCCTAGGGCCATATGTTCAAATACATTAGAATTCATGATGACTTTGTTCTAGTTTCTTAGTTCTTATTAAGGCTGACAATCTTCAGGGAAAATGAGCTTTTCTAGCACAACTTCCTTAACGTTGTAAAAGATTAACATATACAAATACAATGTTTGACTGCACAAGTGTTTGTATATTGATTGTAGGCCTGATCCTGTCCGCACCTAGTTCTGGGCATATTGGAAACAGTTGCCTTGCCTTCGAAGGGAATCTCCTGGCAATGAAATTTACTGATATGAGCAAGAATTTCCAGGATAAGGCCCTAGATATGTGTAGATGTAAGCGAAAACAAAACTTTGGCTGGAGATAACAGGATCAGAGTCACAGAGCAAGCTGGCACATGCATTCTGAAAGCAAGAGATCCTAACCTGGGCCTGACCCTGCCGGGCTGCAGACAAGCTATTCTAACGATTGCCCTCAGTCATACCCCCGTGGGCAGCCTGGGTGAGACCTTACGACTTAAAGATGTGCCTTTGTAGAGTGATACTGAAGTTAATGCAAATCTTAGCAGTACCTGCATGTTAACTAGAGGAGGTTGAAAATGTTTTCAGGGTACATAAAATTTACAGATACGCAGTTTCAGAGGGAATGAAACTATTCAGAAAGTCAGATCATGTTGTAAAATAGTTTGGCCAAAAGAGTAAAATCAGAGAAGTATAAATGTTATTCATTGACATTTTCTAGGTGAAATATTTTGACTTTTTGTTCCAAAATGACATTGCATTTTGAAACTGACAGACCCATTTGTTTTTGGGAATGAAAAAAAGCTAAATAACCCTCTCACAAAATAAAGTTCTTTGTCTCAGGTCAGGCAAAATGTTTTGCGTCAGCTGAGACTGACATTTAAATATATTTTTTCCAGGCTAGACACGAGCAGAAAAATCCAGTTCTAATCTTGACACATCCCGGTAAATGTGTAAAACCGAACAATTGTTTCCAAATATGTACGCTATTGGGAAAAGCAGCATTGTTGCTTCAGCTTTCAAGCAAGGATGTAGTTGAATTGGGTTACTTGAAAAGCACCCACCATTCAGTTCTATTAAAAGGTCTTTCCAATTAACAAAACAGCTGTGCTTAGGATTACAAAAAACAACCACAGACTTCCTTAGAGCTTGTCTAGCCATAAATCTGCCATTAGACATGCAAAGATTTTCACCTCTCCTCACATAAGACGTTCCAAAGCTGTCCTGGCCAGCCTTCGGGACACAGGGTCCCGTTTTATGAAGTTAAACTACTTTAGTCTGTGACCTTTAAGATTAACTGTTTGAGGATTTTCTTCTCACACATATTTTTAATCTGTTATCCAATTCGTGCAATTGTTTTAGAGGAACTGTGCTTGTGAAATGCACTTTGTAGAGCTTGAAAAAAGAAATAAGTGCTAAGGAAGGCTTCTTATTTATACAGCGAGGCTGTGTATTACATTTGCATAATATGATATCAGAAGAAATAAATGGCACCAGAAATAAGTGTACGGAGGGAAGTGCTAATGAGCTGTGCAGAACAGGGAGAGACAGTATTTTTTCACAAAGGCTATGGATCTACATTTTGGGAGAAAGAAAAGTCATAGAATTTTTCTCTAATGAAAACCTGAACAAAGAGATATTGGATCACCTTTTTTCCCTCCAGAATTTGTTAAGATGTTTACAGATCTAATTCTCAATATTAATAAAACATGCATACTAAGCTGTACAGCCAGAAAACATGTCATTCAGATGCACAGTGGAGCATGGTATTGCAGAGGCAGTTTAATGTGCTAGCTGTACTCCACTAACGTTATGTAGAACAGTGAATGTACCTGAAAAAGTCTAAGATGCAGGTGCATATGTAAACACTCAAGCATAAGAAAAACATATCACTGAACAGGGTTAGCCCGTGTAAAACAAAGGGAACCTAAACCAGAGGAAATAAAGCCAGTTGGAATTGACCTGTTCTGGAGATCTCCGAGACGGTGGTTAAAGTAAGACATTAGCACAGGTTCAGCTCTGTGTTGTCACATCCTTCACATGCGATTTTTCGACCCAATCTATCACTGTGCTGTGTACAGTCATTTGAGAAAGGGACCAAGTTCATGCATCTGGTTTTTCTATTTGGAAGAGGATATTCTGTCGTGCCATGATTTCTGCTTAAGTCTATGGGAGTTTTACCATTGACTTCCATGGGAGCAGAACTAGCTCCTATGTTTTAGCAGCTGCCATCCTTCTCCTCTGGTAAGATTAATCAGTGTTCCCCAAAGACTTCAAGACCCACTGAATGATGCTGGAGCAATACAGCAAAGGGTTGAACAGGGGAAGGAAAGACCGYACAGTTTATAGTTGACAGCGAACATACTTCTAAGGTGTCCTGCTTATTAGAAGTCTTCTATATGCAAATATAGAAAACCAAAAAGACTTGAATGGATGTTAAAACACCAACTCATTAAACCTGGCTGCTAGTTTCGCTGCTCAGAGAAAAGCTAGAAAACATTTCTTAAAAAAAAGCTACCACCACAGCACTGATTCACTGCAAGGGTTTTCTTGGACAAACACATTCACCGAAGAAACAAAACAAAACCAAAGCCCAAACCAACAAGCTTTCCTCTCAATTTATGGCCCTTTTACAATACCTTGTATTATTGATGGGACATGGCTTCACAATTCTTTTTTTTATATTTTACTTTTTTTGACATTACACAGAGAGGAATACGTAGTGCACAGCCAGTCACCGCATCTGGTGGATAATTTTATATCCCGCTCAGATGCTGGAGTATATATATGGTCCCGTGGTGAGTACATCCAATAGACTTTTTTCTTCAATGGGGCTATAAATACAAGTAAAAGCAAAGTACCGCACATAAGGTACCTATATATTGCTTTAGTGAGGAGTGAAAGATGCCGTGGATTTTGGTTGTGTGGATTCATTCTCTCTTACAGCATACTGAATAAATTGATATCTTTGTCTGTTCATGGGAAGGTGAATTTCTCCGTGGCCAGTGTGTTAAAAAAAAATTCTCTAAGGCATCAATTGCAACTGCCTACCTACAGCATTTTTTGCCCCGCTATCACTATGGTCTGGGATGCAGTTAAGACAAATTTTAGTAAGATCTGCCACTTTCTTCTGGTTTCTCCTGGTGACATTTTAGAAGGAAGTTTCCTGATACGTGTTAAGCCTGATGGTGAACTATTTTGGAACTTTCCAGCTTCACATTTTACAGTTATCACTCTCATTGCTAAGACTGGCATAATGGCCATTTTGCATATTTTGGAGTGTTGCTAAGGTCAAGTAAGATCTAGACAAAACTGTGTGAGAAAAACAGTAAATTTCTGTTTTGTTCAAAACCTTCTGTCAAGTTGTACTCTTGGAATTCAGGAAAAATTCTGAAAACAGAAAACACCCCTCAAAACCTGTATTTTTTCCTAAAAAGCCAGAGGCACAGAAATGCAACACTGAAGCCTTTAACCTACCATAGTAATATTGCGGAGTCTTCTGAAAGGAACAAGTATCAAATCTTGTTGCTCACTTACATCTTCATGACTTGTTTTTACAAAAAGTTAGGCAGCCTAGTTACATCATATTTTAACAGTCCAGCTTGGGACTTTGGAAAAGTGCCTGACATAAAGAATGTGAAAGTCTACTCCATTATCGAAAATCTAGTCTAAACCCACAGAAGAGTATTTTATACCTCAAGTGGTCCCAGTGAACTCACTACGGACACCTGTGAAGGAAGAGTTACCCAGTTACACAAAATTTCACAATCTTGTCCTAAATCTGGAGTGCCAACAACCAAGAAGGTGGTGAGGCAACGGTTTTTAATACAGCAGAATCTATAGTAGTGGCTTAGTCAAGCTGCATATAGGGAAGTTTTCAGCTGCCTTTGGCTTATAGCACAAAAAGGAAACAATTCTACTGCAGCATCGTGGAGGAAGCTGTACTCTTGCTATTAAACTTCTGTAAAATATTCATTTGCTTTTGAAGGGACATCTGAATATTTCCTCTCCTGGTCAGAACTGAGAAGTCTTCTGGGGTTTATTTTCCATCCAAGCTTAAGACCTACACTTTAGGACTCTGACCTACACCTTGAGGTCTGTCTTCCTCTTTAGATGATTTAGACTGTGGCATACTTTTGATGAGCATTTCTAAGAAATCAGTGTGCGGAGAGAGAGAAGAGAGAGGTAGTATCTGTCCATGGACTGGACCAGACTCTGCTCTCAGTCACAGCACAGCAAGGTTGGAAGGATTCCATGTTGGTGTAGCACCAAACAGGCATGTAGATCTTCTCCGGGCTGCAGCAGGACACAGAGATCCTGGGTCTGCTGCTTAGCTGAGCTGGCACACTCCTGCACTTCAATGCTGTCGAGTAAGGCAAGGCTAACACATAACTGGAAACTGTATAGCTATGCTGGCACAGCACCACAGCTGAACTGTAGAAGACCTTTGCTGTAAAAGACCCAAGGCTACAGGCCTGATGGGGGCTGGGGGCCTTGGGGCTCCCTGCACCACCCCTCACTGGACACTGCAGACATGCCCTCCGGCAGGCAATGCCTCTTACTCTGCACTGTATTATCCTTGTGGGGACCAAGCACATCACTGATCTGTACATCAAGAAGCAGTCCTGCCCCTTTCTACATCCAGCTCATTTATGTGAGGGTTTGTTTTGCATTTTCATTGTTTGCCCTGCAAGGTGCATTTACAAGTTTCAGTCCTGAAAATGAAGTGAAATCAGATTTTGCTTTCAGCTTCCTAATCCATAATCCACAATATTTGTTATCTGCTTTTTCAAGCACCAGTGTTTTGGCAATCAAAAAGTCTCAAAAACCCAACAAAACCTCTTATACAGCAATCTGCGTTTAGCCAGAAAGCTTYGTCAACTCTGGCTCAGCAGAGTTAGTTATCCTGGTTAATTGGATTGATGGTGACAGCTGTAATTACTAGAGATGAGATTGCTGTACTGTAATTACACTTCAATCTTCAATGTGAGCTGGACTGTAGAATACATACTGCAGATTCTCCAATTACAAACAGGTTATGGTGAGCATAGTACTTCTGTGCTAATCACGTTTGTTATTATATAGAATAAAAAAATATGGCACCAGCTAAAAGAATTGTTAATCTGAAGCAGCTTTGCTGATTCAAAGGCATTAATCCACAAAGCTTTACCGCTACGTGGTTTTTCAAGATAACCACACTATAGAAACACAGAAGGGTATTTTTAACTACATAGTTACTAGGTATTCAGCACATTACAACTGCCAGTACTTGCTCCAATATTCATGTACAGAAYATTAATAAAATATCAGTGTTTATAAGAAAGAGCTCTCCTTTCAAAACCATGCATTAAATATAGGAATAATTCTTTAAATTTTTTTAAGTCCAATGTAMTATGGAAACATACACTATGCCTGTAAAAACTTGTTCAAAGAATAAGGAAACTATATGCATTTGGTGTTTGCTTTAGGTTTGCAAGACATCAACAATGAACGTAACTTAAAGGTAAAAGGATGCTGAAACATTTATTTTCAAAAGTAGTGAAACTAGTAAAGACAATATTCTATTCTGCTTCACTGAATACTTAGCCTTCTGTGGTCATGGACTCTTGTTTTGGTTTTTCTTGAGGGTTCCAAAGAGGGAGGATTATATATTTCTMTAATTAGGTTTAAAACCATTATTGCTGATTTGAAACCACACCTACATACAAGTATTAACTTCTTCTGTTTCCCAGGAAGGCCACTTCACCTTGTTTTTATGCAGCTTTTACTTTACTTTTGCTTATTTTTCAGCACTGATTTGGAAATATCTATGATTCATGTTTGGGGGAGAGGGGAATGAACCAGTATATCTTTTCCTCTTATTTTCTTTCTTTTTCTTTTCTTTTTTTTTTTTTAAACTCCTGAGGCTCAACTGTGTCTGATATATTAAAGACCACGTAGGTTTAATGAAATCCATTTATGATTTTATGAGTAAAATCTGTCCCTGAGCACCACTTAAGCTCACACATATGCCATCACAACAGAACTGAAGCGGTATGTTAGTGGGGAAGAGGTCTTGCTCCTGCTCTTTGCAGAGGGGTGAATTTGAAATCTAGTACTGAAATCTGCAGTTTTGCATTCATGCAGCCATCACATTCTCCTTTGCAAGTGCCAAGTGATGGCACTGCGGAGAAAGCAAGCACCATCTGTCTCCACTGCATGTGCTCTCCATGCAATGCTTTACAGTGGGAAGAAAGAGGGGTCCTTGCAGGAGGCTGCTACTCTTGCCACTGCCCCTGCAACTCCTCTCCTGGCCTGCGTGGTACGGAGCAGTGGCTGGGGGAGAGCGGGCAAAGCTTTGACTTGCCACAGGAAGGTGCACTGCGGAGGGAGACCTGTGCCAGTAAAGGGCAGGTGCACATTAACTCCCCATTACAGCAACTCAGTGTCGAGAACTAAACCGATCTCCTGCATCATCACACATCCTCGGATCCAGTGTACTGCCTCTTGGAGCTAGTGGCAAATCCACAAACTGTTCCCGGACTTCGAGGAAATAATCTATTTTTTTATTTCACAAGTAAGAATTTTCCAAATAATGTAGCAAATTGGGAGGGGAAAAGGGAGAGGTAAGTTTTATAGTTCAGCTCAAACCTACTTTGAATCTACTTAAAACATCACTCGAGTGTTAGTATAATAACAATCCTCAACACAATTTCACTGTTTCAAATAGATATTAAAAGTAAATGTTTGCATATCATATATTCTGGATAAAAATGTTTTCTAATTATAGCCATTTTCTTTCACTCATTTTTCCATGCATAACTTGCAATTACCTTTTTTAACAGTTTGACTCTAACTATAAAACACTGCGGAAGATTTTTGAGTTAAGATTACATTATCTTATCAGGCACTGTTACTGAGCTTTATATGATGCAAGCTATTGGGGATATTAAATTTATTTAAGCTATTTAAGCTATGATTTCCCTAATGTTACAAATAGGTTAGTTCACTATTGTCTAGCTTGAAAAGTTTGGTATACTGTATTTCAAAATGAGTCTATGAAATCCTGATTAAAMGAAAATGCCTAGGCATACATTCAACCTTAAGCATGTGATTCCCTTGAAAGGAATGGTTCTACTTACATATTCAAAGGTAAGCATGTGCTTACTGCTTTGTTGAGTCGGGGCCTCAGACATTTCCAGAGATTTTAATATCACATTTGCAAACCAGATGGTAGTGCCTTAGTTTAGTAACAATGGAGCAAAGTGTCCTTCGTTTATACTTTAATCTCAGAAAATGAGATCAAGACATTTTCAGTAACTAGTTGATTGATACTATGTGAAAGCTGAACAACCTTGTTAATTAGTCAGTCCTGCTGGAGTGTCTGAAGTGCACTGCAAACCATAATTAAAATATAACATTACAGTGATCTGTGGAGGCAACCTGCTTTAACCCTCCCTGAAGAACAAGCTTTCCTTGAAGGTGCACTGCGGCATTAGAGGGGCAGACAAAAGAGCGCTGCCATGTGATCCAGCTACAGAGGTTAGCAGCTTTCAGTTTCATAAAAGGATTAATCAGACTGGAAAACCAAAGACAAAAACTGGCTTTCTCCAGCTAAAGATCTGAGTATTCAGCAACTACATTCCATTTTATTTGTTTGGATTCCCAGTTCACAAACACAAACAAAAAAAGTAACTTTGTGGACTCCAGAAGGCTCACACTAATGCCTTGTGAAGAGATCCTTTTTGTCACAGCAGAAAGACATGGATGGCTGATGAAAGTTTCTCATCTGCACTGGCCCAAGGCAATGAATATTCAAGAGGTCCTTACCTTACCAAGCGGACAAAATCCTCACGGAAATTGGAAGAGGGAAAGGAGAGGGAAAAGGGTCAAGTTCATATAATAATTTATGTTGTAGACGTTGAATTTGTTGAGATTGTCCTCAAATTGCTTCATTACGGCTGCACTGAGAACTGCAATGGGAAACTTCAGCAAACCAACTTCTTTAGATAAGTTTTCCACAGCTACTTAGTAACTCGTTTGGTTTGCAGATCACATTCAGTATTTTCAACTCGCTCAGCAAGCTTAGAACAAAGCTCACAGATGGATGCGCTATTTTGATGCAATTAACTGTATATTTAGATATACTCTTATTACACTTTTGGACTCTGTATAGAAATGTTTAGTTTAAAATAACACTGAGACAATTGATGTTTCCGTAGTTTTAATTACTGTCAAAATTTGTATCCACTTTCTGAGCTCTGGAGGCTGATTTTGGCTTGGATATTTGTTTTGTCTTTATTCAGAGACACTTTGTGCAATTGAAAATATCCTTTCCGGAGATGGCAAAATGTGATGTAAAAAACCCATTTCAGTCAAAACTCTGAATACTGGATAAACCAGAAAGTGTTAAAATAGCTGGGACTGCATATAATAAAAATCCTGTATGTTGCTAAATTTAATTCAGAAAATCTTTCTCTACAACAATATCAGTGTCCCTGTAGGTAATACTGTTTCTAATTCATTACATATCAGCATTCAAAACACAGTTTATTTCAAAAACTGGAAAAGCAAAACAATGGAAGCGTGTTAAAACCCTATTGTTTATTTTAAAATTGTAAAGAATGTGTCTTAAGTTATACAAAATTACCATATTTTTATTGGTTCTAAGCTCTGGGAGGAAATGTGTATGCAATTATAGTATGTCTTCTGCATCCGTCTGCTGAGTTTATAGTAAGAATAAATCGTGGTTAATCATGTACAGTCTTGTATTTGCTCATAACCACAACAGTGATATGTATGCATGGAGCATCCTGCTGTTTGTTATTGGATTTTTCCTAATTCATATAGTATTTCATGTTTTGCTACTGACAACGCAAAGCTTTCAGTCTTGCATATATCAAATACAATCACATTATTAAAGTGACCAAAGTTCCCAAACCTTGCTGATTATCATAATGTACATATAGATCAATCTATTCACACAGCTTTGGGGGGGTTACATAAATGGTAATGAATATTAGGCGTGTCTCCTGATAAAATAGCAACATGTGCCCAAAATAGAAAAGAATATTCTTATTTGCAGTTTGACATTTGTGGTTTTTTTCTCTCAATTTTCAAGTGCAGATTTTTCAATTAACCTTGCATTCAGTGAGGAAAATTCCCTTAGGCACTATCTGTTCTGAGGCTGACTCACCTTTGTGGTTAATTTTTTTCCGCCATGTCCTTGTCTTCCCAATATCTTCGATAGTTTTAGTCTGAACAGTTGAAAAGCCTGTCTTTTTAAAAATCAAAACTAAAATGCAGAATTTAAATTCTCTGCTCATAAAATTATTAGATTAAATTTTGCCTTTCCAGTACTAAAACAAAGCAGACGTGGTATTCTTTGAATCCAGACTACATGAAGAGCCAGGCCAWCCACCAGGTGAGAGCTCGTCTAGCTCTTGGGTAGGTAGTGGGAAGGACATGCCAACCTTTCTATGGTTTGTGAGGTAAGGAGTCCTAGTTTTAATTATTCATTACTTGGATATATCCTGGGAGATTAGTACTCGTGACTATAACTTGTCACAAAGCTGTCCAGATAAAATGTATTGCTACCACTAACACTGTTCTACTAAATCAAAAAAAGATTTGTGATATGCCATATGGTTATGGTCAATAATAACGGAATCTAAGATCTGACTTGATGCACATTTTGATTTTCTTGCTTGGAGTGTATATAGAGAATAACACTATCTGGGGCTCTGGGCCTAAACCCATGAGACTAGGGGGAGGCATCAGATCTCTCACACTCAGTTTCAGAGGCACTTTTCTGTGTCTAGGGACACACTCAAAATACAAACCACCTCATTGCACAGAAATACTGGATGCAGAGAAAACAGTTTTCTACTGACTGAATTTGCTCTTCTACGATTTTTTAAGGATATATTTAGATTAAGAATTAATATTCCAATTGGTTGATTTGCAGGGAGTTCTGCATGGTATTTAGACACTAATTACTGCACAATTAGAGGACTAAGGTCAGACACATCTTCCAGTCATGGAGCACAGAAATATACAGTGTTAAAATATCAAAATTATCTACAAATACAGATATAAGAAGGTTTTAAAAAAGACTACCACACATGGGTTTCTGCAGTTCAGAGGCCAAACTTTGCTCTTGTTAATTWTACTTAAGTCAAAGGGAACAAGATTTGACCATAACGACTACAGAGCAGAGCAATGCAGGTTACATGCTTCCTCACACTGTGAGCCAGCATGCACACATTTGGGATTTTGGCACTTACGCTCTCTCTCTCACTCTCTTCTCTGGCCAAACACGACATGTGCCCATTCAAAATTTTCACTAACTACCACACAATAGATCTGCATGTTTCTTACTCAAACATTCAAGGAGAGATTACTGTGTAAATGGAGTTAATAGTGTATCTACCATGTCTTACATCCTACTCTGAAACCTGGATGGAGGAGAAAGATTTCTAGGTTAAGGAATGCTGTCATCAGAAGGCAAAACAATCATAAAGCATTTGAGAACTGGGTGTGCAGGCAGGGCACAATCTGTTTTATTACCGCCACATCTTATGATCAGAAGCTTTGCAAATGCAGGCTACTGGAAATCCACAGATTTTTATTTTTCAACGTGTTACAAAGAGGTAACTCAGGTTCTTTTCTAGTTTGAAACATCTAAAATCTGTCCTGCATTAGGAAGAGGGGTTTTGTTTCCTTCCCAGTAACAGACTACCCCAAAGGTGCCACTTTTTTGCATTCAATGCTGCTGAAATTACATCTAAATGGGAAAACTGATGAAATTAGATAGGAAGAAATATCTGCTTTTGCCTTTAGCCAAGAAAACAGTGCCTGAATGGAAAATAACTAATAAGACCTCCAGAAAGGAAGGTGGTCCCATGCCCACTGCTTCTTGCTGAATCACTTATGGGCACAGGCAGCAGCACCTGGCTTGCATCCGGTGCCAGCCTTTGCCAGGGAGTCCTGTTGCTGCCGCTGCCCCAGCTTTGTGAGTATATGTGGGAGAGGAATCAAGGTCTGGGGAATCTTCCTTCAGCCCAAGTGATGAAGGGCCCTTGTCCTGAATAACAGGATTAGCTTCACTGCTCAAATGAATGGTGTCCTGCTCAATTCAGCTGTGACCAGAGAAACATTCGTCAGCAACTGCAAAACACCTTCTTTGTCTTTCTAGGGAAGGAAATGATCAGACTAAGTGGAACTTTTCCCTAGTAACTAAGGCCATGTACAACTTGGGAAATTGAGGGAAAATTATACTAATTTTTGTTCCTCAATATCCCCTTTTGCAGGGGAGTGAGGGCATTTCCATTTCCATAACTCATATCTGAAAAAACCACCACCTGGAAAGTATTCTTCTCTTTTTCCTTTAAAAAAGGTAAGAATGTAAAGCCGCTGATCTGACCAGGTGGAATTGCTGTTTAATGACAAGACAGGAAAAGGAGTAGCATCAATAACAGAAAAAGACAGACTGAAGTTTTCCAAAATTCATGGCTCCCTGGAAGTTTTGAAAATATATGATCAGCCCATGCCTGTGAGCAACAATACTTCTTTTGATTCACACATGATGAACCAGCCTGTTTTCATAAGTAATATTCTCTTTTGAACAGATAGTATGAAAATTAATTCAGGAGCATCTTAAAATACTCATGGAGGCAACCGAAAGAAACTCAACAACTATTGACATATTCACCTAGACCTGATGGCAAAAAAGAACACTAGCCACTTGCTCAGCTCTGGCAGTAGTGATCCCTCAGTGCAGGTATCGCACACTGTGATATGTTTCCCATTGCATTTCTCAGATATCATGACATCTAGGTCAAGAAGCCTCCACCTACTGCTCTTTAGCTTGACCTCAGTGTCAAGACAAGGAACCAAGAGGAAGTGTTATCAGCAACCCCTGGTTGTCACACTCTCTAAGGACAGGCAACACAAATCAAATACCAGCAAACACACATCCTCACACTGCGCCTGCCCATTTGCTATCTTTCCTGCCAGCCTCCTCTCTCGCACGTCTCCAGTGTCACAGTTTGTCGGGTCCCGCCTCCCAGCACACAGCCAACGTGCTCACTCACCGACTGCTGTGGCTGGGCAGCCACCTGCGGCTGCACTGTGTCTGCCAAGGCTTAAAGGCAGCTTGTACAGTCTGAGCTAACCTGTGTTCCCTGGCTCATTCTCTGCTTTTGGTTTCCAGATCTCTTCTCCTTGTCCTTGCTCCTGCAAGTGGAGGGTGAATTTTCACCCTCTGCCTATGAGCTCTGCCACAGGAGGTTCCTGTGTCATGTGGCTTCTGTACTGCCCTTTTTGACTCTCCTCTGCCCCATGTTCATATGAAATTACCAAGGGTGGTTTTTCCCTTTTGCTGTTGAATGCCACCCTGTTCAGACCAGCGTTCTCTACACTGTAGGCCGGCTGCACTCAGGCCAGCTCTGGTCTCGAGGCTTTGTACCAATGTTAGCTCAATGCTGAGCTACTGTTGCCAGCCTTAGAATAAAGCTAATTTCTCTGGGCTTAATGCTCTGCCTAGACCTTTCAGAGTGGAGCTGGGTTGCAACTGGCCAGCATGGGGGCTGCTCGTGGCATGCTCCCAGCCTCACAGTTTCTTGTGGAGGAGCTCAAGGAGTTTCATGAAATAGCACAGAACTGCCCGGGCTGGTCCCACCACTCCTGCTTGTCTCAGCTTTAAAAAAGACAACTGACGTCTTGGTTCTGGGGAATGGTAGAACTGAAAATCCAGCTAAGTATCAATGCCTGCCAAGAATAAATGTTTCACTAACAGAAATATTTTTCCCTCTTGATCTTCCATAGTATGGCTGTTCTGGGGCAGTCAGGAGTATGATGGCTCAGGGCATAAGAGTCTTTTTAAAATCAACACTTATCCACAAAAATTGGGGCTGCTAGGAGTTATATTGGACACAGGAGCCATTTTTAATGTATACCCCATGACAAACCTGATTTACAGATTAAAATAACAATGTTATGGCATTTATAGAATGTATAAATTTAAAACTGTATAGAATGTATAAATTTAAAGCTGAACTATACTGGCTATAAAATCTTGGATGCTTTTCTTACAGCTGTGACTAGCAGCAAAACAATACAGCAGCTAAGCATCGCAATTAATAATCTCCAAGTATAACACATTCAGAAAATCAGGGTCCCTTTCAGAGTGTGTTACCAGGTGACATGAACACTGCATTGTGTCATGTCACATCAGACTTCCTTCAGGCAATAGCTCAGAGCTGACATAAACAGATGCAAAAGACAAAGCTCAGAACATTTAGTAATATGGATTGAAGAAAGACCATGTGGTCTTATTACTCAGGTTTAACTATTGTTCTGTATTGTATATTTATCACAAGGCTTTCACTTTCCTTTAGGTTGATGCACAGAAAAAATAGTCAGTAAGAAATCTAGTCCTTAAGTGTGTGTATACTATAATATTTCTATACTATTTTGAATCAGAGCTCATCCTGTGCTCATACACTTTGGTAGTTAGCCATCAAGAAGTCAGTTACAAATCCTTAATTTCTAGGACAACCTGCTCTGCCCTAGGCCTGCAAGCAGATACACTAGACAGCTTCCCTGTGCTATGGCAGCTAGTTCTGGTACCAAGGAACCCTGCACCAGGGAGGGCTGCCGGGCTGCACTGCTCTCTGCCTCCCTGCGCAAAGGGTCAGGGAAGGCTCTTTACCTCCTGATGGAGAAAACATGGGTGCCACATCCTTTTGTGCTACAAGAAATGTGACAGTCAACACTACAAATACATAGTTTACGAGAGAGATTTTAAAATATATGCATTTTTTATGAAGGGCTTTCTCCAGGCAGGCAAACCAGGATATTTTGCAGTACCAGTTCTCTCTCTAGCATGACTGAAGCTTCTCAATTAATTTCCAATAATCGGTATTACTGGGTCAGTAATTCCCATTCTGGTTTGAACAAATTCACACTGGAAAACCCAACACTTGAAAAATGTAAGGGGTCAGCTGAGGGAGCAGACCCACGGTGTGGGATCTCAGCCAGGGATAGGCTTTAGTTTCCATTGCCTGCTCTCCTATTAGTGCAGTAATAATTCTGCATGCACTCTGGTCCATGCCAGGTTTCTGGAATTAATGATAAAGTTAGGTGCTGCTGAAAATAAAAATCCCCAGAAGAAATTCTCAGAAAAACATGCAAATCAAATTCAGTTAATTGTGGCTGCTACGATGATTGTATTTAATTTGCAGCATCTTTTGATTGTATATGGCAAGGGATAGCACTGGCACCACACTAAGAAATAGCTAGTCAGAGAATACAACAGTCTGCAATTTCACATTGAGTAATTAAGTATCCTGCTCACCTTGTTCACCTGAGTAGTAACCACTGGCACGTATGCAAAAATCACCCATCATTCCTAACCCCTCCTCAGCAGGATGCATAAATCACCGTCCCCATTTTGCAATTAGGGAACCTGAAGCCCAGGTTTAAACATTGCTGAAGTAGCAGAGATGAGAATAATTACTGTCATGGTCTTACACAATTTCCACCCAAGTCAGAAAAGTGAGAGCTCTGTAGTGAAGTTCCTGCCCCACA
Source organism: Oceanodroma leucorhoa (assembly GCA_030449065.1). Classification (NCBI taxonomy): domain Eukaryota; kingdom Metazoa; phylum Chordata; class Aves; order Procellariiformes; genus Oceanodroma; species Oceanodroma leucorhoa. The sequence goes on from JASVER010000034.1 coordinate 6,212,495, forward strand.
AAAATCAATAGCTAAACTCCCTCCTTAGCCCTGTTCCTATTCACTGAACCATAATAATGACAAGGGAGCTATTTGCATGTTTAAAGAAGCAGAACTGAATGCACATAGACTCCTTATAATTAGTTTCACAGCAGCTGACTGTAAAAACACGTAATTTAGGTTCAAATAAGATATAGTTTTTAAAAGTCCTGAAATGCACCTCCTTCTGTTTTCTGGCTCTGACACCATAAAAACCAGCACGGTGTGGCTGAAAAGCGTTCAACGCAAAAAGGTAGAATGCTGGGCTTTGGGTGAACATATTGTGAGTCTGAAAGCTGTATAATCAATTAGCATCCTACTGGAAACCTGACAGCCTGTCGCGACCCATTAGGAGGTATTATGTGCTCTCAATAGCTGTGGTTATAGGGACCATTTACACAGATACCAGGTAAGCCCCTACAAAGCAGAATATGATAAGGTCAGCTCTTTGTTTTATTTCTAAGTGCTTTTCCAAGATGTTTTTCTCTCTGGTGGAATGAACATGGCAGTGCAGCTAAAAATGGCAACTCTGTATTTCAGGTAAGTGGGTTGAAAAGTCATTCTCACTGGGAAATGAACTCATGACCTTTTCAACGAAAGGTAAAGCTCAAGTTGTAAAAGTTTGCATGTAAGATGCACTAAATATATCGTTGAGTAATAGCTCAAGAGGGCAATAACAACATAGCCTGCCTAACAGCTCATGCTAATGCAAACATAATGTGCCATGTAAAAAGAGATTAATCAAGTTTTCCTACTGGAAAACTGACAGTCTGTCGTGACCCATTAGGAGGTATTCTGTGCTCTCAGTATCTGTGGCTACAGGGACCATTTATGAACTGACAAATTTGGGTGACTGGTAATACTACACCAGGACAAAAATAAAGTCTGAGAYGGGTGTCACATTTCTGGTCCTTTCAGCACTCTGCTTATAGATATTTCCCTTTCATTCACACTCTTTAATGTACGTACATAGTGTGCACACATACATGTACCTTGCGCTAATTGCAACATAGTGCATTAACTATGCAGTTAAAGCAGAAACCTTTACTAGGTTCCTAGAGCCACTGCTTTTTGTTTTATGATCAGAGGTTCATAAGCTCAGTTTTCAGCAAGGAAGCACAATTAAAACCCGTAAGTACCTTCAAACCATATCGGATTCCCTTCACAAAAAACAGAGAAAACAACATAGTTCAGATTACAATTTAATGTCAGAGATGAGTAAATAAGATTTAATGACAATATCAGCACTCTTTGATGAGGGCAACCTCAAGTCGCTGGCTCATCTCTTCTATAAATTGGAATCCACTCTGATTAGACTCCATTTGGCATTCTGCTGTGCATTAGTCAGTTAATGCAGTGCTTATACTAGCTATACTTAATGAGGCAGCAGGCGTGCCTTCGTTTTTAAGCAAAAGCTTATCTACATGTCTATAGCTGATTTCGTAAGCGAGACAGCAGATCCTCAGACCCTGTTTGCTGTCATCTGAATGTTTGAAAATATTGTATTTTCAAGGTACAATATTGCTTCCTAAAAGCCAGGCTGCCACATGGAACAGTGTTTAAAAAAAAAAAGCAACCCCCCCTGCAAGCCTTCCACAGAGTAATAGTTTTAGATATCTTGGTTCTTTCTCTGCTGTGTTTATGAAGGCAGTGTTTTTCCTCCTTGTGCTCCTTCCTTCTCAGTCTCAAGTATGATAGTTGGCATAGTTTATTCTAGTGATAAGATATTAAGCTTGCTCTGTGATTATGTTACTAACATGGGTATAGCACAAAAATAGTAATGAAAAGTCAGTAAATGTTGCTATGAACCAAAAACTTTGATAGGTTGCACTATTCCACCAAGTTATTCTTGCCGTAAAATATTTTTAGAAGTCAAGATTCAAGCAAATTAGCTGGTAGGTAGTTATCAGCAGCAAAATCTCAGGGAAAACCAARTATTTACATCCTTATATGCATAAAAGAAAGCTGCACAAGTGCAATCTGAAGCATGATAAAACTATAAAGAGTTTAATTTACAGCAGCAGAAGATATAGCAGTATGAATAAAGTCAGGCATGAAGTAYGCCCCTACATCTTTCTTTTATATTTACTACCCCAAATCATCATTGCAACAGAGTTAAGACTCACCAGTGTGCCACAAGTTCTCACAGAGTATCATGTACTTCTAAATTTAAATCTTGGACATCAGGCAATAAAGAATTAGAAGTCTTAAGATTTCTTAACTGTTCCTTGTTACTTAAATCTGTGTCACAACATTTAGTATAAGACTATGGAATTAATAAACATTTACCATTTAGCATGACTACTATGGAATAAAGTCTAACATCTCTTTACTAAATCAAATCTCAGCTGCAGGTAGTGAGAACTACATATGCTCAAAAGCCGAGCCTGCTCTCTTCACATCACCCTGGACTCGCAGGCTGTTATCTTCTCATCAGTCTCACCCTGCCTTCCACCTTTCCTGTTGCTAAGCCTAAGAGAAACMATTCTCCAACATGGCCTTACTCTGCTGCCAGTCTCCTGGTGAAAAAAGTCCTGTGCACCTCTACTGACACTGTGGATTCAACCTTGAAGTGTACTCTTCAAGACAGGAATACCTCAGTCTTCATATTCTAGTCACACAGCTCCCAACTAGCTACACAACACCCTGGACCGTGTGCAGATGATGCAGGCATTCAAGATAAAGTATGCAATGGTGATCATGCTGTTTCATTCTCAGTAATTTTTGACACCTCATTTATGGACCAATTTGTGGGGAATCTTGCCACTTTAGGSAATGTCAGAGAGTGTACAGATAAGGGGGTCAATTTGTACCTTAACTGAATTGAACCACAGAAAAGAAAAACTGAGGTTAGAAGGGACCACTGCAGATCATCATCTAGTCCAAACTCTTGTTCAAAGCAAGTCTAACTTCAAAGTTGGATCATGTTTCTCAAGGATTTGTCCAGCTGTGTTTTAAAAACCTCCAAGCACAGAGATCCTACAGCCTCTCTGGGCAGCCTGCTCCCTGCTGCACTGCTCTCACTGTGAAAAATTATTTCCTTATGTCCAACTAAAATCTGTCCTGTTGCAAGTTGTGTTTATAGCTTCCTGTCTTTTCACTGTGAACTTCTGAGAAGGATCTGGCTCCACCTTTTCTGTAACCCCCTCTTTAGGTAGTGGAAGACTGATTATATCTCCCTGAGCCTTCTCTTCTCCAGGTTAAACAAACCTAGCTCCCCCATACTTTGTCTGTTCCAGCCTCTGACTATCTTAGCGGCTCTCCGTTGGACTCTCTGCTGTCCTCAGGCACCCCAAAACTAGCTGCAATATTCCAGACGCAGTCTCAGAAATGCCAAGTAGAAGGGAAAGATCAGTTCCCTTGTCCTGCTTGCTCTCCAGCCAGCTGTCCTGCTCTCAGCAAGGCAAGAGCATTACATCGCAACCTTAAGCCTACATTAGCAATATTTTTGGGCAGTTTACATTGATGAAGTGTTGTTTATATGGAAACCAAGAATTTTCTGTAATCACATATATTTCACCCATTATTCTCTTACCTTACCATTTTCCCTGTAAACTCTGATTATTGTGACATTTTGGCAGGACTATTTTGTGGGCAGTTCTTTCCCAATTCAGCTAAAGCAATGTGATGAGAAGCAGAAGAGATTGCAATACGCTAACATTTTAAATATGCTTTTGAAGAGGCCTTTGGGCACAGATGTTCCATAAAACTGTATTTATTATTATAATAATCTGCTGAAGAGTGCAGCTGTTTATTCAGGGGTCTGAATATTGAAGACTCCCTAAATCTAATGATTCCGAGTCGGCCCCACTCACTGCACTTCCAACACTAATAAGAAATACAAATTTAAAAAATCTGTATATACCAATGCATTTTAGAGCACCACGGAATAAACATTGACTTACAGTATAAATGCTGCTAGAAGAAATCTTTCAGATAGATTCCCTTCAAAATACAAGTGATGTCAAAAAAGCTTATAAGGAAAAGACTCAAACCCACAATGCAGAGGTACTACTTGAGTTTAATGCCTAACCCGCAGAAGTACATTAACAGTAGATGCCTGCAAGTACTCTGGCTTGTAACAGAATTGACACACATGGCCAAAAGACTCTGTTTCATCAGCTTTCCCAAGACATGGTGGAGATGCAATTTTAACTCTACATGACTTTTTGGACAATGTTATTGGTCATAAATTCCTTATACTAGTTTGGAGAGGGAAACAATAATTTGAATATCAGAAATGTGCAAAAATCCATGATAAAAGTATAAATGTCACAATTTTCTTGTTTCTTAGATGATGTGGCAACTCCTTGCTCAACTTCAGAACTGGATTACTAATCTCATCTAGGATGCTGTGGTTGAACAATTTTCTGTCAGTCAACGCAGAGATAAGAGATTGCATAAGAGAATATAAGAGAATAGTTAGAACAAATGAGTTTAAAGCTGTAAAGTATTCTCATCCGGACCCACAACTATTTTGCCTGACTATAATTATCTCTTCTGATTTTGTCCCCTTGAAAGCTGAGTGGAATCCGGAGCCTTCCTGTCTTTGCTATATGGGTGACACAGCGAGAACTTCCTTGGAAAGCTTTTCCTTACGTGCTCGGCTCATCCCCAGCAATGAGCACTGGGAGCCCTTGGAGCACCTGGCTCTTTAAACAGATGTTTGGCACATGAGRCTGGGGGTTGCCTGCTGCAGATAAGACTGTGAACAATCCAAATCACAATAATTATTTACCTTTATCAGYCTCAACAGGGTTCAAACTGGCATCTATTTAATCATATCATATTTACCACTATTGTCAGGAGCAAGCTCTGAGGAGTCTCCAGAGGAAACTGCCTGTAGCTCTACAAACCTCCTTCTGAGCCTGTTCTTTTGTACTATGTCATGTTCTCAGCCCTTTCTGAAAAATCCAGATTTTCTATATCCACCCAGAAATGAAAATGTGTCATTCTTAGAGATATTAAATTCATATGCTATTGTAATTCCAAAACCATTGTATTCCACTGTGGAAAAGCACTATTTGTTCATCTGTTCGTGAACTCTGCAGTCTGTAGGTTCACTGGGGGACTAAAACACTGCTGAAACCCTTTGCCTGTTCCTTCGTATTTCTACAGAGAAATCTGACTGAAAACTGCTTGGTTTTCACTTCACTATTTTAATATTAAATGCTCTAATTTTCTAAACAATACATGAAGAAATATTTGAATTATTTGTTTGCTGGTGATCATTACAGGGGAAGTTGCTTTTGCGAATGGGAAAGGGTTCATGTCGTCTTGTACCAAGACCCAACAATTCCCACGCCTTGTGCTTTCAGGATTATGGTCCTGAATGTACTGGAATAAGATTCTCTGTAGAAACGCTTGTGCTCTTTCCTTCATCTTTGGTCTTCACAACTAGGCCCATGTGAGGTTATAACCGCAAAACAGCTGGCAGTGGGCTTCACAGAGACTGTGCTCTCTCCGTGTCCTCAGAAGCACTGAGGCCATGGGGCTGTCCCAGCGAGGCTGCGAGCCTCGTTCTGCCTCAGGAGGCTGATCCATGGYGCGCAGGCAGAGGAAAACCCTTTAGAGGACTAGTGAGACTGCTGGCCCGGCACGGCTCAGTCACTACCAGTACTACTGGAAACAGACAGTAYGACTAACAACCAAGTGTAACTCACATGTGCAGCTGCCATGTGTGCACATTCCCCAGGATATTCATACAGTTCAAGGATGAAGAGACCAGAAAAATAAATGAAGTTAGTCCAGGCAGAGGTGTTTCTGGCTACAGTATGTTTTCTATGATAATAAAAGATACAGAAACCAGCAGTCCTCTCAGCAGAGCACCAGCTGGCTCCACATGCTGCAATAATAAGCTCTACTCTAAAAACCTGGGCTTCCATATCTTGTGTACCAAATACAAAATCATTAACTGGTCTACAAACTGCCTATAACCATATCTGTGCTTCTGAGCTACTGCACAGTTTACTGATGCAGAATAAAAGAGTACTTTTAAGTTCAGTCTGTTGGAGCAGTACAGTAGTGGCTTAAATCTCAAGAAACTTTCACTCTACAATATTTTATACCCTTTCAGTGGGAGCAACCTGCCAGGCATGGTTATGTAGTGTAAAATCATACTTTGCATAAGGTCTGATGCCACAGTAGATTAAGAGTGGAAGGGAGAGCTGAAGAAGTAGTAAAAGTGAGTGCAATGACATGCATCTCTACTTCTTCCAGTACATAAATTTATCATATTTTCCCTAAGTCATTAATTGACTCGTTGTTCACCAGCCATGGAGCCCATTTGCTTTTGGAACATCAGCCCAGAAAGAAGGCCCCTGTTAAAGGACTACCAAGTGTGAGTGAGCAATAGTTTCCAAGTGCTCAGCAATGCAAAATAAATTTTTACCGGAACAATTGAAGGCACCTCTTCCCCCAAACACCTGTCTCCCTGCCAAATTTAAGCTTTCTAGCCCGACCGCTGTGGCTTTTGAGTTGTTCAATAAGTCACACACAATTTTTATAATGGGAAAAGTGACCTTTTTGCTTCACCTCATTCTCAAAAACAATGAACCACTTTTTGCTCAAGCTTTATTAAAATTAATTTTTAAACATAACAAAAGAAGAGACACCAAGGACGGGAAATTTTTGCTTGAAAAGTGAAAGATTCAAAAGATATAAACAGCTGCTCAAATAACCCCTGAGTGGAAATGGCCTTGGTCTCAGGAGGTTGGTATTTAAGCTGGCATGTGATTTTAAGCACTTGAGTAATCCCTGAGAAACAAAAAATCAAAAATCATGTGCTGCAAGTTACATGTAAGTACAAAATCTTGCTAACCTGGGACTGTGGACTGTAAACATAAGCCAAAACCAAATAACTTCTCTATTAATGCTTAAAGTTACACACTCATTCAAGAGCTTGGAGTAGACACAACCTAATRCTGTTCTCAGATTGCTACAGTATTTCAGAGAGTGCTACGGTAATATATTCTGCTGTGTACAGTGTAATGTTAATTTTAATGCCTTACAGGAGAATGTGCAGTGAAGTCRAATTACAATTGCTGTGGGAATCATAACACTGGAAAACATATCTCAATCTCGCTTTAAGGCCGTGCTAACATATCTTTTACATTTAATTTCCTTTAGGAAAAAAAAAAGAAAGAAAAGAAAGGAGAAAGGAACAACTGGCTATTGTTGACTTTGCCAGCAAAAAGAACCATGATGTCCCAGTATGGGTTATCTGGGGATCTCTGTCACATCCGCTTGCTCTCTTACCAGTTTGTTCTTAGCAAATACTACTGTTACAGAGACACCCTGATGAATTCCGCTCTGTGATACCTTCATAAGGCCTTATGCAATATTAGATTACTGGAAATGGGGAAAAAGGATGGGAAAAATCTTTTAATCTTCACACATAGCCTCAAGGTTGTTCTGGATTCACAGTCCAGAAAAGAAATGATGTGAGGCAAAGTTGTATCTGCTAGTAATCAGGGACAACTCAAGGCCCCTCCATGGAAGAATCACAGCAGAGAGGCACTTAAAACAAGGTGAAAAAAGGAGAGAGAGAAGCAAAGCTGACATTCCCACTGAAAAGAGCCCTTATCATTCCTCATGTGATACAGGAGCAAGGTGCAATAAAGACTCTTTACAGCCAAAATGTCATTTTGTTGACTACTGACCTCCTGTCTTCTTTGCACTTTGGAATGATTTTAACTGACTTTTGGATGTTCTCTTTTACTCGCCTTTTCTTTTTTCTTAGACTTAGCAAATGACCTTGTTAAACCTGTCCTTTTCTTGGATTCCTGCGTATTTTAGTGGAGTATTACCAGGATCAGAACACCTCTGAGAGTTTTCTAACTGTGGATGTTTATTTTTTTACAAATTATAGATAGAAATTATAGTTTGGGTGGGTTTTTTTCCCCCTCACAGGAATGAAAGACCATACAAAGAGGAGAAAACTAAGGCTGAAATGGGAAAATCACTAGGTTAGAAAAAGGAAGGTGACATTGTACTCTTAGTACCTAAAACCAGCATTCCCAATCCATATCGGTGCCATGAAAGATAGTGCTAAGAAGAGTCAGAAACAGAGGGAATGAGTGGGACAGGTCATCAAGTTTTCATCATTTGGACTCCATCTCTCTGAACCCTTTCATGACRTTGTATTAGAGCAGTACAAAATGGAAAGAGATGAGCAGGTTCACATCTATATGTCTGAAACACCAGGAGGATTATACAATTCCTGCGTTTTTTACCTGATGCCTCCTCATGGGAACCTGACTAGTGTCGTCAAGCAGTTCTGCCTACATGTACATGGATACATATGCACAGATGCTGTGCATGTCTACTTTTCAAAAAACATCTGTGAAGATCTTGCAGCTTCTAAAAATATATACATGTTTTCGGAGCTTGGTATTTTTTATAGTGTTTGCCATCTTTCATTTAAAAGTTTCTTCCCCCTCCAAAAAATCTATGTTGTTTTGAGAAAAAGGCATGTGTATCAGGGGTGGTCTGCCTCATAAAGAGCCACAGGGCTTGGGGCCAGCCAGCTCTTTTCAATTATCAGGTCCAGGTGGGAAGTGGTCAGGTGGTTCCTATAAAGGCTGAGGAACTGCATGTGGAGTGGGAGGTTTCTGTGAAGTCTGTTTTGGCTGAGGCAAAAAAGGGCTGATTTTACTAACTTTGAAAAATAGACTGACTCCCGAAGATGTGGTGTTAGATGTTGTTGGGCTAGGGGGCTGCCCATGGGCCCTACACTATGGGGACCTATGTGTATTACCAACAAGTCCATTAGACTTCTTTGCCTTATTTCAAAGTCCTGGCCACAGCAAACAAMCAACCAAACACCTTTCCCCCCAGAAAAACCCCCAAAACAAAGCAAGAGCACAAAGAAAGCAACCCAACCCCAAAGAACCTACCACGCACATATTAAAAATTCTGGCTAATGTACACACAGAAGAAAAATAAGTAAGCAATCATCCAAAATGACTTTTGTGTTATATATTGCTCCTGAATGAGGCCTAATGGTGGAAGCATCATTGCAAACTGTTTTCCATTTCCAGCATGCATTTATGATAACCGTTCCGCCCAATTTCCTGTTCTTTCGCTGGCAGAAAGGGACAGATTCCCCCTCCTTTACTCTAAGGCTTCTTCATGCTGCCTAGGCTGTACTGCACATGTGCTCAGTCCCTTCCTGGGAAGCTAAGGATAGGAGGTGGAATGATTCTTGTTACGCAATTACTATTTTTTCTTTATCTTTTCTGATGGGGGAAAAATGTACAAAACTACTGGCCACATCTGCAGTGCACCAATTAGAGATAGAGAGGACAGGTATTCAGTCTCTATGGATGGTTCAAGGTTAGAGAAAATTACCCACTTTTAGCAGATAACAGAATCCTAACTATCTGCCTTAAACTGGGATTGACTGTTCACTATCTGAGCTGATAGTAGGTACAATATTTCATCCAAAGAGGTGTATTTGCCTTCTAGTTTTACCACTATGTAATATTATTTTGCTGACCTTCAGTCACATTGGCAGAGGAATAGATGTAACATGAAGGAATGCGACAGAAGGCAATCAACAACACAACAAGATATGAAAAGCCTAAAGAAGAACTTATGTCCTCAAGAACAGGACACCTACTATCCAGTCACATACAGTTTTGACTTGCAAAGAGCTACCGGAAGATACAATGTAAATCAATATATGTCCACTTTATTCACAAAATGATGGATAATGTAGCAGGCCAGCTTGATTTACCTTAATCTGCGAATCGATTTCTTACACTTTTTTGAAAAAAAACACTAATCAATTTCAGATCAAAATAGATTGAAGCACAGCGGGAACTGCCAGCCCCATCTGCATGGTGGAGACCCTACATCTACGCCCTTGGGACAGTTCACGGAGCAGGGTGCGGAGTGGTCCCGGGCACAGCCAGCAGGCACCCAGTGCTGTGCCRTGCCGTGCCATCCCACACCATGCAGCCTGCTGGTAGGTTGTGCGTGCCTGCACACCTGCGCACATTGCTTCATACCATGTTTGAGCTCCTCAGATCCAGCACTAGCTGTGCACTGGGTTAGTCCCCTGGGCAAAAGTTAGAGAAGCCCAAAGGCAGCACTAGCACYAGCAAGTTGTTAGATTTAAATGACTGTTGCCTGCAATTTCATCTTTGGGAAGCCCTGGATGGCACCTGGCACTGGGGTGATAGTATACTATGGAGGAGTTTGGATATATGGATGAGTTGGAATTGCAACATGTGAACTTTCTCTTTATCGCTCAAAGAAATGACTGCTATGCAGGCAGATCTGAACAAGAGACAACCCGCAGGCTACCCTCACCGCCTCTGCCCACCACCACAAACCCATCCCGCTGCCATTAGGTTCTCACAGCACTTTGTTGTGACCTCATGTGCAAAATGTCACGTCTGGCCAGTGACACTGTACAGGACAGCAGGGCTGGCGCGGCACAGCAGCTCTCGGGAAAGGGCAGTGGGCCAAGTRTGCCCCGAGGCTCTGCCTGCGACACCCCACCTGGGCCCACTGGCATGGGGGCACAGGACAGCTAAAGGGAACTGGTGGCTCCCAGGCAGCTCTCTGTAATTGCTCAGCCCATTTCTATGGCTTCTGCGTAGCTGGTGTCTGCAGCTGAGACTGTTCTTGCTACACTAGCCCTGTCTTTTTATTCTTACAGGGGGGTAGGGGAGAACAGACTGTTGATAGTCCTCTCCCGTGTGGTGCAGGCCAGCTGACCTATGCCAATTTTTTTTTTTTGTCAAAGCTATTTTAAGACACGAAATTACAAGACTTGATACATGGAGCTCTGTGGGATTTTACGCTTGGAAAACAATCTTCAAAATGTCCTCGAATATGAACAGTACTTTTCTGTGGTGAATCTGTATGGAGCTACACACAGTCTCATCTATCACAGTATTGTAGCAACAAAAGTAATTACTGCATAGTCTTTTAACCAACAAATCCCTTAAAGAGCTTGCGAGTGAGGGTGCAAAAGGAAACAGATTTCAAAGGACATGGAAAGTATTTCCTATGTGAGAATTTTAAAGGGAAAGCAGCTGTAAGAATGAAGATATTCAGGAAGAAGATCAGATCTGTTAAAATACTCAGATACTCTTCCGTGTCTATACTCAGAGCAGCACTTTACAAAACACATGCAAACCAAACTCGACTTCATTTGTCTCATTTCACTCTTGGATGTTCTTTTGGAGGACTAGGAGAATACAGCTGTAGAGTAAAACAGTTTAAAGTCTGAGCTCCTGAAATATATGAGGGTAATACTTCTCCATTTTAAAATACAGATGGATTACTTCCACAGATGATTTGCAGATGTAACATTTCACTATTTAAAAACTAGAGTTTTTTTCAATATTTTTGGAAGAGCAGTAGAAAATCTTGTTTGTGGCAGGACTTAAACTGAAATTGTAGAGCTGTTCCATTAGTACCCATAGCACCCATCACATTTTTGCTCTTTGTTTCGGTCAAGGGTTTCCCTTTTCTTGTCTTTGCCTTTTCTCTATCTTGCACTTGGCTCTTTTCTGCCCGTGTCCATAGCAGCACCCACTGGTAGATTGCAATGATGCTGAGATGGACTTCTGCCAGGGGAGGAACAGAATCAGCGAACAACAGGCAATGCAGTTCAAGGTTGTTCTGGGTTTTTTCCCTCCAGAGCCATACCTTTCTAAGAGCCAGTACCTGACTATTCTTTCAATCCTGGTAATCTTGGACTCATTCTCATCTTCATTTTATCTAAAATGTGTCAGTGCGAGGCCAATAAAAAACAGCTAAGCAATGAAAGTTTATTGTGACATGTGCTAACAGGTACAACATTTAATGCAGAACATTTGAGTTGCCTTCAAATGCTCCTAGGAGCATTTAAAAAAATATATATATTCGCTATTGTATATAGCAGAGAAGGTGCCTTGAAAGTATTTATATTTCTTATTATTTCTGTGTCTTAGGGAAGACACAATGTGCCAGGAAATTGCTGCTTATTAAAAGATTTAATCCTACCTTAAGACTCACAAACAAGAGATCGCTGTGTAGACAAATGTGTAGAGAAAAAATACAAAGAAAATATGATTCATTTATAATTGTTTATGGACTTCATACTTTGCTACTTATAAAAATGGCTAAACGTTGCTAAGTCAAAGCTTTAAAGAAAATCTGGGATCATTAGAATAAGACTGCCCATGTGGCTGAGTTGAAGACTTTATATATCCATGTTGTGATCACTTTGTCTAAAAGCACAAAAATATTTGGGAGAGAAGTGGATGGAGTAGGTAAGAGGTGGATGGATGTTGAGGTCATTATTGGAAGATGGCAGGCATAGATGAAAGGACACAATAACAGGCAAGAGTAAACTAATACAGAGGGATTTTGTGGGACATGCTAGAAGCAGTATGTGTATAGAAATGTATAACTTAGATGTAATTACTAACACATTTGGGGGTGTGTGGGTTTTGAAAAATATAAGGACTAAAGGGATTGAGTGTGCTGTCACCCCAAGGAGTGGAATAGAGCCAAAGAAAGGATCATTTGAGGTGAAATAACAAGCAAAGCTTACTGACTGTGCCATTTATTTGCTTCACATATTTCCTTTTAGTTACAACCATCCATTCACAGTTGGCATGTGTCCAAAGAAAAATTTGTGAATCTCACAGATTAATTAGTAAACCCTTCCTTAGTCAATCAATGCATCATAATTACCCATAATATCCCACAAAAAAAATTAAATCAAAAGAACCACCACCTTCACCTACTCCTTTTTCAAAAAAAAAAAGCTCAGAAAAAGAAATCTTGACTATGACACATCCCATAAAGGTCAGCTAACTGGAAGTCACTCAGATGACAAGAAACAACTATCCTGAGACAAAAGTAGTTTAGCAAAACCACTTCAAATGTGTTTTTTGATTACTGCAAAATCTCTCCCCTTCAAACCGTAACCAGGACAGACAATTAGTCCTAAGTATCAAAAATGATCCCAACTGCCATGAAACATCATGGAGAGAAAAAAAAAATCTTATCTTGGGTAGTTTGACCTTGGATTGATAGAGAACCTAGAGAAGGATCCAAAGAGGAGGCTGAAGTGAGGACCACCTGAAGTAGATGCTGTACCTACATACAGAGAKTATTTTTTTTTCTGTGAAATATCCAGTTTTATATGTGCTCACTCAAAACAGTGAGCACAGAGGAAATAAAAGCAGTTGCCCATACAAAGAGTTATCAGTTTATTTAAATATTTATTGATGGAAAATTGAAATCTACAGACATTAAAGCCTAAACCTGATAATCACCCAGTTCAGACTTGCGACTTTTTCAAGGTTATCAAAGTTAACCACAAGGTAGTTATCAACCATGGACTCAGCTCGTTTCTTGCTTAGTCCCAAACCACTATTTTAGCCACTGCCTTTGTAATGCTGTAAGAGTGACAGCAAGTTTGCTTTTAACTGCTAGGAACTTTGACATTTCCGCAGGGAGACAGGAATGGGTAGCCCTTTAAAAAAAAAGAATGGTATGAATAAATTTACAACTAAGCTATGCCATCACAGAAACCAAACTTTTAAAATGATGTGACCAAAGGCTGCAAATAATGATAGAGAGAAAAATTGTGAAGTTGCTATGGTAACTATTAACAATTCAGACAATCTGTTGATATGAGATCTCATTAAATATGTAAACACAAACATTTTATTTATAATTTAAAACGCTAACATTGACACTTTACAGTTAACAGAAATTAAAAAGAAAGTCAAGATGTAACTTAATAAAGACTTGAGAGTTAAGGCTGAGACAACATTTTCATTCTACCTTGTCACTTCGCACATTCTAAAACACCTTCAAAAAACCTTTATGCTAAATTTTTTCATGCTTGGCCATAGCCTGGAGAAAGGCAGAAGCAAAAACATTCAGCTTCTTTTGAATTATCTTCTTTGGGAGAGGGAGAGATGGGAATATCTTGATTTTTAGCCCCTGACATAATCACTTTGGTGTGTAAAGATCACATCGTGATTGTGCACTATACACTGCTGTCCTTACTTGGAATAAGTTATAGTTGCTCCATTGTTCTCACATCAGTGAATCTAGCTAACTTTACAGATGAAACAGCGGAAACTTTCCCAGAAAAACAAACCCCTTTGACACCCCAGTTCTGCAAAGCACTTAAATCTTCACCAGGATTACTCATGTGCTTGAAATTAGGCATGAGATTAATTTACAATGTGGTCTAATTTATTCTGTGGTGCAATTGCAATCCTAAAAAGAACATTAGCACATTCATGTTGTGTTACAGAAGCCAAGGTCCTTCCCTGCTTGTGGCCATGTTGGAGAGGGAAGAACTGTAGGTCCCTGAGCTTGACAGAGAGCCTGCTGAAGGATCCAGATCCCACACAGCTTTGCTGACAATGGCCTCTGAGCCTATGTACATGCTATAACCTTAGCCACCAGCCTTGTTACCCTGACCCATCTTTGGGCATCTTTATCCCCAGAATGACACCTGTACCTTGGCTGTGAGAGTGTACATGGGTCTAAGGGGCTGTTGCTACCTACAAGTACCAGCTGACATTGGGGCCCATCTTGTGGCCAGCTCATCACGTGGTGTGAAGAGTCAGATGTGCAGTGGTGGATCGTTCATGAAGCCCTGGGTGCTGTCACAGTCATACAATACTAATTTTATGGATAACCGAAAGTTACAAAAGGTGCTGGCCCTTTCCCTTAAAGAGTGGAGTAAAAGTAAGAACAAATATTGCGCAGTAGGTTGAGTCACTGCGTGATCATGCAGCAAGGGGCCTGCTGTAATGCACATTCCCAGGGAGGCAGAACTTGCCATCGCTTGAGAACTTACCACTTGCTCTGCGAATTTCTGCACTTGTCAAGTAATAATGCTGAAATGGCACTGATCTATTTATAAAATTACTTTTTCCTTTACAGAAATCCTGCAACATAGCTGTACTATGCGGACCCACAGCTAACTAGTTTGATGATACTTACCTAAATATCATGATACATTAGCTGTTTTTATCTCACATTCCAAATAAATTATCTGCAATTTAATTGTTTTTTATCTCTGTGAATCATATTTTTTCAAGCAAGATGTATTACTATAGAGTTTGGACTTCTATTTAGTGAAACATGCATTTTTCAAATGTCAAACCGTACTTTGCTTTGAGCCTCAGAGTGGGCTTCCTGTGACAGTGTTTCCACAGGCAAGGCTAGCTTCAGAGACTTCCACCTCCCCCTCTCCTGAACCATCACGCAATTGTGCCCTTGGTGATGCAATTTCCACCCCTTCAGAAATTCTACAGATACATCTGCTTGTGGTGTCACCCAGTAACTTGAGTTTTAAATAAAAATGCACTGGAAAAACTCTCACATGGAAACTRTTCTAACCATCAGGACATTTCAGGTTTCCTCATGGGAAAAAGTACGTAAAAAATGGGCTCCCAAACCAGTCTATGTTTTCCTTGATGACCATTTTAAATGTAGCTGTTAATTCCTTACCCAGTTAAAACTCAGTGGTTGCATATTGTATGCAAAGTTTCTGGTTACTGTTTACTGCATACATATGGCAGGCTAACGCATGCCTCTATTCATACAATTATTTGCAGGTGCTGTTAAACCTCTAGTATCCAAATAGCCTACATTTAAGATATCTAATTAGTGTATTTAGTAATTGTGATGGAAACATAGGAATACATTTACTGGTGTCCTCTCAGATATCCTTAAAAATGAGGAATGTCACTAAAGGGTTGTCCTATGTGGGTGTTTTTTCAGCCCAGTCAGTATGCATCATTTTAATGTGACTGTGATCATAGCCCCATTGTGCCTGCCAATCCCAATTAACAGAATCACCCATCCTAGGGCTGAATTTATTGCTGCGTGTGCAGCTTACTGGGACATGAAGCTGTAGTCTTGTAGTCTACAGGCCTCTGAAAAGAAGCCATGCCTCTGGGAACTGCGCTCAACTTTTCTCAGCTGTGAAATCTCTCTGTTGCAAGACATGTTCCTGTCACGTATTTTTCCTTATGGCAGGCTGAATATTTTCTTTTTTTGATGACTCCAATATCATCAGTGAAATATCAAGATAAACAGAAACATATTCAGGAGATAGCCTTGCTGTTAAAGTTACCATTCAGCCTTGAAAACTAGGGCAGGTTTGCTTATCGCTAAAAACATTTGGTTTGCACCTGCACAATGAGTTATTACATCTGAAAATGAAATGGCATCAGGTTTTTTTTGCTAAAATTGATGTGTATGCCATGTTACATTTTTCAGCACACAGCTAGCGTTGTGTCATCTATGCTGTATCATATACATACAATGTAATTCATATGTGAGGCGCCTATATGGCACAGCACCCGCTTTCTTCTGCCAGCGTCAAGCAATCTTACTTTTGGTGAGTAGGGGAGCAGTAAGTCACTTTTGTTGTACAAGACCTTTTTTGGCAAAAAGATAGCACCAAGAATTTCAGCAGCAACAATCAAAAGGCTGTGCATAGTGCAAAGATATGCAATATCTTTTTGTATCTCCAGGGACTTTCCCTAGATTCTGTGGCAGATAGAGTGCGAAGAGATTGCTCGTAGCTCTTTTGTTCCTTCATCTCTTCTCACCAATTTTCATTTAGAATCAAACACTTTTTCTGGAGGCAAAAGGTATATTTTCTGGCTTCATGTCCCAGAATTTCTGTAWATTGTTCTTGCACATGTCTGCAGCTGACATAAGAAATATGCAAACTCTTCTCCTGATTTATGCTTTATGCTCTGCATGGAGCCAGTATAATTGTGAAAAAAAGTAGTTTTCCTTGAAGTTCAGAAAGTAATGTATACTGTTTGAAAATTATTCCACAGCATCTTACTGCTGCCCCGACTGGAACAGTTCATTTCCAGTGTGTATCTTGTAAGAAAAACTGAAAAGAAACACAACTTTTTTCAACATCCCTAGTTTTAAATCTTAACATTAGAGAAGATTTCCTGGTCCTATCACTGCATTTGGTAATAGAAGAAACTTAGGAAATAAGTTTAGGAAATTCATTAAAGGCCACTTTTCCAAATGGACTTGCAACCAAACTTTTAACTACAAAACCCTGGGCCAAATTATCAAAAGAGCTCACCTCCCATTTGGCACAAGATTAAGGACAGACTTTTCAAAGCATTTAGCCACTTGAAGTTCTCAGTGTGACACCACTGGCCAGATTTCCAAACTTTCCGCTCACTTAAGGACCTCGAAGTGAGCTGAACTCCTTTGAAAACAGTTATTGGTTTTGGACGCTTCAAAACTATATTGTATTGAATAGAGTCCAGACACCACACTAGTCTAAGTATTTATAATTACTTGATAAAATACAAATGTTTCCTTCAATTTCTCCATGAATACTTTTTCTGCATTCCTCAGAAAACTTCTGAATCTATAAACAGAAAGTTTCCTTTCTGTACTCTTCAGAGTTCTTATTCAAAAACTCAGATAAAAGGGCCCTTGCCAGTTTACTGACAACTAGAGTAGCTTCCCCCCTTTCTCTTCCAGATTCATAAAGAAAACTAAGATTAGCTCTCTTCACAAACAGTGAATTCCTTTATTTCCTTTTAAAGACTTTGATACAACATTTTGGCTAGGAACCACTTTTATCACTAAAATTACACTCATTAAAAGTTAAAGATACTGAATGGAATAGAACAATCTCAGATCAAAGTAGCCCGCTCTTAACTACACAAAAACAAATTAAAGCAACTAATAAGAAACAGGCTAAACACATCAAGGACCTAAATGATTAACTTACATTAGCAATTATTTTGACAACTTACTAAGGCAAGACTGCATATTACTGACCATCTTTTTCTAAATTAGAGCTTATTATATTTACATGAAGAAAGAAATGATGGTTTAGTTATTTAGCAAGATCTTCCTTACCAGCAAAGAAAAAGCAGCATTCTTATCAGAAATAACTTGACCACTACAAAACATGACTCTCTAAACTACATCTCTCAAAGCTTTCTGCATATTAGCACAGTTATCCTATTGATTCTACAGTTACAAACTGCAGTAGAAGTAATTGCATTTTACTGTGATCACAAAACCAAATATTTAGGGTTTGACTACATGCAGTATTAATCCATTTATAATTATCTAGGCTACACTATGCTTTCTATTTCTTCATGATTTATCTTTACTATCAGGCAGCTTTTTGAAGGTAAGCTTATTATTACTTTTTTAATCTGTAGAAGTTTCATTAATTTGTGTTTTGCCCCTCCTGATATGGTTTCAGTTATTAAAAAGGCAACGGAAGAAGAAAGGGAAGTTTCAAAATAGAGCAATACAAGACCAGAGTGAATTTCAAACAAGAAATGAGAATTGAGCCACCTGCAATAAGAGACTTATTTTCACTCTTCATCTTTGGCAGCAAAGATTAGGTTTAGCATGTTAATTCTGTATGGAATAAAATGGTCTAAAGCCTGCAGACAATTCTATATATCCAAAGACACACCTGCAAGTCCTTTAACAAAACCAAGCATAACATCTAAACACATTAGTGTGTTCCACACTAACTCTACTTTGTATTTTTAACAATAGAGTTTGATAGATATGACAGTGCTGGACAAACAATTTATATTTATCACTTGCTGCAGTATGATGATTATTTGTATTCAGACTCAATTCTGTCTAGGATTTAACACACTCATGGACCAAATAAAGATATCTTGTTTGTTATCTCATAATGTGCAGAAAGACTGATGGTAGTATGCATCTGGTGTTGAATGTGTAAGTCCACAGGGTGTCTAGGATGGCTTTGTGTCCTGTGCAGTTTGTATCAATATATAATACAAATATATTTAACCTTGAGATAAGAAAGAAATTTTTTACAGTGAGAGCAATCATTCATGGGAACAACTTCCCCAAGACGTGGCAGAGTCCCCGTCACTTGAGGTTTTCAAGATGTGATTGGGCAGGGTGCTAGAAAATCTTATCTAGGCTTCATTTCCCACAAAAGGGTGGACCAGATGATATTTCAAGGTTCCTTTCAACCTGGGCTGTTCTATGATTCTATATGGTTGTTAAGGATAATGTTCTGCAGGTATCCACAGTAAAGTGCAGAGATGCAGAGACTGCTGTATCATAGAGCAGTGGCCCCACTTATGCTTTTCCTCATCACCCTTCTCAAACCAACACATGTACAATCACAACAGTGCTCACTATCTTCTTATGCATTTAGATAGATTTAGTGTTTCAAAGGTTTACTTTTCAACTGTAAAAGCTAAAGGTTTAGGTTTACCTAAAAAGCTTAGGTTCTGGAACACAGTTACATAGCAAATTGAAAAAAAACCATCCAATACCCTAGCAGTTATGTAGCAATTACCATAGCAAATTACCATAGTCATTTTATAAACAGTTGCAAATACATCAGTTACTTTTCTTCTAGATGTGCAGAATTACTCTGTGCGTAATAATTCTGGGATACCAGTGAGACCTTTCAAAGAGTAACTAGAGTCTCAGAAAATACTTTAAAAGAAGTAAGACATGTATGAACATTACCCCTCAAGCAGAGAGTGGAGCACATCCTGAACTTAACAGTGAAGTCCAGCACTGAAAAAACCCAGAGGGTATCTCGAAAGACCGGGAGATTTGAATGTTCATTTGGGTATACCTCCAGCCCATGGGCATGTCCTAGTGGGTATCCGTTTTATAGATCAGCTACCAGCAYGAAATATATTATCTGAGGCAGATGAAGAGGACTGTCTGTGGTAGCCCAGACGGACACAGCAGACGTAACTGCATGAACTGTTTCATGGAGGTGGAGGTTGTGCAAACCTTTTTCCATGCTCCCAGTACTGGCAGTATAGRGGAGCTCTGTAGGATGGACTGCTGGCTCACACGGCACTCCTCTGTTACTCAGTGCCCGGGGGTAGCAGATCAAGGCACTTTATAGATTAACCCAACCGACTTTTTAGAAAAATGCAAGCAGGTTTCAGTAGCTTATTGGGTCTGGCCAGGGCTGGGACTGGTATAGCCGCCTTTGACAACAAGCAGTTGTGAGCTTGTCCCTGCTGGGTGCCAGGACCCTGCTGGAAGGGCTCCTTCCCTGCAGCCTGCGACACTGTGCCCAAGGGCGTCAGCACTGGCCCAGGACCTTGCTGACACTGTTGTCTGAGCTGCTGCACAGATAAGGATGTTACAGCAGCGCTGACATGGAAGTCACTCATCTCCTTCCTGCAGCCAGCATTTGGGGGATGCCATCTACCTTAGGAGGGGGGATTTCTAGATATATCATTTCATATTTCCTCTGGTTTGTATTTTTGGGCCCCTGGGCCAGACTGTGTCTTGAAGAGACCTCAGGCCAAATTCTGTTTGCAGTTACAATGCAGTTGTTCTGAAGGAATTGCTTTGACTTTCATTGTGTTGCTCTGGATTAGCACTATAGGAACAAAGGGTAGAATTTGGGTCATTGCATTCTTTCCCTGCCATCCAAAGAAAAAGCAGGTTAACGGGTTTGTATCACAGTGCATCAGGTGAGGAGTTTTGGGGAAACACAGAAAATGAGCCCTGACAGTTAAAAAAAGAACCCCAAAACCCAGATAGCTCAATTCAAATTACAAACTCTGCTTTTCTGACTGCTTGGTTTCATTTGTCAACACCATTTAACTGTACATATATTTTTAAATTGCCTAAAAATAACAATTTTGAAGAACGCGAAGATGTTTTTAAGCAGTCCGGGGGAACTTTAATCACATTGAACTAAAGTGCTCACTCAATTCTCAGATCTAGTTTGAACTCTTATTTTTGTTCTTCTGCAAGATTCATGTGAAAAGCCACCATAGCCTGGGGTTTTGAAGTTAAAAGATTATAATTTGGCCTTCTGGCATGTATCTTTGTCATTTTTTTAATCTCTATATGAAGTCTTTCAGCTTTAGAGAGAGACCAATTGATGTTCCCTGAAGCATGGATATTCTTTCAACACCATAAAAGAAATCAGCCATTATCATTTTCAATCTAAAAGTTTTATTCTCTTTATTCTCAAATTAATTTGGCTTACTAGTTCAATTGCCTGTATCAGGTTCAAAAAACAAGAATTAATGTCATCTGATTTCTACAGCTATCTATAGGCTGTTGGTCATACAGCCTGATATCTGAATGTGATACAAATATACTCAGCAGAACCAGACACCTCAAATGGCTTAAAAGATAAAACCCCTTAAATAAGCTTGAGACAGATCTGAATTTATTTAAATGTCTGATTCTAAATGTACTTATGCCTAGTAGTAATGTTTACCATCTGCCTGATTCTGTCTGATGAGGTAATTGTAAATCTATAAATAGCTTAACATATGCTGCACATATTCTGGCCTTAAATATAACAGCCTTTGTGTAAAACAACTGGAAATAATAAGAAGTGATATTAGTTTGGGCATTATTCAGGGTAAGTTGAGAGAGAAGTATGAAGGGTTTTCACTTTGTATTATTTGTATCTTCTCCTCCAAAGGCCTGGTTAAAAACCAAAGCATTGTTTATAGGCCCAATTCTAACAAGTTGTCAGTACTTTCTGTGATTCATACCTACCGAAATAGGCATTTGAGGTATAATAAAGCAGTTACAGTCAGAGTAATGTATACTGTAAACCAATATGAGAACTACATTCATTTAAGATGAACAAATAGTTTTTATTCTGTGAATGACTAACACCACAGTCCAGTGGATGCTTCCTTTTCTTTTACAGGGTAGAAGATGGGAAAATGATGTACAGTTACAGCGATCATGAAAGCTTAGCTTGGAAGAATCACTTTAGAGCCAGATTAGAGGATTCTTGACACTACTGTACCTACAGCCATTGTACGAGCAGTCGAAGTGCTGTTTCGTAATTACAACTAAGAATACCATTAATGCCAATTATCTGCAGAAAGAATTGTAATTGCTCATGTGCACTCACCTAGAATAAAACCATAGGGAAAGGAACAAAGCGCTCTAAAATCATACAGCTTTTGAAATCACACTTGCTGGCTCACAGCTTTTTGCCTACATGGTGGGAAGACCATGAGATGTAACCAAATACAGACCCATGGCTGCGTAACTGGGTGATATTCTTTTCCAGATCATGGTTCTTAGAAAAACCATCCAGTTCAGAGAGAGATACCGTATTTTTCTCTTGCATGATTCGTGCTCCAGAACCAAGACTACACTGCAGATTTCCATGAATTAGTTCTGGAAATCTGACATCAGTCTGTTCATTCAGGCGATCATTTCAGCTGCTTGCAATGGCACCCTAGTGCAGGTGGGGGAAAAATGACACATTACCAAATTAGCAATAAAACAGTGAGTCACTCTCCAAACCTCCTCCCAGTGGCATGGTCAGTCTCTGTCTTGTCTGTAGCATTGATACAAAGCTTAAAAAAGGGCCCAAAGATGCGTATAGCTTCAGCTGCCCACTCCAAATAAATAAAATTCTTAATGTGGAAAGCTAAGAGCAGGGACTATTCCAAGGTTTCTTACTGAACACTGGATTCATTGAGTAGGATCTTGGCTATAATGCTGAGCTGTGTAGTTGTACTCTGCGTCACATGTGCAAAGAGGCGGTTATTGTGTTTCTTGCACCATTAATTAGTCCCTGATGTTTATGTGGGCTTTTAATTTAATTCACTGAAAAGTTTTGCTCCGCTTGTATTTAATGAGGGTTCCTCCTGAGCATCTGTTTCTTGACCTTCAAAGCCCTCACCTGGTTCAGGGTTCTTCCCAGGTTATTCATTATCAGCATGAAACTTCTGGAAAGTAGGTGAGAAAAGATGAACCAATTTCCAGCTGTGTGCAACTATGCCCAGCCAGACATCTTCATACCATATGGGTGGCTAGACTTCAATCAGGCAGGACTGAGAAGCTGAATGGAAGAAGGAATTGTCTGAGAAAACTCATCTCCCATAGAACCATCATTATTTTGAGAGTGCCTGCACATTTAATGTAAAACTTTCCTCTGCTTTCAAATGCCCTGTGAGGYTGGACACCCAGCTAACCATGGATCAAAAGGTGCCCAGTTCTGCCTGTGACAGATAATACAGTTCATCCTGGCCTTCCCAAGGAGCACACTGTAAATGTGCACACTTACACTGCCAAAATATAGCAGCTCTGACTACTTGGAGCATAGTACAGGCAGTCTATATGGAGGAGCAGTAGCCATCAAAATGAACTGGATGAAGATATGAGAATGACAGTAAGGAGGCTGGGCACTGTAGATGAGAAGAAAATAAATGAAGAGTAAGCAGCAAAAGTCATTTTAGGGAGGGGGCAAAGAAGAACATGGAGTGAACCAAAAGAGAGCTTTAAAGCACTACTTTTTTTTTTTTAATATTTAAATAAAAAGCATTGTCACAACACCAATTAGTGCACTTAATTATTTGTTCTGTGATCATACGAGAAGGATACATGTATTAAAGAGTGACAGATTCTTACAAAAAGGTTTCAGAAATGCACTAAGGGTATTCCTGACATGTTCTATATCTCCAGTTAGGTGGAGGTGTGAGTTATGCATTGTCTGACTTGGGAAGTGGGTGGAGGGTGGTGGGAGGTGAAATAAGGAGGCAGGGTCAGATGCTCCTTTGACAGTAAAGGAATAATTTAGTTTACAGATTACAGAATTCATGTCAGTTGAGCTCAGATTCTCATCCTATTTTCACTAAAATAGATTTGATGCAACTTTTCTTTTTACTCCTACAGATAAATCTAAATATCTGAATCTCCCTATCACTTCCTTTAATTTTTTTATTACATTATAGGGCCAAAGCCACCTTCTTTTATATGAATAATTTCAATCATTTTACCTAACTTGCAATTGTGAACAGATTATGGCCTTCATTTCTTTTGTATCCACTGGTGATGTAGCAATTTCTAAAATAAAGACAGAATGGAGCTCATATGAAAGCAGACTGTGCTTCCTGCCCCTCTAAAGTAGTAACATATGCTAGAAAGAAAGGAAGTGATGAGGTCCAAGACAATAAACAGCCAGAACATGTGGAAAACAAAATGCCAAACTGTCCTAATTCAGTTGTGCATCTCTACAGGCTTCTCTGTGATTTACCCATATCCTCAAGAAAACAAAAATACTAATTTCTTACATAGCTGGAGTGTCAGGAGAATCCCATTTCTGACTAGGATGCGTTACAGCGACATAATTAAAACCCTTCATGATCTCCATGTGATGTTCAGATTTGGGTAGTCCCCACTCGAGGCACAGCCTCTAAGAAGTCATAATAAAATTGAAATGGTATCTTTCCTCTTCCACTTACTGACTTTAATCTCTCAGTAAACCCAAAACTTGCGGGGTCCCAGACACAGTGTTAATGGATGCAACATCCATACAAATGTTAAGGATTTTTTACAACATTGCCAACTCCCTGATCTGAAGATAAACTTCTGGAAGATTCATTCAGTTTAAATCACTGTTGGGCCAGTGAAATCAATTGGGATTACCTCAAATTTGGGTCAGTGTAAACAGAACATGGACTCTGGCCRGAAATGCCAGCATGTCTTGGCTGTATATGTCGAATGAGTAGACCAGATGCACTAGAGTGAGTGAGCAGGTAGAGGATGGAGTTTGCAGGGTGCACAGCAATTCCTGAGGCCAGTGCCATGAAAACAAAATATAATATTACTTTATTTTATCGTAACTTACTAGTACCATTGCCTAAACGCCTACAGAGCAAACATTTGCTTGTGCCATTAGTTTATCTGTCCCTGGGTAATTAAGATAGTTGCTGTTACTGTACTGATCTAAGGCACYGGGCAACATTTTGAAACATTTTGAATTGTTTCATTTAATGGCAGAACAGAAGCCAAAATGACTTCTATCTTTGTTCTCCAGTATCATTGTAATGATATGTGCTGGAACAGCCTGGGCATGGGAATATTAGTTAACTGCTTTCACAGAACAATGACTTAGTGTCAAACCCCAAAAGTGGGGTTTTTTCCACTTTTCGTTTTGTGTAATGATATCATCAAATGAAAGCTATTTAAAAACAGGCACGTAAATAATGAAAAATATTTGCTACCCTCTTTGTATTTCACACACATTGCCGCTGCATATTTCCTTATGCAGTGACTCCATTTCTCCTTCAATTATCTTTTGAAGCCTTCTTCTCTAGCACGTCTCTGATACAGATAAATTTTGCTCCATATTTAAGGGCAATATGAGCTTGTATACAAACAACAGGGTTTGTAATGCAGAATCCTCAGGGCTATCTCCTGAACTTCCTTACACTAGAGTAAGGGTTTGCAAGAATACAACAAGAATCCATCCTTGAGGGAGGCACAAGAGGAAGCAGAAAGTGTTATGTGCAGTGATGCAAGCAAGCAGAAAAGTGTTACATTTTTGTATCAGTAGCTAAATCACACTATACCATGGATCAACCATTGCCAGTTACAGCACTCTATTTCAGGAACAGAGATAAGGATTTCAAATAACTACTACCAAAAAGCAGATTGTTCATAATAACTGGTACACAAAAGATGAAATAAAATCAAGATTTTTGTCATTGAGTTTAGTGGGAATAATCTGACACATGCACTATCTAGCCTTTACAATACTTTGGGTGGAATTTAATAGAAAATTGTAGATTTTTCCCTAATGATTTCTCTCTTCCCATTTACCTAAATCTACCCTGAGAGTTGCTTGAGATCAAATGAAGAATTTGCCTATGATAAATATTAAGAAGATCATTACATTTAATTAACTTCCAAAGTATTTTAGTCAGGCCTCTAACTGAATAATGCTTTCCTTTTGAAGGAATGTGGCAAATACCTCCAGTGTTGAGTTTTATTGTATGATTAAATTAAGGATCCTATAATTCAAACATATTTCATAGAAACAACACCATGGTCTTTYGGTTGTCATGCTACACAGAGATGTAGCAAAAGATCAAGCACATACTATATACCTATGGGCACTGGAAATACTGTCTTATAGGTCATGGACAAACTCAGATGCAAACCAGCAAGACAGACACTGTACTTGTAGGGGGTAGGAACAGACCTGCATTGCAAATTTCAGCAGCTACAGGGGCTGGACAATCTAAAACGTCCTTCCTTAGAACAGCACATGCGTCAGCTGTTGGTGTACTCAATACCCAGCTAGGGCAAAAGTTTCTCTGCACACAGACTGCCRTAAGAATGGTATATGGCACTTGCTGGTCATATAAACCAATCGCTGCTGGAAGAACAGATTCAAATTATGCCATTTCATGTTTGGTACATTCTTTATAATGAGCAGGTGGAATCAAGGTTTTAATCCTGCTAGCAGGTGACCTTTTCAAAATTCTGTATTTTTACTGCCTATCAATTTTGTCTCTTTCTTCCACACTCCTGAGATTGTAATCAAAGATGAATAGGAATTGCCAAAGAATTACTGAATACTGAAAAAGCCAAAGCGTTAAAGATGGCTTTCACCCAGTATATGCCCTAACGCAGCCCTGATATCTGATTTTTAATAGCTTAGGTGCAAATATGYACATTAGCAAACTAAACAATGTAGTAATATCCACAGAGAACAGGTTTCATCAATTAAATCATAAATATAGTATCTTATTATGCTTTTGGGGAAACAGAAATATGAAAAGCAACGCATGCATTTTTGAATTATAAGAGGAGGGAATATTGGCAAATCTTTCAACAGCTGTTTATCATGAAAAAGAAGTTACAGTTACCATTCCCCAGCCATGCAGTCTGAAAAACCTAAAAATTGTACATTAATAAATTATAACAATGATGCATGAAACTAATATAAAACTTTTGAAGCCAGTTTCTTAGTCCAGAGGGAGTTGTCAAATTTGCTATTTGTGACTTTAATGTTACTTGGAATTTCTTCTAGGGCATTTAAAACTCCTTTTGTGACTCTTCATCAGCAGTTTCCCAGACAGCAAAGGCCTTGACAATATACATTTTCACTTTCTGCATGGCTGACGGACTTCATATGCTGTATCCAATTTAAGGGTAGAGCAGTAGATTACATTGCTAGAATATAGAGAGCCATTGCCATTGAGACTGAATCATTGCTGTTTATAGTAATTCTTACTATTTGGTTTTTGACAGCCTTTTGTGACTGGAATAAGAGATGATGCTGAGATTATTGTCAAGCTATTGTAATAGCTAGTAGTGCATGAAGTCTGCAGCAGATGGACTTGAACTTATGAGCTCTCAGATTCTCAATAGCCTTTCAAATGAGCAGTGTCCTCCTTGGCCACACGTAATGCAACTGGCTTTGACAAATCCTTATTTCAGAAGATGAAATATTATTTCAGCCAGCTTTCTTTGTTCTATTTGAAATGTTTTATAGGGCTTAATTTGAGAAGTAGCTTAGAATTGAGAGAGAACAAATTGATTTTCAGTTGCATGAGGTACACTACATTACAGGTACATCCAAGCTGAACAACAACAAAGTGACTTGACATAGTCAGACCACTTCCAAAAGGGCCCCCCAGCCATTTCAATTACAATACGCAATTGCTATATATCTTTCTTTGTCTAAACTCATAATTTTCCTCATGATCTCCACTAATTCAAACAGACCTTTAATCTGAAAAATGTGAAGCAATAATAAAAATTTCTTTGGTATATGGTACCCCAGAAGGAGTCTCTTATAACACAGACAGCTGCTATTGACTTGGATGCTATTTTAGCTGCTGTCAAGAACAYGGATGGACAGCAACTAACCTCCGTTGCTGCAGGAATGTCTTACACTGGATCTGTCTCACTAAAGACCCCTTACAGAAGCACAGTTCTCTCAGGTCCCTAGTTTACCGATTGCTTAGTGCAGTGCAAACCAATTACTGTTCATGCCAGAAGTGGACAACAGAAACCCACTAGAGTGAGCTGAGCTTCAGCAGTTCTCTGGACCTGATCAATGTATACCAACAGCCCAGTGCCTCCTGGGCAGGCAGTCTGAAAGTCAAATGATAAATGTTCCAAGGGCTGGTTTAAGACTTTGTCAGATTATTTCTTTTGTCCATATCTAGGATCTTTGTATTAGGATCCATTACTTCTGAAAACCGTTTGCTCTTTTTTGCATATCATGATTCTTTCTTTACATTCTAGCATTACAGTTTGATCTTTTATTGCATTGCTGCTGTTCAAGATTCTATAGTTAAAGTTGTGTCAGCACTTTTACTACAAAACCCATTTACGAGGGGTTTATAACACAGCTATAAAGATGTACTCCAGAATGAAAGGTGGTGTACCAAGTCTCAGCATGGGGCATTGTCTTTTTTTTATCACTTTTTTATAAACAAATTAGACTTGCTATTTTAAGCCTTTATGAGTGTAAAACAATTCCAGTTTATAGGTTATTTTCTATATAATGTGGCAATCAACTGTTATTAAAAAAAAAGTAAAATGAACCAACTTATAAATACTATGATTAAAACTGATTATGGAAAAAGGGGAATTTTGTGACAGTAAAGGCGGGCCAAATACATGTTTCCTTATGCGGGTGAGCTGTGCACTGAGAACGTGCTGAGTTACACAAACCCGTTTTCCCCATGTGGATGGGGGAGTCCAGATTGGGATGCAAAGTGGGAACCTCGTGAATAAATTCCCCGGGAATCTATTATGCTGTGTTTGTGTTGCAAGGACACCGGTTACCCAGCAGAGTGAACATAGGGTAATGCATTCTTCTCTCCTCAAATGCCATTGGAGCTGGCTTCCTGAAAAAAGGGTGTCCACAAGTGCTTTTAAAGGGCAAGTTGCTCATGCACCTCATGGATGTTGTGTGTTTCAACAAAAATATACTGATGAGGTTCAGTGAAGGCACGAGAGTACCTGTTTTGGACTGTGGTTTATCCTCATTACTGGGCTTTCTATCCATAACTTAGTTATGAGTATATTACATTTCCTTTGTTTCTGCTTAGCCACATACAGTGTTATATTTTAAGGCACTCTGCAATACCCCTCTGGGGCTCAGAAGATGCTAGCTGGTTGAGCAGCTTTCCTTGATAAACTGCTTCAAGACACTGGGGTTTGATGAATAAACTCACAGCTCCTCACCAGTGACTCATCCTCCAAGATGAGGGCCCAGTAGCCCACTCAGGACCCACAGACCAGTGATAACATGATACAGTGCAATTAATGAGTCCAGGAAGACTGCCAGAGAAAGCTGGTCATACTGCTTGTTGTACCTGAACTAACTTGGATTATCTTCATATAATCCTGTGTTGCGCCCTGGAGACATGTCCTTAGATACACACGGTTCCTAAGATGTGCCGATAGATTAGGAGTGCCCCACTAACTCGCTGCATTCGTGAGTTCATTTATGGCCCTGGATTTGGCTGTGGTGTGATGAGACTGGGAGACTAGTTTCAAAGTATGCCTACTACCAAAGGGCATTGAAATATAAAAAGAGCCCCAGCTATGTACATGTATGAATGTTATCTGCTAAAAATCTATAGTAAAACTCAAAAGCAGCTCATGCTGTCTCTACACTGGGACCAGATGTGTACTGAAAACTGCACCTGTGAATGCAGTGGATGAGACTCACTGGCCGACTCAGATACCAAGAGGGAAGCTGCATCAGCACAAACTTCAGCCCAGGCTGCTCACACCTTCCAAAGGCTTTGGGTGCTTTTCAGCTGAAGTATGTGCTGCCAGAGTCTTGGCTATTAGCACTGTGTTACAAGTGAGGTAACAGATGTGCTACTGCCTGCAGTGCAGAGAGCCCTGAAGTTCAGGTTCCACTGGCTTTTACTGAATCATGGATCTGAAGTAATTTTAAAATGTTAATATCTTGCACTCAGTGAAAATGGGGCTGTCTTGGATTCTGATCATGCAAGCACTACACAGATAACTTTACACATGGGACTTCGGAGAGCTGCCTAAATTACAGTGTGTTATTACAAACTCCACTGAAGACAGACTCAGAAATCAGGAATGATTTTTTAAAACAGGCCACAAATTCCAGAGGAATAACTACAGGCAATGAGGGGAAAAAATAAAAATCAGGTTTTACAATGGAGCTAACAACATATTAACAGAAGATCTATTGTTGTCCTTCTCATAASTACTGTGTATTAAAAGAAATTAATATACTACAAATATGCTTTCAGGGAAGATGAAGCTTGAATTGTCTACACATAATACACCTGTGACGTATTTAAATAACCTTTTAACAGGCAAACTATTAAGTATATTTTCCAATATACCTGGGAAGGAATCACTAAACACTAATATTTTCCTAAATATTTAAACCATCAATAAACTGCCTAGGCTAACAATGGGTTTCTACCGATATAAACGGTTCTGTAATAATTTAGAACAACCCTAAGTACCAAACGTAGAACTGCACAATCACCTCCCAATGACCCCTGTTTTTTCCTCCATTTAGTAAGGAAGGTTGCTGGCAGCAAGGTTGTTACATGAACTGACAAAAGCAAGTGGAGACAGCGAGCTGTGCTTATTTAAGTCTCTATTCTTCCATGCCACTCAGCTTCAATCCTGTGCCTGGCAAAACAACATCAGTATTCTCTGCCGCTTTTAACTAAAGGAAGCAAATCAAGAACCAGACAGGCTAATGGGAACTGAACCTCATTTCTTGGCCTCTCGCTCAACCTGTGAAGCCAAACGGAAAGCAGCCCACTCTCCAGGCCTCACACTCCCCTTGCCAGTTGGGAAGTCGAGCACCTCCTCGCCTCCCGGCTCCGTGGCAGGCAGCGTACAGACTGCTTTCCCAGCTGCAAGCGCCATGGGCCAGCTGGGAATCAGACTGCTTCTCCAGGTCTCCTGTCCTCTTGCCAAACAGAGTCTGCAGGGCTCCTTTTCCACTCGCCCCAGCCAGTTAGGAGGTGATCTGTATTACTATTATCACAGTTAACTAAACAGTCAAAAAATCTCCATACAAAAACAAAGTTTCGGTAAAACTCCACAAGAAGGGGGACCAAAAGAGGAATTTAACAAGGAAAGGGCATCCCCTGCACTCTTTACCAATTCCCAGTGTGTTGAGTCACATTTAGGGGCTTTTATTTCTACCCCTTCTCCTAACTGCCCTTAATCTGAGGCACATTCAACTAGAAATATCAGAGACACATTAGAGGGAGGAAACTGAAAAAGCAACAGCTACTGACTAGAGCTGGTTGAAGGGTTTTCAACAAAACCTGAAACCGCATGAAACCCACCTCGTTTCATATTTCACTGCAACTTGAAACTCAAACCAGAATTGTTGAAAGGTTCCCTGAGGATTGTGGTTCCAGTCCCAACTGGCTGATCCATTTATAGTACACAACTTTATTAGACAAACTGAGGGCCAGTATAGCTGGGCTCTGTTTCACAACTCTGAAATGTAAAGGAGAAGGGCAGCCTGTCCTGCACGCTGCTCTGTGTGGCCTCGCCAGACTCTGAACCCAGGAAACAGCCTCCTCTCTCTCTCTCTCGCAGACAGACATGCAATTGCAAGAGAGGGCATATCCCCTCTTTTCCACTTCCATATGGGATAACCAATCAGTTAAAGGACCCTTAGAGATCAAGACCCATGGGATGGACAGGTGCAAAGAAAGACGCATCCTCCCTCCCTGCCAGGAGAGGCCAGGCTGCTCCCCCCGTACACAGGCCACAGCAACCTAGTCTTTGGCCCATTTGTCTGCTTGCAGTTTGTCCAAGACCAGGTT
Source organism: Oceanodroma leucorhoa (assembly GCA_030449065.1). Taxonomy (NCBI): domain Eukaryota; kingdom Metazoa; phylum Chordata; class Aves; order Procellariiformes; genus Oceanodroma; species Oceanodroma leucorhoa. The sequence continues at coordinate 6,244,114 of JASVER010000034.1, forward strand.
ACTGTTTTCACCTGAATTAGTTGCTGCATTGAGTGATTTGATAGATGCTTTGTGTAAACAAAGTTCTGCCTCTGAGCTGCTTACAGACGGCTCGCTGTTGCCATTCATGCACTGTCTGCACAACTGCACACTTCAAAYAGTCAATGCAAATCAGACCATTTCTGGTCAGTGAGTCAGTTTTATTGTTTTATGTTGCCTCTGCTCACATACACGTAGGTGCTAGCAAACAGAAAAAAGCTCATGAAACCTCAAGTATATCCACAAGCCTTAGCTGCCCCAAATGGTCACAAACAGCAAGTACACAATCATCCTCTGTACACAGATCATTTCACCAGCTTTATTAATGTGGATATTCAAAACTACATTTTCCTTTTCCCTTCTTTCTTCTCTCCCTCTATGCTTTTCCAGCTCTAGTTTGAGTTTTGTTTTGAAGCACTGGATTCATTCATACATCAAAGGGAAATCTAAGGCATCAGAGCCCACACAGCCAGAAAACAAAGGCACTGTTTACAAGGCGGAAACTTGCTGAGAGAGAAGCAGCTGAGTTTTGCAAGGCTCACCCACTGACTGCCACCTTGGAGGTACATCAAACATCATTACTTGCTCAATACAGTCAAACATTTCTGTTTCAAAGCCTCCTAACATAATGTATTATTTGTATTACTGTAATACTGAAAAGTCCCAGTCCTGACCAGTGCCCTATGAGGAGTATCTCCCCCACAGAATCTGCAAACTTAACTGAGTTTTGCTGGACAARAAGCAGAAGCAGTCCAGCTTTATGGGCACAGAGGTCCCTACGGGCTAATCCAGACAAAATCAGGCTGGAAAGAGCTACTCCCTACCATGGTATCCCAAAACTGGACAGCAATGTTCAGGATTAACCTTCCCTCACCCAGGGTTTGTACTGAGGCCGGGGTGGGGGGGGGGTGGGGGTGGGGAAGATCTTTCTTGTCCTAAAGAGTTCCTGTGATATTTATGATATACTTAGACTAACGTATAGGGGGATTTGACCATATTTTTTTGAGTCCTATCTTCTTAATCTCATTTAAATGTCTTCCTTTTTGAGCAGTGTCAAGAGAGACTCTGGCATGGGAACGCACCAGTAAACTGGCTGTTTCACACACAGCATTGCACTTTCCAGGCCAAGTGTGGAAAGCTGTGGTAGATCCAAAACCCATCTTCTTTCCATCTGGCAGAGCAGGAGCTCAGTATCCTTCCTATCTTGTCGTTTCACCAGATATGCCTTCTTCCTTTAGCTGAGCATTATTAATTATTGTTAGAGAGTCTGTTGACTTTTTTGTTTTTGTTTTTGCAATGTTTTTGCTTGTATGCTAGGCTGCATACAATGTATCCAGTATTCTGAAAATACAGCTGAGTCTACCAGCCTTGCACTTTCCTTTGCTATGCTAAGCTTTTTCTTTATAGCTGAGACGAAAAAGAGAGGATGAGTATTTAAAATTAGACTTACCTCACAGCCTCCATAAGGTAGGAATATTTTTTCTTCATTCTGGCTAAACTTTTTGGCAATTAAATGAAAAATACACAGAAGAAATAACCTTGTTCTTCCATGATACTTATCCCTTATCAGTCTCAAAACAGCCGACTTTTTTAGGTGCGCTACTTATTTCCAAACTGCAACAGCGAATAAAGCAAAGAGAAGGGCATATTTTGGCATGCTCAGCTTCTAACAAAATACACGTAATTTAAAACTTATCCTTCCAGAAGCTTGCAGAAATCTGACCAGAAGCTAATTGAGGGATATAAAATTCAACCCGCCGCTGCTTGCTATAGGAGCCATCAACTACAAAGTGCCTTTGACTGCAGAAGTACAGCAGACTTTCAGTCCTCCAGTCCTTCGCAAAACTTGAAGGAGCTCCTTGTCAGTCAAAAACTTTGGCAGGTTAGTATCAATACAAACAAAAGGCCCAGTTATGATCACAACTCAGAGGAATTCCACTCACAGAGCTGTAAGGATTTTGTTTGTATTATCACCGCCATAAATGAAAACGAAACAGAGGGCACATTACTGCAAGTTCTGGATAGCCTTTAGAAATCTCCTTTTAGTGTTTATTACACCGGATATATAATCATGGGTTTCCTATTAGACTCAATTTTCTCCACTCTTGCGAACACAAAACAGAGTGTTTAAATCCAAATGATTGGTTTCCTTTTAAAATGTGGATGTATTAATTTGGCCTATAGGCTAATAGCTTTATCCTAAGAAATGCATATTAAAGTACAGTCCACAGAATATAATTCCTAAGAAATATGATGGACTACAGGATGAACCATACCTATGCCTGGTGACTGTTCACACTAAGAAGAGTATTGCTTACCTATACCTTTTTTGAGGGGGCTGACTATTATTTGCAGTGATGTGGATGTTGCCATTGGCTTCACTGTGCTAGGTCAGCAAGCAAGAAGATATAAGGCTTATTCAGAGTTTACACTTTCATCTGAAGCAAGATGCAACAAATAGCTATGAGAAGCAAAAACAGGGAATGATGAAGAGGAATAAATGTTACGTGTAGAAAAAATTGTAAGCTAACGAAATAGTTATTCCACCTTTTAATGATTCCAAAATAATCTGAAAGTTTTTAACAAAAATCTCCACCTTTCATTCTGGCTATCACAGAACCCTTGCTGTCCCTGGGTGTAAGTGACTTCTTGTGGTATCACAGCAGATGTTGCTTTGAGGAGAGATTCAGAGAAGGGCAGCATTTCACATATTCATTAAACTAAGGCATTTCATTAGAAAAGCTATGGACTGAAAAACAGAGATGCACGTGAGAATGAAGTACTCCAAGCTAGCACCACCGGCGTACAGAGAAGAGCAAGGGGGTAACATAGTATTTTTAACTATTTTGCTTTGTGGATTTAGATCTATGGCTGGGAGGAAGAATCCGGCAGAGCTTGACTGACTCTCACTGAGGGACTGCSGCTGAATGCAAAGGATAGCAGCAGCCTGCTGGAGCAGCGGCACTCCCGTGTCAGCACCTTGCCAGCTGGACATGCGGCTCCACTTCACAGCTAGGGATGCTCAGAGGGAGCAAAAAGAGGAAACTGCATTTTGTTTCATCAGGGCAAAGTAACTGATATCATGGAATTGTTAAGGGAAATCTGAAAAAAATAAAAACAGATTTATATTTCTGCGCATATCTGAAGAAAAGCTTCCCAGCTTYCAAAAGCTTTAGGCTTATTTCACTATATTCAGTGTTATAATCCCAAGAGCCTAACAAGCAAGAACCATGTCTTCATTCCTTAGCAATAAAACCATGGTCAGAGTGCCATGGGAAGAGGAGGAACAGAAGTGTGGGTCTATTTAACCTTTACCCATCTATGGCAGAGTACTGTGTATGGGCACACGATCCCTCTTCTATCCAAAATATGCRCTCAAACACTCAGTTTGAATAATCGGTTCATGTGCTGATGCCTTGTACATCTGACACAGAGATGGTGTTCAGCTAATTCATTATGAAATTTCTAAAATAACACTTCTCTTTCCTGAGCACTGGTGACAACAGTAGAGATAGCAGACAACAGGAAAGAAATAGATAGACACGAGTAGAGATATTACAAGCCAAGATACGTATTTTAATACTAAGGTCTCATTTTCTCTTTTCAAATATACACCCAAATCCTCTTGCTCCATATGAATATATAAAACTACATATGTAACCTCAGGTAGGTATTATAAGTATTTTTGATTAATCAGAGACTTATATTCATTCAGAAGAGTGTTTGAAATTCTGGTTGCACCAGGAGCCGTACTTCCTGCAATCGTTTAGTACATTTCTTCTGTGATCTTTTAGAAGCTTTTATGTTAAACCCCATGCTTGCTATAACACTTGAAATAAACCCTATGTGAATCTCTTTCTTTTTAAGAACCAACTACTGCTTTCTATTATGTAAAGAAAATGAAAAGATACCAAATGGTTTGAATCTCCTTAGTGAATACAGTATCTACCGAGTAAATATGAAGTTATATATTGTCTCTCCTCCTAAATTCTGTTACTTGGCTAAAAAATCTGGACATAAATATCTCAATTATCCAAGATATATATACATCTGTGTTTAACAAAGTTGCATATGTAACACTTACAATGGCTAATAAACATTTTAATTATTGATTTCAGCTGAAAAATTCCTGAGGCTGAGCATAAACAAAAGAAATAAGTATCTGCCTCTTGGTTAATGTTTTTTATTCAAGTGTAGAGGTGAAGCTACAGAACCCAGAGATGGAAAAAGCAATTTGCTATTCTCACTCATATTTAGAAACCTATTAGTGGGTTTGTGGAAAAAAAAGTCATATATTTCAAAAAAAGCACACTATGAATTAATGTTTATAGATTTTATTGCTTTTTCCAGCTCTGTCTATTTTTATTCTCTATTCTTTGTAATAGTCTTAAAAAACTTTGAATTATAATTTTATCCCTACAGATGCTGTCTTTTTCTATTAAGCAAACATTGATCCCTTGCATTTTCCTCTTTTCTTCCCCCTCCACCCTTTTTGTTTCGAATGGACATAAAATTATCGTGGATATTTTTGTGTTTAACATCAACAACTTCATTTTACATGGGCCTAATACAGGGTCCATAATAATAATCATAGTGCTGTAAATCACAAAAGACTTAAATTCTTTCATAGCATAGTACTTCCTTTCCTATTGACTTTGGGCTAGACTGGAAACACAGAGCCTGCTGTCCATCATGGGCAYGTGCACACCAACAGCCCCACAGGGAGCTCCAACTTGCTCAGCTGGAAGTCTCAGGGAAGAGGTACAGGTGATGATTTGCTCATCAGGACTATACCAACTAGAGATGACCTTTTGCTGAGTACAGGCCTATGTGGGCTGCTAAGAACACTAGCAGAGAGCAGATGAACATATATACAAAGTCCACACCTAACATGTGAAATACATTCCAAGATCAACAATAGGATTCACCAGATAATTTTCCTCTCTGCTGAAGGTTGCTCTAAACTTTAAATGCTTCTCTTCATCTCGTTATACACATTAAAAATAACTATTCAGTTGCTTTTATAAACTCAAGTCCATATACTCCAACTCTGTAYCCAGAAGGCTATTTACTAGCTTATAAAAGGGCAGATATTTATTTTGCAGCACACCTGCCCTTTTTATAATTCAGTCTGAGAGAAAGAGAAACAACTGGGAGTTGGAAGACCCCAATACCAAGGATATACTGGTAATCAGTAAAAGGAAAAGTTGGATCCTTTCAAATGTAATTGAAGTGTGACAGGCAAGCTGACAGGAACACCATTTATGGTGGACATTAAGATGGCCAGGGGCAGAATGCTGTTCCATTGCCCAGCTAGCACAAAACAGCACATCTCGTATTCTTACATGTCAGACCAGTAAACATCAATCAGGATTTTCAGTAACTGCTGAGCTGTCACGCAATATGGAGTACATGTAGCTATAATATGTCCACAAGTTTCTGCAATGGTTATATTAGGTGCTTTCTGCATTTGTTTATTTATGCACACTTCCCACAAAGCTGTCCCGTGAACACCAGCATACTTTGAGGCAGAGGTGGGTTTTGCAACACATAGGCACCACCCAGCTCCTGCTAAGGATCCTCCCGAGCCTTGCAGAGAGCACCAGGATCCTGCATGCACCCAGCTCTGCTTGGCTGCCTCTGCATTTGCCTCCAACAGGGAATAAAATGTTGGAAGTGCAGCATCTTAATCATAAGCAATCACACAAAGTCATGATTTTTAAAAATAAAATAAAAGTACCCTGAGGACTTCTGGATATATATGACAGATAATTTYTTACTTATGGCCCTTACCTAAAAGAAACACCTTTTTCTCTAGTGAAATACATATCATTCCACAATCTCACTTCGTATGTGCTCATAGTAATTAACTCAAGGAATTAGACAATCTTCTGGTGTTGCTGAAGCAAGTCACAAACTAATCTTAATTCTGTTGGAAGTTTTCTTCTTTTTAAATAGTTGAAGACATTTATTATTGAACTTCCTGCTTTTGACAGAATTTTATTAAAAGAAATTGATTTTATGAGCTCAGACTGTTACATTCTGCTGAAGGATAAAACATCATACCTCATTTTCTTTCCTGATTTTTGGTAAGAATATTCTTAAAAATTCAATAAGCTGTTGMCTGAAATATCCAGTATCATAAGTGTCATTTCTTTAAAAGGTTATTTTTTAAAATCAGATATCAATATACTAGAAATTCTATGAAAAAAATTWAAAAAAATAAACTTTTAAAATATTCTTTCAGGAAAATTACATTTTAACAACCAAACACAACAATATGTTATATTACATTTTGAGCAGAATGTTTACCTTTCACTGAGTTTCTTTGCCAGCTGTGTCAGCGTTGACTGTAATAGCTTATGTATAAAAAAAATATTAAAAAGAGCTGTTTATTTTTTTTAATTGCCATGATCATGCCAAAAAACACAATGTGTGGGCTGCAGGCAGAATGCTGGGAGCAATATTATTCATGTTAAAAACTGTTGCCTGATTTGCTTTCTTTGAAAATTAGGATACTATAAATAGGAGCCCAGTGGGATTTGTCGATTGCAAGTTTTGTTTTAAAAGCTGCTAGGATGAAACTTTTGAAAGACTTACAATATATAAAACAATCAGAACTATTGCATTATGGCTTGTCATTTTGCTTTGGCCTAGATTAGACCTTTATTTTTGAAGAGAGAGTTATGTATTCGATACAGATCTACCTCCTATTTCTATGCATATGTCCAAACACTAGATTTTTTTAAAACTTTATAGAAAGATTTATTTGCTTTTTAAGTGTCTTGCACTCTTTCAATAAGCCAACTATCTTAACTCACTGTTCTGTTCATCATCATAAAAAATGTTGTATCACCAAACTCATAACAATTCTATGTTGCTTGCTTTGTGAAAATCCTTCCCCACAAATCACTTTTGAAGAACTCAGAAATTAAGGTATACCAATCCATTACAAAAAGGTTGTGTCAAGCCAGTGTCCCACAAGAGTACCACAGCTATCCTTTACCTTATTTACCAGTACATTAGCATTTTGGTGCCTTTTCTTTTTTGCTTGCTTTACAGCCTATAGAAGGCATGCTTCCAAAAAAACCAAAAAACCCAAGCAACTAACAAACCCCCAAAACACAAAAAAACCCTTATCTGAATAACAAAGCAAGAAGGAACTATTGCAGAAATTTTATCAAGTACTTTTTTCTATGATAAATTATACATGACATTCACCATTGGAAAGCTGACCTGCACTTCGAATGGGAAGCAATGGGAGCTATTGGGATATGCTCACTTTTTAACAGCAAACACAGGGAAAGAAATAAAAGATATGCTGCTAATTTCACTGTAAGCAAATGGCCAACAAACCAATTACACAGCTTGTAAGACCTACCTAAATTCCTAGCTTTGCCCACTGGATTCTGTAAAGTATAAAGAAACAACTTTTTCCAAACACTTCGGTGTTTGACTGTTTTTCTTTATGAGAAATAGTTTTTGTACATGCATATTCATACCGCACTGCTTACATAAACCACCCGTCCTGAAAGTGGTGTAGGATTTTGGTGTCCCTCTTAAACCATGAAGCAAATGGCCTGATGGCCATTTTCCTGAAGGCACAACCTTTTATCAGGAAATTGGACCCTGTTCAGAGGAGTTTCATCTGAAACACGTGGCATTACTAAGAAGTCAACAACCCAGTCTTGGTGCTTGTCTGCATGTCTTTTTGTGACTCCTCTGTTCTCTGACTGTGTGTGACCTTTGAGTTTACTTAACTCCATGGTCTCAAACTTGGTTCAGCCTGAGATCTCAACTGCAGAACTCAGACTCCAGGAGAGAACAGCAGAAAAGGGACAAAGAGGGGAAGGTGGGAAACAGAGATTTGGTAACAGAAGAGAGGAACATCGCCTTCAACACTGTTCCAACAAACTTTTAACTAGTGCCATATTTTCCTTTGTAAATTAAATGCTTAATGATGTGTGTCACACTGCCATCTTATCTAAAGACATTTGCTGTCCTGATCTGAATATTTTCTTAGTAGAATTGTACTTGAGTAAGAAACAAGAGCTCAATTCCATGTTTTGGTCTAATCAGAGTTTAAAAAAAACATAGCATAAAGAGGTGATAATTATCTCCTGTCCACCATAAAAATTCAATCAAAATATGAAAGCCACGGTTTATCCTACACAAACCATGAAAAAGCAATTAAGAGTGTGACACAAAGCCATCATATTTGATCAGGAGAGTTGATCCTGTTCCAAGGATAAAACGATAACTAGTGTCCTGAGTCCAGCTCAGTGACCTTCTGGAGCTGGAACTTTCAATTATGCCAAATTAGCTGCATCACATAGGCTGGCTTTGTAAGTGAGGCTGGATCAATGCAGTGCATTTCACCGATGATGACAATGATTTAATCCATCTCAGTCACTCAGTGGCCAGCAATGAGGTTGTGAAGTAAACATCAAAAAAAGAATGCCAGGATCTTTCATTGTCAGGGTTACCTAGCTGCTCCCCATTTCTTCTTTTTCTTTAAATGTTAATTTGAAACTGTGGAAAAATAATGTTAAGTAGCATTTTCCTAGATGGGGTTTTGCCACATCTATTCAGACTTATATTCTGCGTGCCAAATTGCAACCTGATGTTCAATAATGCTGTTTTTGACACTTCTGTGTAATAAAAGTGAAGATCCTTCTTTGCTCAAGGATCTATATGACACTTCTGACACTTCTTTGCCAGAACTGCAGGCAGCCCAGATGTTTTTTGCATTAAACAGAGCATTGCCACAGCTGCTATGGAATGCCGGAAGATATTGGGCTCTAGGCAAAAGTAGCAAAGGGCATCCTTCCTCTTTTTAACTGAGGAGTAATTTTTGGAGAGTAAAACCTTTTGATGTGCACAAAGTTAATGCCTCAGAGGGACTTTACAGGCAAGGGACACATTGAATTTTCTCTCGCTCTTGTTTCAAGGTAACCAAGAGCCATTACAGAGCAGCTGTTTCCACTTCTGTTCAGAAAAATACTCCTTACCTATCTATGCCAGCATGGCATTGCTCTATCTGCTGGACATCTGAAAATTATGATACAGGCAAAAAATGAAAGTAACAGTAACAGGTCTCGGTGATGGACTCAAGCCTTGATTTCTGTGGACTCACAAGGGTGCAAGACCCAGCCACTCCTGGATTGTTTGGGCTTCTCAAGACTTGAATCCAGGGATTCACATTCACAAGTGTCTCCTTCCACAGCAGTGACAGCTGAAGGAGCCTTGGCCACATGCTGTGCCCCTGTACCCCAGTATTCTCTCCAGTTGGACTAAAGTGTTTGAAGACCACATTGTGTACCTGGAGAAAAATGTTCCTGGGTAAAAAATAACCAGATATTTTCTGCATCTTCTTTCTTATTTCTGCCCTTGTACCGTGCCCAAAACTGATGCTTGTGGGACTGAGTAGTAAACTGAACTGTTTTCCTCCTTTGTTTTAAAAATACATAGGCTCTGCTGTTTAACACAGGCCACACAAACAGTCATTCTGTGCACAACAAAGTAATGTAGGATGCAGGAGTCCATGGGTAGCTCCGTCAAAAGAGATACTCTTTAAAGCCCCAGGGCTCGCACGAGCCACAGCTCCTGTTGGTGGGTGGGCAGATGAGTCGGGGTCTTTCCCTTCATCCTGCTGCTCTTCAGCTCCATTTGGAGCCACCCACTGCATGGGACGAACCACCTTCCCACACCATGCACTGCCCTTACAGCAGAAACAGGTTAGCAGAGAGTCTAATTAATGAAAGTTTCCTCAGGGAAAATGTGTGCTAGAACATTTTATTTTGAAATAAAACTTTTAATTTGGAAATTGCAGTTCAGGGATCTATTTTTAAGTACTTGCAACAGACACGTCTCTGCCGGAAGGATTTTTTTTTTTTTTCTTTTCAGAAATGCTTTGTAATTAATACAACTTTTAAAAGGTTTAAAACTGCTCAGAGAGCTGTCATTTATACGCTTTTATACACACTCCCAAAGTTTAAGGTAGACATACCACCTTCCTCAAAATAATAAGAAATGGAATCATATGTTCTGGAAGAGTCACTGTTATGTCTCTTCTGTCATCTCCAGGGAGCTGCGCAAGTGGCACAGGAATCTCTTAACCAACATCTTACACGGATTACTCTTTGCCTGACTTTTGTCTGCAACTGTATAGCAAGCTCACTGGTGCAGGGTCTGTCTGTCTTAGATGCTGGCTTATAGCTGAAGCAGGAACAGCAGCAGCCAAAGTGAGTAGTGGGGAAAACTAATATTTCTGGGTGCTGCCAGGCCAGACTAGAGCAGTTCTTGTAAAACTCTCATCATCTGGGAAGAAAGAATATTTGTGGCATCGATACTGGGATTTTTGTGTTGCACTTCCAAGCCATCTCTAGTGCATGCCAGCCTTGTCAAGGAGCCATTAGCACAACAAAAGAAAGGCACTGAACATCAGGATGTTTTGTTGTACCCTGCCGCCAGTTCCTAAACAATACCTGGGATTCCACTTTGCACTTCAACCCTCCAGGGTCCTTCGATCAGACAGGTGTTAAGGAAGACAGGACTACTGCCTACCGCCTTATTCAAAACGCAAACCAGGGATAGCCTGCAGCTGACCCAAGTAAACTGCAGGGCCTGAGCATGTTGACTTTTTGGTCCATGTTGTAAGTTTTGGTCCCTATTTGGGATAGATTGCTACAAACCCATCAGGGATGATGCTACTTTAGCAACAGTTGTCACGTTGTCTGCTCCTTTTCTAGACATATTCCCTAGTGTGGGTGTCACTTTCACAGTTAAATGTGACTGGACGCAGAGTTATGGCAGTGATTGCTATGGAAAATAAGAAACGGAAGGACAAATCATTTTAACTGGAGTCAGCAATGGAAAATGGCAGTCATCCTTTTATGCCATAGTGCCTCCCAGTTGGACCTGGGCTCTGTGAAATGGGGAAAGGAATCCAGAATTGCATAGATCCATTATCCTCTATCGTTCAGGAGGACAAGCTCATTAGGAACTACAGCTTCATTAGGTAGCAAGAGCTGCCCTGTTGTCAGGTTATGACCTATTTCTTATCTTGGGCTGTGCCACGGATTGTCTCTCCCACATCCCAATCACAATCGACTATGACACCTCACTGCTTTTTGTGATGGAGGGTGGACCTTGCTTTAAGAATTATAAGCTAGAGTTTCAGTAGTACCACAGTAATACCTGCTAAACATTACTCAGTATTATCCATGTACAAATATGCCCTTACTTCTCCTCTCTGGTATGGAAAGGGAACACTTGCCAAATGTCTACAATTATTAGCAGCTCCCATTACAGGGCTAATCTACCCTTAGTGATTACATACACCTGAATACATAGTAATAACAAAAACATCGAACCACACCTTTGCAACGCCTATTTACCTTTGCATTTAAGAGATGCCCAAATTTACAATGTAAATCAAACAGTAAAATGAAACCACAAACACCAATTAAAAATATTATTTAAAAATGTGACTGTTTTGGACACGCTGGAGGGTACAGGGAAAAAAGCAGGGGACCACGTTATTCTATGGGGACCCTTTTTCCTTTTAAGGTTTGTTTTTTGAAGGCAAAATGGATTAACATTTAATCTATCATTATAATGATATATAGTATTTACAAATAATTGAAAGAGTCAGAAAACAATGATATCTTAGAAAGTTCTATGTTATTTCTTAGGCTTCCAAAAGAAGTGCTCAGCTATAATTTCTTAAAGTAGACTTCAAAAGATTTGATACACCAGCAGCTGCAGAAAATACATGGCTTTTTCTATTTTAATTATCCGTTTCTTCCAATAGGTTCTACAAGACTTAAACATGAATAGAGATCAGAGAGGGAGCCAGATTTTATTTTACCTATACTATTCTGAAAACAGGGTAATAATTATAGAAATGGCTGAAGCTTGCATGGTGGTTTGTTTGTATAAGTGCATACTCCCCCAGTGTTTCTCTTCTTCAAGTTCAATGATTGACTCCACTTAAAACCCAATCCTTGTATGTCTGTTGACAAAAATCTCTGCAACATAAAAGATTTAATAGCAATACTTGGCATAAAATATTTTGGCAAAATGAACCGAATATCACATCAAACACAGTTGAAAGACAAACTTCCCAGCCAACAGAAGAGTTTTATCAAGCTCCAAATTCTGATGTTCTTTTATTGTGGCAAAATCAAAATTACTTTTATCTTATAAAATTCCTTTGGTCAAGGTGAAAGCATTTTAGATAGTTATTTGTCTTCTTTGCTGGGATGTAGTACATATTCTATTATGGCAAGAATCTCTGCTTCCTTGCTTGAAACTGTAAGATATATTGCTGTCCTCTTTCACAAAATTTCAAGCTATTCTGGTGAATACACAATTTTCATTTGGAGTTTAAAAAAAAAAAATCTTCACGCCTCATTTCTTTAGAAGCTCTTTGCCTTATCACTACTCTAGCTATTTAAAGCACTGCCTTTCTGTTTATCAAAGCCAGCTTTCTTTCTTCTCCTTTACATTTTTAAAGATAAAAAAATTAAAAAGTAACCTTTCCACTAACATTATTCTCATAACACATACCAAATTGATTCGAAAACATTAGATTTGCCAAATTTCTCCTGCACGTTGAACTAGAATCTAAATATGGCTCCTTTATTTCTGTAAGTGGAGGCTTATTTATTTGAGAGACAATTTTTTGGAGGATTTTCCTAATGAGTGTGGTGAGAGCAGCTAAAAAATTTGAATTAGTTTTTAATTTTAATTTTTGGAACATCAATTTTCAGACCATTTTTGGACATATAATTACACATGAAGTTAATTATCTGTTTACAAGGACTCTTTTAATGCATGGCTTTCACTGCAGAGAGGCTGTGCAGTCAGGGTGTAATCTGTGCCCAGCACTGACACTGCTGCCAGGCAGAACGGCTACTGCACATGCCACAGCCCCGAGTGCAGGAAGGGGACAGTCCTAAACAACCTCCAGCAGAGACCCAGTAGGCGAGAGCTCTGGGCCTTCTCACTGAGGCTCTTCCTTTCATGTTCACCAAGATGACCAGGGTGAACCTGCACAAATGGGGAATTCCCTCACACATGGGGAGGTTTTGGCCCTTGTTTGTTATGACACATGTAAGTCCAGTTAGGAATGCATCCCATAAACTGGAAATATCGTCTCAGCAAAAATCCCTGTTTTCACTCATTTTTAATTCTCAAAACCTGCAGCTTTTGTGCCAGGCTGTTACGTTATGTCAGCAGATATTTGTAAAGTTCAAAGGAAAACCCCTTTAGAATTTTTTATGTTATGAAAATGAGATCAAAATAGTGGTTTTCCTGTTTTAAAAATACATTTAAGATCATTCAAAAGCTGGCTGAAGTTTAGAGCCTCACATTTCTCTTGATTATTTACATCACACTAAAACTTCAAGGCGCTGACCCCTCCTGCACTGAGCACAGTGTACTGTCCCAAAGAGCTATGATCAGATGTTCTGATCTTGCAGACGTTTACAACATGCTTGACTGTAAGCAGGTGAACAGTCCCCACTGAAGTAAAGTAACACAAAATTAAGTCAGAGGTAATGGAAATTTTTAAGACTCCAGGAATCCTACAGCGAGCCCTGCACAGACTGAGGCGCCTGTCTTTTTGGAGTTTATTGAACAAAATCTAGATTTCTTTAGCTGAACTATCACCACAGAGGTAACAAATTCTACAGGTAAACACATCTACACCATCTGAGAACCAAAAGCATTGCACACTGCCCCTGAAATGATACCTGTTGACACCCACCTTGTCAACAACAAGCTGAAACTACATCTGTTCGTTGCTTCCCACATTTCACATACATTTCAAACCTATGCTCTGATGAGCATAGAGATGAAACCGATCATCTCTTTCAGCCAGAGGGTGTCCTCTGTGTTGGAATGAACAAAACACATTGTGTTTTGTTTGAACAAACATTTGAACAAAACACAATCCACATCATTTTGTAGCTTAAATTATTCCCAGTTAGTACATACTCTAATGAAAATAAAAGGAAACTCCAAATAAAGTTATGAATATGCAGTTAAACTTAGAAAACAGACTAGAGGGGAAATGCTTCATATCCTCTAGAGATACATTGGTGTAAATGTGAAGTTGATTGCTGATATGGGTGGAATATCTCTGGCAGGAAAAAGACAATCTAGCTAACAGTTCCTAAAACTACTAAATGAAATAATAGCTCTTGACTAACGTATTTGTAACATAGATAAAAATATTAGCATGTTATAGATCTCCAGACAAATCAGGCATGATTACACTGCAGTTAGAAGTGATATTCTGATGAAAATATAGACATGGGTTTAGTTTAAGTGAGAAATAATTCCTTCTCAAGTATCACACATTCTTTTCTCCATAAGAAGTATCCAAGTATTTTCAGTACCTGCACTGGCCTATACAATGTGACATCTACTTTTCGTACAGATGTGAGAAACTGGGATGATAGCATTGGTTCTGAAACTGTTTCCTACCAGAGGTGTCCTATTCTGCTAAAAAGGATTCTGCTTCTATTTGAGTTTTGTTTTAGAATAACTCGTTTACTTTTATTTTTCATGTCAAGTTGCAAACTTGCACTAATAAGAGCTGGTATTTTCACAAGAGCTGGAATATCCTGCCCTTTAGTTACCATAAAATCCTGTATTCTGAACATGTGTTCAGACAGTTATGTGAATTATTTGTTAGCTGTTAGGTGGATTTATGCTTTTCATCTTAGCCTGAACTTCTCTCATGAGCATTCAGATAAATTATTTTGAAGGCGTTCAGGAGCTAAGCATTCAATTGTATTATGTTAATATTACAAGATATCTATATTCATGCATCACAAATGACTGTGCTATAGTTTACTTAATATTTTGCATTATTATATAAATATGAGTCTTTACACCAATGCATTAGTTCCCTTTTCCCTCTGGTGTTTAAGACTGTACTGAAGTCCCGTTGATGCCATAATTGAGGTTAAGCATGTGCATAAGTGCTGTTTGAGATGGGCCCCTATTCCCCAACGTGCCGTTTGTCTCTGGTAGATGATGGAAGATTGCTTTACTCTTTGCTCATTAATATAAATACATTTTATCTTCTCTTTGCACTAGCTATGTACCACAAAATCATTTTTATGATTATGTTATTTATAGTCATGCACATTTCAGGAATATTCCATATACCTATATATGGAATTACACCTGAAAATGCAGTAATTCACACTTCAAATACTATTTTGGGGGAAATATGGGTTTCTAACTTTAAAGTGTATTTCAGTGCACCCAACAGGGGGGTAAATTAAGATTAAGCACTGAACTTTAACTCTCTGTTTCCTGGCTTTGAGCTTCATTGTGCCACCTTAATATTGGGTTAACATAGTATGTACATAGAGTATTTGTTACAAGGTTTGTGAATAAGTGATTCTCATTTCCTTTGTAAGAAAAATTGACTCCATTACAAGAGAGAAGAGACATCAAGCTAACTGATTACATGAAGTCATAATCCTCTATTGAGACATCACACAATGACATTGTTAACATTAGTATGCAATATTTATTACAAATAAAAGAGGCTATTGAGGCTTTCAACCCATAAGCAACTCTGTGTGGATGACTTCACTGTAAGAACACAGTGGAGTTATAATGAGGATAAAAGATTTATTTATACCTAAATATGTTCTCATTAGTAATTCTGCACTAGCATGTAACAGATACAATTGGAGGACCAGTAGGGTTTTGTGTGTTTGTTTTTTTTCTTTTTTCATTTTGTTTTGTTTTGTTTTTTTTTAAATTACTATTTATTATTTGCACTTTAACGATGAACATTCAGTTAAAAAAAATTAGTTAATGAATTTATTGTACTGTGTATTATTAATTCTCACGAATGAAGAATTATTCCATTTTTATGGGATACAGTAACATCCCATCACTCCATAACATGGACATCCAGTGGGCCATCAGCTCAGGCCTTGGTAAAAAGGGGAAGGGGAATTGTTTTTGAAGAGGTCCTTCCTTCACATGTAACATATAGTCATGAAACATCACAGTGTCATGTAAGATTTCTTACCGACCTGCCTTTATATTATACTCTTTCCCAAACACCATTTTTTCTGTTTTTCTTAACACTACAGTTAAGGACTAACCCACATTGCATGGAAAGCACTCAAACGACTGCCTGCAGTCCCTTCGAAGATATCTCATTGACTCTGTGCTGTCATCTCACAGTCCGTTTGAAGGAAATTCAACTCAGCTTAACACCAAATCCTCTGTACTACCTCACTTTGTCTTACTACCATACGACCTCCTCTCTGGGGCCAGGGTTTACTTTATTGTTTCACATTCACCTTTGTCAGGTGAAACCTAACAAAAATAACGCAATGGTTCAAAGTATGTGTCCATACTTCATATTTGACTAACATTGTTTTTGTTCAAAACCCAATCTTCCTTTTTGACTAGCCTAATTTGTCATCTTTAATTTATTTTCAATGTTCTTAAACAGTTCTATTGATAAAACCTATAACATATTTGGGGATATTTCACTACTAATGTAATTACGGTATAAGAAGAGTAAGTATGGGTATATATTATATGGAGAATACTCTCTGTATAACAAGAGCCCACCCCATAACCACTACTTAACAGAATCACCAGGAAAAAAACATGCTAAAGTAATGCATTATTTGTTATCTTAGAAGAATGAAGTTCATCAGGTATTCATTTCTCATCTTGGGAATTACATTGACATGGTTCATCTCTTTCTAAAACTGCATTTAAGTTGATTACATGTAAGCTGACTGATAAGAAAATCTTATTCATATTGAAAAACAAATCATTTAATTTAGAATCACGCAGCTCAGCAGAGAAAGTCCTTACCAACAATTACTGAGAGACCTGAAGAATTCTACTCCACCTCCAAACCTGGATGAAGAAACATTTACTTACCCTGTTAATTTCAGCTGTTCATTTTCAGCAATAAAATCTCAAACTTCTTTCTTATTGAAAAATAAGGCCCAACCCCTTGAAAAATACTCTTTCCTGTGGTCCTAGCAGTCTTGTGGTTTTAGTCTTCCCCTTTTATTCTGTCTTTGTTTGTATAAAATTTTATTTATTCTGCTGAAAGCAGGATTTTAAAAAAAGCGGTAATTTGAAAAGCCATTTACAGTTTTGAAAAACAAGGCAATATTTCCAGCTAGATCTGCTTAAAGGAACTAGCTGTAAAAAATTAACACAGCTGACATAAGTTACTTTCACTTCCTATGCTCTTTCTGTCACCATACTTATAAACTCACATACTCCATTTAAAGAGATAAGAAGATGAGAGTAAGTTCTGTTACTATATAATGGAACAGAAAATACAGAGATTGTATGAGTTTAATATAATAGAAACAACACACTGTTTAGATCCTACTACCCTGGTATTTTTTGACTTAGTCTGTGTTGAAGTGCCTGAGGGGAACAGAAAGATGAGCTTCATAATTTAGGTGAAATTCTTCCAATTTTTAAAAATTCATTTGTGTATATGTAACCTTATAGAAGTACACAGTATAGATTTTCAGACTATTGATTTGGGATTCAGATTATGAGCTTCAGCACATTAAGTGACAAATTTTTTAGAAGTATTTCAAAGGTTATAATTTCAATTGCTTGGTGCTAATGATGCACAATACAACCAGGCTTGGAAGGTATTCCTACTACCTCTCCTGTCAACCCAGCTCTTAGCTCTTTAACTCTCCAAGAGTCTACCCAAGTCCCATTAAAACCAGTGGAAACGTTCCCACTGACTTCAGTGGGAGCTGGATCAATACAGATCTTAAATTCAGTTATTGGACAAATATTTTCTTCCAATTCATGCATTTGTCAGGCAAAAAAATAACTCAGTTATGTTTCTTTAATGGGTTTTTCACAGTAATCTAGGTGGCTGGTGCATCTGCAATCTGACAAAACAGATATCTCTCTTTGCAGAGAGCGTATATAAGTTTCCCCATCTATCTCAAAAAAAGTCTCACAAAGCTATTCAGAACTCAGTACACGTTCTTTCCTCTTCACAACTCATTTTCCTTTTTTTTTTTGTGACAACCTAGGCAATAATTCACAGCTCACTGGGTCTCCTAAATAACCCCCTTTATATTTACATGGTAGGCATTCCCCCATTACCCAGCAGGATCCAGCTGTATTGGCAGGCAGTCATTAGGCCTTCTTAAGACTTTGGAGATTTAACATACCCTTCCTCTCTAGTTAGTGTCTTTGAAAACACCCTGTATGGTTACCATCTGAACAAATATATAGCAAATCTTGACAATTTAACAATAACATAAACTGTGTCATTTTGTAATTTTGAAGCAGTTCCTTCTTTGGATCCCATCCAGACTCGAAGCCTTTAAAGCTCTGAAGCATTTCACCCAATGGAGGATTGTTATATTTCTTTCTTTTGCTCGAAATTAAACGAGCTACTTGAGTCTCTTTGCTAAAACTTTCATAAGTGTATACTTGCTTAGCATTATGTATTACAGTTACTTTAACCCAGCATCACTAAGAATTCTGGGAGAAATGAMAATGATGCAAAATCTCACCCTCTATTGATGAATGGAGAAAAGTCCTTTTAGGAAACAGAGATGAACTAGAATAAAGATAGTAAAATGTGTTATGAGAAAGATGTCCAAGTCTAACTCTCACAGAAGTGAGATTTTCATCAGAAGGTCATCTTTCACTAGAAAGATACGATCTGAGCACAAAAGAAGAGCCAAATTTCCAGGGCTTATGGTTTTGTTCTGACTGAGGAAGCTCCCATGACTGACTTCCTCCACTGCCTACAGAAAGTCATTAAAGACACTGCTCTACAGCCTACTTTGACACTGACATCTCTTGTGCAAACAGGACCTACTGGGTCACTTACTCCTTCTCCTTCCTAACACGTGGACCACAGGAATAACACCACCTCTTCGAATGCTTTAGTAAGTGCCAAGTTATATTACGGAGGCTTGTAGAAATATAAAAGAAGAAAACATAGAAGTTGATTCATATTAGTATTACTGATGCTTGGTACTGGTAATTCTACTTGTTCTGAAGAAACCTCCAAACAAACCTGGGGTGACAGATTGCCAATCACGCCTACAGCAGTTAGCACGCTATGAGCCTTGAATTGACACAAATGTTCAAAACTGGATTTGTTTACTGCGTGGATAAAGATTTCAAATTAATATATCAAAAGTGCTTGCATCAGCAAAGAATCTCAAGGAAACTGATTTTGGTTTGCAGAAAAAAAAGAATATAACCATCTTTTTGTTTACAGACTATTCTCTTTTTAATATTATCTGAAAGTTTAATTGGAGTATCTGTTTTTTTGATAAGAACCAGAGCCTTCATGATACAATGGCTCATATGTGTTACATACAATGTTATTAGATATGTCCCAATTTAAGGCGCAAATTCCGGGTAATTCTTAAAATAAGAGCCATTCACACTGATCCAGAAGTCATGACAGAGTATGAAAAGTATGTGGTGATAGTTAATCTGCAAAGTCATTGCTCATGTTAGCAAAATTAGTAAAAGCATTTTGAAACCTTTAAGACCAATAAGCACTTGAGTATATATTTCCCATGTTTACAAAGTTCAAGTAACGTGCTGACAGCACCAAACAATTCACCACCACAGCTGTAATGAAAGGAAGGGGCACAAAAACCCACAAATTGTTTGGGGTTTGCTTTAATCAAAGTAAGTAATTCTTAGTTAAATTTATTTTTTATGGCATCCTGTAGCTTCTGAAGACTTCTCTTTCGCTTTCAAAATTTCTGTAGAACACATTATGCCTCTATCATTTGAAATACTTTGATAATGTTTCTTTTAAACTGGTTATTTGTTTAAAGTTCAAGCTAATAAAAGTAACATCCTATTAAAAGAAAGCCTGGGTGCAGAGCGGTATTTTTGGATGCTAATTGCTCATGTTACTAGCCATCCATGAAACATATGCTGAAAACACTCAAAACTGTTCAGAAATGCCTCTCTAAGTCATAAATCTTTTACAGGTACAATTATGTGAGAGCAGGAATAGGAAAAGCACATTCAACATCTGGAGTCAGATGAGTTTACTGAAGTAAAATTGCAAAATTAAATTTAGATGAACTTAATTAAAAAAGGGGGATCCAATTTAATATGGACATTCATCAACTTCTCATTGAAAACCTTTCTGCCTCAAGAAAATATAATAAAGTACGAACACAAAAACCATATAAAGGCTGAAATGAAGTGTGAAGGGATGGTCAAATAAAGCAATGCAGTAAGAAGGAACACACTCTTTTCTCCTCATTTTAACACATATGTGCATATACACACACTTTTCCTTTAATTGTACATAATATTGAACTATTTCTTGACTCCCTAACAGTGGAACAAGTGAACTGGACATCTGTATGCCCTGAAGGTCATTAATCCTTTGGAGGCATATACTGCATATTTACTGATAACATGAATATGGAACTTTCTCTCTCTCTCTCCCTGTATGTATTTATAGCTGGTCAAATTTTTCTCCTAGATCGTAAAGAACTTTATCTAAAACCATTTATATTTTTTAGTGCTTAAATGTTCGTTACCCGAGTTGCTCTTGCTGAATTGAATGGAAGTTTTGTCACAGGGCTGGACCTTGGATGACTTATAATGGATTTTCATTTGCCTTAGTTAAGACACAACAGATGAGGCTCTCTTGCTTTCCTTTACTAGGTCATTAGCGTCTTCTGTTTCCAGGGGAAAAAGATCTAGTAGTTCAGTACCAGTCACTTCTAGCTTCCATGAATTCTGTCTGTCAGAACAGCATTGACTTTCAGCTTTCCGACTTACGTTGCATACAGAATTTAGTGGTGTCAAACAACAATTTGAAAAGTTTAGAATAGTGTTATTAGAATCATATTATTTCCTTACAAAACTGCCTTGATAATTTGTTGTTCTGAACTTTGGTTATGTGATCAAGTAACATGATATGAATGCTGTATTCTTTTATTTCTAATAAAGAGCATTACTAGTACAGTATGCTCTGAGGGAGATACTGTCCTTTATTAGGAACACATTCCAACATTATAAAAGTTACCCAGCAATAATGAAATATAATCTGTCTTGAGGATTCATGATAACACATTATTATGCTCATTTTTATATGAAAAGAGCATGATTGGCTAGGAATGCTATTGTTGTTGAATAAATCTTTAAACTGAAGCAGAGATTTTATTGAACTACTTGGTTAATGACAATAAATTGCTAGAGGAATGCTGAATATAGGTTTTGTTTCCATGTCAGAAGAGTTCTAGGTTTTGCAGTGTAATCTAACTCAAAAAAATATATACTTCAAAAGCCTGGAATGGGCAGGACTTGGAAGTGGTGGTACTTGACATCTGTATCACAGTGATCTAAAACCAGCATGAGCATGACTGGACAGGCTGAGGTCAAAGGGCTGTCTATATCCTGCCTCTAACAGTGGCCATTAGTCAATGCTAAGTGGAGGAGTGTAGCACGCAGTGGTATGCCTCCCCTGGCCTCCTACTTCCCCAGGTCCCAAAATACTTAATGCAGTATGTGGCATAATGGTGAGAATAATTTTGACCAAAATATAATCACAGACAATATTATAATCTAAAAATTAGATCTTTCTTTCCCAAACATTTACACACCAACATGATTTCCTGTTAAAGAACTACTCCACACTGCCCAACTACAGTTTTCTAAAAAATATATTCCAAACTGATGCAAAAGTATGGCAGGACTCAGCTGTTTCCTCTTTCTTTTCTCTTTTACTAAAGCTGAGAATTTATCTCTGCAGCAGGAATTCTGAGCTTCAAGCCAATAGATTACATCCCTTCACAAGGTCTCCACAGCAGTATTTGAGAATCTGACTCAAGGTTTGAGCAATCAGACTAGTTACAACAGAGATGGCATTAGAGGGGAAAATAATTTGTAATTTTACAATTTATTGCTCAGTTTTCAGCAAGAGGAAACTACTGAATTTCCTTTTTGTGCATTTTACTTTCTCTTTGGAGCCTGCCCACCATCCTTCTGTAAATGGTTACATTTTTCAAAATGTACAATGTCAAACCTTCTGAGAGCAGTTACATTAGTAGAGAGGACAATAAGAACGGCCTTTCTGATTTTAGTCTGATGAAAATTGCTCAGAACTTGTGTCCTGAGCTCAACCTCTTGCAAATCAATATATGTTCTTATATCTCTGTATCCTTGCATTGGTCAAGGGGAAATACTTCATTTTTCACACAGATTCAGTTTCAGTGTAACATAACAGAAAATAGTAATATTCTAATGTGGTTTACTATGGCATCTTTAGACCTTACCACTGAGACCGAATGTGAAGATCCTTAAATTGCTGGCATCAGTGTTCCTGTAGAGCCTGGCACGAATTCACATGGGTGATCCTGCCAAAAGTCAGAGGAAAATATTCATCAGACAGATGATTATTTTTAATCACACTTTCCCAGTATCCATGGAAGCCTGACTTTATAAATGCCTACTGCAGGTTTAATGATAAGACCACTAAAATAGATCTGAATGCAACACACCAGCACGTTGACTTTTCGAGTGACTGTGAACCTGAATATTGATTCCCACAGGGTACTTTCTACAGAGAAACTGTCCTTTTATGAAAGCAATGCAACACATTTTACCAGGAAAAATAACAGAGTATTGCATGCTTAGTTTTAACAAACTGCATTAGAAAGATGCCTCATGGAAAAAAACAAACAAAAATGCACACAATTGGCCAACCCCAAATTAATGAAGCATACACTCAAACACAGTTCATTTTCATTTCAGATCAAAGAGGTTTTGAAGTTCAAACAAATTTGCCTCCTAATAGTTTCAGTACAGGATTATCTCTCTTAACATCTGAAAAATAACATTCAGAGTTGGCATTTAACAGCTTATTTGTATTGCAGCACTTCAGGGACAAGCAAGCTTGTAATTTCTACCTTATGTAGAATATTTCTTTCATTAAAGTATTGAAATTTCTATATGAGAAAACATGACTGAGAAAAACTCCAGCAAAAGGATTATTTTACAAAATACATGTATAACATATAATTATTTTTTGCTATTTACTTTTAATTAATGCATATTATACTGTAAATACAAATATGTACATGTATACATTTGTTTCATTAAGGTTTACATGGTTATTTTAAAAATTATTCAAATTACTTCTGTTTAGGAGAACACGAAAACTACCTTGAAGTGAAAGCAAAGAAGAAATGGAATTGATGACAAGAAATACATAGGGAAGTGGAGCAGTGTTCTCGGGTCAGACCAGTTTTATAAACTTGCAGCGCTCAAATCCAAGTTGCCTCTATACAATAACAGAGCAAATTCAAAACAGGAAAAAACTGTAAGGAGCTAACATCAAGCCCTAGGTGAATACAGAGGGTCTCCACATCTCTCCTTTCCTCTTTTACTCAAGCTCCCAATGCAAATATTACCATTTTCACTATATAACAACAAATTCCTTAGAATGAGATTTTTCAAAGACATGTAAGAGAACTGGGTGTCCAATTCCCTCAGGCAGTTTTGAAAAATGCACGATTAATATACTATATAGGTCCTTATACATCAAACAATTTCCCAGTGCATTTCACATTAATCTTTAATCTAGACACTTTAATCTTCAAATTTCATACAATAATCCTCAATGAAAGGTTCTTTCTGGGAGTTTACAGTATATTTAACACAATTTAAAAACTACTAGTGCATTGCCCTGGCTTTTAATACCCAGAAAATGTTTTATAAATTATATCAACTACAACCTGGCCAAGGTTTCTGTATTTTTAATATCTTTGGAGGGAGATTACAACAAAAGGGTGCTGGAGGGAATGACTTAGCTGGTTAAGCATCAGTTTGCAATACTTTAAATCACCCCAGAACTATGGCTGCAGATCCCAGAGTTTATTCAGTGTTTCACTTTTTCCAAGGTAAAGACTAGCATCTCTGCGTTGGGCAAAACAGCATAGCTTACAGTGTATACTACTCTGTTTTGGCAGCTCTCTGTGTGCACATCTGGCCATGGACATAGTTTCCATACCTGTGTTTTTGCCAAAAATATTAACTATTAGAATAGTGTGCCAGACCCATTCTGCAGGGATATAGCCATGACTTCAACTCCTCCTGGCCTTTACTCTTCCCTTCAGTGCTGTTTACTCTACCATAGCACCTCTGAGTTCTACTCATGGACCAAGACTTCACAGTATTAGCCCTATCTAAATGCACAGTGGAAAAAACTTCTAAGAATTTATACAGTGGATTGAGGACAAAAGGCAATAGGTCAGTATGAAGTAAGAGAAAAAAAGAAGATAATAGCATTATGACAAACAGTATTTTTTGTAGGCAGCCTGGCAAAGGCACATTTTGAGGAGAGATTTAAAGAACCAGTTTTGCAGAAGTGTCTGAAGAGTTTTAGTTTTGATGGGAGAAAGCATGAAGGTACTGGCTTGAAAGCGAGAGTTGAGGAAATGGACGTCGTGACTCAAACTGAGGTTGAAGCTGTTGTTTCATACTGACTAAGAGATGACACAGAGCAGAGAAAGGACAAATAAGCTACCTAAAAGAGAAAAGGGAGAGTCACGTATCACCTGAGTGTTATGGTCAGAAAGCAATATAGCCAAAAAAACAAAAAGTAAGAAAAGGAGTTTTCTAACATCTTTGTTTGAGTTTGGTAAGATTATGTTTGTCGAGATCTGAGAAAACAAATCTACAGTGCAAGAAATTTAAGAGCCAATATGGACGGCCAGGAAAGACCACGTGTCAGAGTTTACATGCCAGCTGGATTTGATGTGGCAAAGAGAAATCTCAGTTGAAGACAATGCTCAGGTAGTGAATTTTGGTGACAGATGAGGTGATAGGTTGTTAATAGACACGATGAGAAAAAGTAACTGAGAGGGCTTCTGCAGAAAGAGTAAGGACCAGTGTAAGGACCAGTAAGGACCACCCACTTCAATATTTACACAGAAACAGACTTAGATTTTAGTTTGGGTAGGAAGAAGCAGACTTGAAGTACAGAGGTCCACATAGTTCCTAATCAGCTTCGTTAATATGGTAGCTGAATTTGTGCTTTCATGTGAGATGCCTCATGGATAAACTAGGAAGGAAGTAAAAAACTGACTTTCCTGTAAGCTCCTGCAACTGGAGACTTGATAAGGCAGATTTCACCAAAGAGCACACAGAGGAAAGGCTAGTGTCATAGAAGCCGAACGAGGAGAGGATTACAGTAAGATTATCGAAGTTAAATATATATTGAAACACCTGATGATAGATTCACATGGTCAAAGGTGGAGTACCAATTCTCTGATTGGACCGGAGAAAGTTATTACAGTCTGGTTTGAGCAGTTTCTGTTGAACTACAGAGTGGGAATTAGATGGCAGTGACTGTAGTATGCTCCATGGATTCAGGGATGAGAGCTTATATCAGAAGGGCAGGTGGGGTAAACATTGGAACATTTTGAAGAAGTGGAAGACTAAGGCAAGCTTGAATTGTGTGAGAAAAGAGGAAGAAGAGTGACAAATTGGAGGAAAAAAGGGATAAGATGGGACCACTGAAGAAAGTGGATGAGCAGAGAAGGATAGCAGTTGGAAAACTTTATAACTTGTGACAGCTTAGAGGACTGTTTCAGGAACAGAGCAATGAGTGAAAGGGGGAGTTATGAAGATCATACATTTATCAGTTTTGACTGGGAAGAAATTGTCAAGATCCTTCTCAGAGAAAGAAATTGTGGTGGGAGAAGAGGTTTTGAGGAATGAGTCAAAGGTGGTGAAGAGGAGATTAGGACTGTGGGTGAAGATTTCAATTATAGTAGCTACACATCTGACAGAATTGAGAGGGGGAAAAAAGAATGACCGTGTCTTGGAGGAAGTCAGCTCGGTCACAGGATTTCTGCCAGAAATGCCTTGTTGCACAAAGCAACAAGCGGAGAAAGTATCTATAAGAACGGTGGTCTTGACAGCTTTGGAGAGATTCAGAGAGAAGGCAGATGCTGAACTCAATCAATTCAAGAACATTGCTTGCTTTTGTGCAAGCAGACCAAGGGAAGATAGACAATAAAGAAGTCGTTGGGCATTTTCCACCCTTGCTAGACCAAGTCATAAGTGGGTCTTTATTTAAAACTCTCATGGTGTCTGTCACAGATGACTAGAACTTGACATGTGGATGAGTTTAATTTATAACGGAGCTGCAGCACTTCAAAAATGATTGCAGATCCATAAAGGTCTCTGAATAGCTGGTTTACATTCAGACACGACACCTGAACTGGCTAAAAGATACAGGCGTATTTGTCCCACTATTCTTTTTATCTCAGAAAAATCCTATGATTTGTACTCTGAGGAAAAACGTATGAAATATGTCATATTCATTGGAGATGTTTCAGTGTGAGGACATGAACATTTGATGATTTGGGTTGAAATTTCCATTTTCTTCATGGTCAAGTCCATTCTAGGGATAGAAAGATGCATGCTAGCAATCCTATCACGTTTCTGGTAATGCAGAAGGATTTCAGCACATATACAGTTTTGAGCAGAGGCAGCAGCAAGCCCCTCAAAGCACTGGCAGACAAATGGCTGATACAATGTCTGAGAAAGCTAATGTTATGATTTATATAAGGCAAATTTATAGTCCTGGGAAGCAAGGAAGAGCTTTGGGATAATATGAGCACTTATGGTCCAGAAAGCTTAGTGAAAGTAAACTATTATAGGACACTGAAAATGGATTTTTTTGGATGAAAATATTTTCTTATTAATGATTCAGATGAAATTTAACACTGTTTTGGCAAAGTCATGAGTTGAGACTAAAGGAGTGAGAATGTGAAAAAAAGTCAAATTCTAAGTTAAAAAGCTTTAAGAAAGACATTCTCAAGTGACATCCAAATGTGCACTCAGAGGGGAACAATTATCTGAGAGGACAGAATTGATGATTCCCTAAAGATGAATTTTATATTGCAAATCACAAGGGTCTGTGATGGCACCCATGACTTCAGCTTGCTAAGTAGTATGTCACAGATGGTATCAAGCACAACAAAGAGAAAGGCCTCAGCAAGAGAAACATTAATCTTGACCAAACATTGACAAGCACTTTCAAAAATTTAGAGATGAGAAACAGTAACAAATGGTTGAACTGATAATGCCCTAAAATTCACTATGAACCCAGTCCTTAATTTTACATCTTATTGTAGTCAACTTGACTGAATGGATTACCATAAAATACTCATTAATTTACACATCCATGAGATTAGTCTGTGTAAAATATTTGTGTGACACAAAAGAAGAAATCCAGTA
Organism: Oceanodroma leucorhoa; assembly: GCA_030449065.1. Lineage (NCBI taxonomy): Eukaryota > Metazoa > Chordata > Aves > Procellariiformes > Oceanodroma > Oceanodroma leucorhoa. Next base: position 6,271,435 of record JASVER010000034.1, read on the forward strand.
GCACCAAATATAACATTTTAGAATGGGATTTCTCGCCATTTTTGCTCTCCTTCATGAATCTTGTCTTCACCTATTTCCATGTAAACTCATTGAATTTAACAGAATTTTCCAAAATAATTTTTATTTCTTTAGATGTATACACATACATTAAAAAGCTGCATCTACCTATCCACCTTGAATAAAAATTGATGGCCATGCTTTACTAAGAAGGAATGCAGCTCAGTATAGCAACACCTGCTAGTACATCTAACAGTGGAGTAAAACACTGGATAATTACCACTGGTGTTATTTCCTAGAAATAACGTAAATCCAACATTGAATTGGTTATGTAACTCAGATATCACAAGGTTTCCTACAGCATAGAAAAGCTGCATTTTAAAGTTTTATGGGGGGAGGAGAGGAGGTGAGGAGATACAAGTTCTGTTTAACACTAAACTGCTCTTAATACTGTGAAATACGTGGAAGCAAGATTAATTGAAAACCTGAGGTAATATAAAAATAAGTTCAGCCTTTAACAGGAATACATATGGTGTATAAAGCTCCACTGAGCCCAGGTGGATAAGTGAACATTTTCAATGCACATTAGTTGGAGAAATGAAGAAGTAGAAGCAGATAATAGGTATTGCTAAACTGGAATATTCTAACAGCCTGGAAGAGACAGAGGAAACCACTACCATGGAAATATTTTATAGATTACTTTTTCTTCCCGCCCAGAGAGTAATAAGTTCCCCTATTCCCTTTAGGCAAAGCCTTTTAATGGCTATGGTTATCATTCCTCTAGGGAAAAAGGGGTGGTTTTCAGAGACAGCCTTTAAACAAGAACATCTGGACTCCCCTGTAAAGTCACAACATCAGTGAGGTACCAGATTTCACATAGCAGCTCTTCTCTGCCTCAGCACCCCTACACCCTGCTACGGAGCCTAGGACCGCAGAACAGAGGARTGCATAGGTCTGCCTCTGTCCTCCAAGGATGCTTTTCCTTCCTTGGGCATGCTTTTATTAGGCTGCAGTTATTCATGATCCCTGAGAAACTGTAGGAATCACAGTCTAAATATTCATTATAACACACCTGTAAACATCCTATGCACTTGTGTTCCACATTATTCTTAAAAACCATTTAAATATAAGCATATCTATCTCTATATATCCATAAAGAGATATATAGTTAAGTAGATGTTTATTCATTGCCACATAAAAGGATTCCCGCATTTGGTTCATCTACTACAGATGCATGTGGTACAATGCCCAAGTTCTCTGCTATGCTGCCTCTGTCACCATGAAGCAAATACCCCAGGTACAGCTGAACCTATCTGAAGCTGTATTCTTTTCCATTCAAGTATTAGTAGTCTCTTCCACAACATAACTGTCCCCAGTCCTCCAAGAATTAGCCCTTTCCTAAATAATGCAGCTTCTTTAGCTGTCATCTCTCCCCAGCCTCTATTCCAAAASGATGCACATTTCGGACCTTCTGACTATCAAATACATTAATTTAATGCGACTCATAGGCAAATCAGTCAGGATCCTGGAAGTACACTTAAAATATCAAGGCAGAGAAACCTCTTTACAAAAGAAAACTCCTGAAAAGGTGTTTTGTGACATCAAAATCAGTGACCCTAACTTCGAAGGGGTGGGCCTCTATGCTCAAAAAAAGAGTTGAGAGAGTTAATTGCTAAGAGTATGCTGATTACAAGCAGCATGAAAAACCCAATAATAATGACACATGACACTTTTATGAATGGCTGTTACTTGCTTTTTTTGGAAGAGTGATATGTTATAATTTAAATTTAAAATAATAGCTAATTGAACAGCTTTTCTTTTATCACCTCTGTATCAAAATATCCTTAGCATTTTATAGCAATATTATGCTTTCCTACGTTTGAGACTAACAGGCAATAACAACTTCCCCCCCCTCAGATTTCAGGAGCCTGCCTTAAGCACAATAATATATTAAAGTTTGAATGCTCTGGAGGATGTATGTGAAAACCAATGCTTGTATTTCATTAGCTGCACCACAACCAATTTAATTGCGTGCCTAGAACGTACTCATTTAAATGGAACTGTATAGGTGACATAGTTTTGGAAACTCTGGCTTAAATTAACAGTGTGTTTGTTGTACTTTCATTTTTCTTGCCACTGATTTACAAAGGACTATCATAAACCTGTGATTTCATTGTTTAATAGCAGTATGTTAGTCTGTTAACAGGATCTGAAATATTTATGCAGGCAAGGATCTTGCACCTTCCAAAACCCATTTTGTGAGCTGGAATACTTCCGAATTAAAGCCATTTCTTCTTTACAAGAGAGTCAGATCACATAACTAGATGATAATAATCACATTCAAATTATAACTCAAAAGTTTTTAGATTAAGACCTAGAGTAGAAACACCCACAACCAAAGCAAAGCATTTAAACTTATTTTTTCTAGTGATTGGCTACAAAAGGATGTACTAACAGCTACAAAACCCAGTTACAGACCTAACTGTCTGTAGCTCACGTTTGAGGCAGTCTTCTCCTTTTGTAAGACCTGAGCTCGAACCAATGAAGTCAATGGAGAAGGGTATTTGCTTCAACAAGAATATGCCCGCATCTCTCTGTCCCTCCCACAGAAACTGTCTGTCCCACAGCCCCAGCATGGCAGTTCTTTGCTGTAGGCCTAATTTTTCCTCCAAATCTATCTTTCCAAACCTGGCTCTAGACAGAAAGACTTTTCTTTTTGGCACAGAGACATACTGGTGTCAATAAGTATTTAGGGCATCACTTTCATTCTTAATAAAATTAAAACTCTACAGCTTGAAAGCGAAACGGTATGTCAACAAACACTTATTTTTCATCTTCGATCTGCATACTTAGCTGTTTCAAAGGCATATTTAGGTACTCCCTCCATTTCAGAAGATTCCCTTTGAAAATGCATTTGAATGAATGTTACCCTTTTCTATGGAGATTTGGCTAAACATTTTTGTTACAGCAATTTTGTTTAGCATAGTAATGCAATCAGTATCCCAGGAGGCTCATCTTTCACAAGATGCCTGCCTGCAGTTCTATCTGCAAAGTTATATTATGGCAGTCTTCACAGATAAAGTACAGAAACTGTAATGCGTAAACCAGCACAATCATCTGTCAGAGGCTGCCTTAAAAAAAACCAAAACAACCAAACCAAAAAAAAAAACCCCGAAACAAAACCCAGAAATCCCCTCCCCAATTTTCACTATAAATATTCATTGCAACCACCATGCTATGACAGCGCTTCATTTCAGGAACCAGTGGGCATAAGCGGTATTGCTCATTCACTTAAAACAAGTAGTTAGGAGATTCCATAAGCAATTTCTATTTCCTGAACAAAGCGAAGAGCATTACTGTTTTTCAGAGGAAAGGTGAAACAGTAGTGATCAAGCTGTGAACTGAATAAATATAAAGTCTATGAAGTGATTTACTATTCTTACTGTAGCCAGCTAGCAACAAAGTCAATCTCTTTTGTTGAGGCAGTGATTAGTTAGTGCAGTTGACCTGTGATACCTACTGCTTTTAATCCAATGGTTTGCACATTATGTTAAAGGCTGAACCTGCAAAACAATATATTTATTCCTTCTGATACCTTTCCAGTTTTTTCAAAGAGCTTAAGTATAGGGCTATGTATATCAAAAAGTAACTGAAAATAATTACCAGCAAAATCATAATATTTGCATGTGTTTTAGTATATATAGCACTGATAAAGCACCACTAGTCTAAATAAGAGTGTCTTGCTAAAATGGACTTGTAAACAGTTTTTTTCAGATTTTTTTTTTCATATTCTTGAAATAATTTGGATATTAGACACCTATTCCTTTTAATAGCCGGCATTCATTTCCATTCTGCAGCTTTCATATGAAGCTCTTTTCACAATTCAGCTCTTCTACTTAAAGATTAAAGGTAACTGACAGGTTCTAGAGGAACTGGGAATTTACAGGCTTCACATTTACTATCACATCATTTCAAGTTCTGGGGCTGATTATCATCATTATGTGTTACACCTAGTAGCATCCCATATGTGATGGGTGCCTTCTGAGCACCATTAAAGGCATCATCTCTTAAATTAACCTTCCAAAGAACAGATAAAAAAAGCAACAGATAGATGCTGGAAAGGCAGGAGGAAAACAGACAAATGCCACAATCAGGTAGCAGTGGATATTTCCCCCAAAAAGAAAGCTTTAACGGTAGCTATATTGTATCTTTATGTGTATGGTTTTAAGGTTCTTTTTCTCCACATGCAAATATGAAGATATATAGACAACGCCAAATACAATCACAACAGGTTTTGAGTAAGAATCAAGTGTCTTGAGTAATCCTTTTGTGAAAACAAACCATTGGAGGAGTCTGGGATATCTCACAACAGTTTCCTCCCCACAGAATACCTTGGCTCTCCGCTGCTTTTGCAGATGGATGAAAGCACTGCAGTTCAGTTAAGGACACAGAGAGCGCTAGCAATAGAATTGGTTAATCCTCCTCTTTCTGCCCCAACCAGAGAAGCAGAGGGGCATAYAGAAAATCTCAGGCTGCAACACCAGCCAAATTACCTGTATATACACATTCATATCCTGGCTCATCACACTTACAGTAAATCCAAGCCTCCACATAACCTGCATTGCTGTAGCACAGTTGTGGCAGATGGGTCAGACCTCTCCAATGACGCTAGGCAATCACAGGGTAATCATCAGGACCTGACCAGAACTGAGAACCTTGAAACTCATTTCTATTAGACTTTCTCTATATGTATTTGCAATCAGTCTGGGAAACTTAAGCCAGAATCCCTTTCTTATTAAAGTAATATAAGCTACCTTTCTTATTAAAGTAAAATACAGTTGAGTGGCAATTGTACAGAAGATGGTAGAACTGAAGAAAAAAAGTGGAGGGGAAAATACACAGATATTTTCTAAAACTGTGCTGACACTTATGTTTTGCTCTAAGTAAAAGCCTTCACCCTGTCTTACCTCTGTACATATTCAAGTTTTCTCCTGAAAACCTTTGAACTACTTGCTAGGTAAATTCAGTATGCAAACTACATCTCTGCTTCATTCTATTCTTCCTAATTCAAACTTCTTCAGGAGAAACTCATTCTAAAATAAGAGACCAAAACTTAAATATACCAGGTCAACCTGTCATCCTAATCATCTCGGTATGAAGACCTTACACTGAAATAATTAATAATATTTTCAGTCCTTTAAATCTTTATTCACAACAGGGAAGTCAAATATAATTTTTAGTTCACCAGTTTCCAACACGTTTGTACATTGTTGTGGCTTCAAGAATGCTGAAAGCTATTTACTTATGTAAATCTTGAGATTTGCTACACAAAGAAACAGATGTATGTGACATTTGCAAGGCAGTAAAAATGAAGTGTCACATGCTGGCCTGGGAAACAAAACTTGGAAAAAAAAAAAAAAGAAAAGGTTTGCCATATTTCACCTAGCCCATCACTGAAGGGCTGGGGGACAAACTGCAGAAGAAAATCTTGGCAGCTACTGCAAATTACAAAGGGAGAGCAGCAGCATGGTTTTGGACATACCTCACAACTATATTTATCATCACAGGACTTTCTGCACAGGGGCAGTCTAATATCCATGCACAGGGAGGGCTTTGTAGAATGGAAGTACTGTGCACAGTTCCATTGTTTCCTGATTTCTGATGCCAAGAACTGGGTTTCCTTGACTTCTTCTGTAAGAGGATGCTCATTTGTTATATTCAGGAAAGGGACAAATAAAGCCTTTTGATTGGTTATGTATGTTTTAAACAAGTAAATGAAAAGAATACTTTCTGAAACATCTAATAAAATACATAATTTCACTCATCAATTTTCAGACATTACTTCTTAATAATTTTGGAATTCTTTATTTAAAACTCCTATTTGTGTTGGAAATTGCTGGGTAAATTATTGATAGAATTAATAAAAATACATCCCTGTCTAAAACTTAGAGTTTTTGCATTATTTTTGATCATGCACTACAAACCTGGTCACTGTTTTGCGACTCCAGTTGTTTGGGTATCAGGACTAATTGACTGATATCAAATTAAAATGCTCTGTGATAACTCTTACTACTGTCACAGTTAAAGTGTACTAAAACATCTCTGAAAGAAAGGGGAAAAAACAAATCAACTGCCACGATGTAGAAAACATGTTTAAAATGAAAATAACTTTACTAACCAATTGCAATTTGGAAGTAGACAAATGGTGAAAGAGCAGGAGACTGCATGTTACGGGTGTTCTAATTATGTATTTCATCTGGGATTCTATCAACTGTTTCCCTTACAAAGAATATTCTTTTTCTGTCCTATGAAATGACAATGGATGACTAAGGAGCTGTGGGAAACCAAGGGGTTTGTAAAAAACCTTGAATCATCCCTACTTTATCAGCTAGAATTTCATTGCAAGCCTGATTCTGTGAATTTATGAGATTTTTTTCAGGACACTTATGACAAAATCTGTAAAGGACTTTAGTGTCTACACCCAAAACACAAATCTGAAAAACTGCATTTAGCTGTCACTTGGAAAATGCTAAACTTCACAGGTGTTAAAATCCTCTTGTTGCCTATGGTTCTGTATCTGCAAATATGCAGCTGTTTCTTAGATTGGGAAGGCCAAGTGATCTAGGTCTTCAACTCATTACTCCTTGTATTTGGGAAAACAGGAGACATTTTCTATGCTGGGCTCATGCCCAGAGCTGAGTTTTTCTGAATATACGTTGCTTCAATATGTCACAATATAAATACATTTTCAAACCATTATTGAATTAAGAGCTTTGGTGTGGGGAACATACAACTTAAGTTGTGTTTCAGGATGTACCTTCTGTTGTTCCTAAGAAAATGCAAGTTTGGCTACATGAAAACCTTTGAAAGATCTTATTTGTATAAGATTATTGGAGATATATTAGTTTCTGGAAACTAAATAATCTGAAGATATATACACTGAGCATGTCTTGAAAGGCCTTCTTGGGGACACTCTGTAGGGGGACTGGGTAAAACTGGGTGCCAGATCTATAGCTACAGTAGTGCTGACAGCTAGTGCCAAGAGAAGCAGCAGGGTTTAAGTGTGCATGAGGTGAGGAGAGGAAGAGGAGTAGGATAAGGCAACCTTTGTTTCAGCATCTATTACCTTTTGAGTGCTTAATTTTGCAATCGATGTTCTTTTGCTGTCTAAAAATGTTTTTAAAAGAACAGAACTGAACAAACATCATGAATCATCCACTATGAGAATGAGTATTCTTGGTTTAGATACTCTATTCCCTGGTGAAAATTATTTATGTTTAGTCAACATAAGTGATAATCAGTCCTGGTAAGTCTATACCACTTTCAAAAAATGTGTATTTAAAGAATTAGGTATTTTTCCTCTTAAAGTGGAGGAATCCATTCTTAAGAAACCCTAACTCATCAAGAAGTGCAAAAGAGAACGAGAGAAATGTTTTGAGGACTGGAGAGGTCTTAAGCCTCCAATATTCCAAAAGCTCTGTTGAGTTTATACAACATAAGATTGAGAAGTGACCACAACTGAGAGAATACTTGTCACAAGTATGACAAAAGGGATAACAATAACTAATGGCAAGAAGCTGAAACAAGGCAAATTAAAGTTAAGAATACAGCTCCCTTTTTCTTAAGTTAACTGTTAGGAACTGCAAGGAGGAGTGGTGCATTCACTAGCAAATTGGGTTGGGTATGGTTTAGCAATTTGTTTCAGTTAAAGGAACCTATTAAAACTCATGTTGCTGTAACCAAGTGGAATGCAGTGATTTATGATATACAAAGAGATCAGATCTGGTTATCTAGCTAGAATGAAACCTTCTGCCTTTAATGAAGCTGGTACAAGCTGTAGGCTGTGGATGCTATGGTTCTCAGGATTCCGCCTTCGCTACCTGACAAATGCATGTGAGCCCCTTAATGTTGGAAGTGGTATTGCCTGGTGCATTTTCCTCATACATTTGAAAAAAAACATCTGTGCAGGAAATGTTTCCCGAAGGACATATTCAGAACTTGTTTTAGGGGGCTTCAGCTCTTACTCAGGCTTCGACCATTAATATATATGATTCCATTATCCTTTCTCGTTAAGTAGTCCTAGAAGCTTTTTTGCTATTGCAAATAATACATGGCAGATGGGACAACCCTATCAGGTCCTTTTGGGAGGAGAGAAGCTCTTTCAGATATTTCCTGATTAATTTAAGTATCCTTTGAGGGACATTAGTAATCTAATTTCACCATTTTAAATTGGGGAACAGGAAAAGGCTAGCATTACTGAAATAAAAGGTATTCTAGCATCTACTAACTTTTAACACCATGTCTCTTACTACTCCACTTCTTTTTTGAAAATGAACATTATTTTAAGAGAGTAACATATTCAAATGTAGGTGGTAATATTTTTTGCCCACTGACATTAATGTCACTAAAGTATGTAAATATGTACTTAATAAATCAGCTTGTTTATATGATTCAAAGTCCTACATTGAAAATTTTAATCAAGTTTATCTTTCAAGAATACATAAATTAAGAAATTTGAGATGTTTATATGAATGGTAAAGTTAAGTATTTCTACAAGTTCTCTCTAATCCTTACTTTTTTTCCATGCAAATCAACAGGAAGCACATGCAGACTAGGCATTCCCCCCTTACATGTATCAAATTGCATATGTAATACCTGCAACACAGAAGCTCTAATACTGATGTGAAATTGGGGCCTAACTGAGGAAGATCTGCTCATCTAACTAGCTGTCCTATCCCTAGGGAGCTATTAGAAGCCTGTAAGTGACAAACAACATTGTAATACTCTTCAAAATATTAATATATTAATTATATATGAGATTATGATATTGAGTCATCAGGACATAGCAACACTATTAACTACTTTTTATGTAATAGCCATGCCCGTAGCTTGCTGTTTTCATCCCTCATTTTCTAACTACTTTGCTTCCCTATAACAACTGTATGGTCTGAAAAATCAGTTTGGCATTATCCGTGAAGTTGTTATTCCTCCAGGGTTAAGTTCAGCTCTGTGAAGAGAGGCCTCAGATTCCACTTGGGTGTTGCACAAGGGTGAATTTCATCCCTGTGACTAAATTCACCTCTCAGCTTCTGCAACTGGGTATTGCGCTGAAGAGTGACCAATGAACTCAGTTGGACTAAGAAGGGGAGAGTGCTGGAGGAAACCGTTACTGTGTCTTGCAAGCCTCCCTCAGCACCAATTCACATAGAAGATATGTTGTTAGTGCACATAAATGTAGCTCTTCAGATACAACAGCTTTTACTTTTATCTCTGGGAGTCCCTGACTCCATTTCAAGTATGACAGACAAAAGCTAGCTCTGTTGTTAAACGCTTGTCTGACAGTGCTATTCCCAGACACTCTGTGGTTTGATCTTTTACAGAGCAGACCTAGATCCAAACACACCAACTTCCCCCAAAGACTGCAACCAATATGACAGACCTATTCCTCTGTGCAAACTGCAGCTACACTAGGCGGCAGTTCCCTTTCTGATCCCTCACCCCAGAACAGTTCAGCAGCATAAGGATTTTCCCATTGTACTCATTTTCCTCTTGTGTTGCTTTGAATGAAGTTGTAAAACCCAAACACTCTTTGTACTGTCAGCAGCAACGATGGACATATTTTGATGCAAGGTCAGAACATTTTAGATCCCTACGTCAAAATAGTTGTGGTGGGTTGACCTTGTCCAGCTGCCAGCTGCCCACACAGCCGCTCTCTCATTCCCCACCTCAACAGGGGAGAAAATAAGATGGAAAAGCTCATGGTCTGAGATAAAGACAGGGAGATCACTTACCAATTACCATCACAGGCAGAACAGACTCAACTTGGGGAAAATTAATTTAATTTATTGCTAATTAAAATAGAGTTGGATGAAAGAAACAAAGACAAAGACTAAAACACCTTTCCCCCAACTGCTTTTTCTCTCACCCGGCTGCTGGCAGGGCTGTTCCTCACACTTTTTCCCTCACACCTCACCATCTGTGTGGGGTTTTGCCCGCTCTTAAGTGCGTTTCCACAGAGGCACCACCAGCTTCTCTGATGGGCTCAGCTGTGGCCGGTGGTGGGGCTGTGGGGGAACCGGCTGGAACCGGCTGTGTCCAGCACGGGGCAGCCCCGCCCTCTCCTCACAGAAGCCGCCCCTGCAGCCCCCCTGCTGCCAGCACCTTGCCACCTGCACCCAATACAGTGGTATAATTAAAATTTCTTCAGTGACCCAAAACACAGAAACCTTGCTTCTCAGGTAACTCCGATATTTATTGCTATAAAAGAATCATCCCCCCCCAAATTGGCTCTTTTCCCTGCTTAAAGAAAAGCTTTAAAATGACAAGCTACTTTTTTATCATGCTGTTATTTAAATATACATGCTCAAGTCTCTCATACCAGAACTCAGAGACATTTGGCCAGCCATACCCCAAGGCTTGTCTCGGTTGTTTTTATTTCCCCTGAGAGCATGAAGGGCGAAATACATGACCAATGCCTCTGTCAACCTACTTCTATTTTCAGCTGCAGAATTTTATGTGCCAGAGACCCCAAGCTACATGCATGCAGTCAATACCCCTTGCAGAAATTACAAGTTATTATAAATAACTGTGCCCTAACTCTGGAGTAACTATCCACACACATATTCGACTGCTGGTAATTAGAAAGGTATAAAGCTGTCCACACAGTGACAGGAGCACCGCTTCACCAAACCCAGCATCAGCTTTAGAGGCTTCACAGTCTCCTAAGACCTTGCAGGTCAGGGAACTTTGCTGTATTAGAGGTACTGAGATGAACAAGCCCCCGGTGAGCGATGCCACTGCCTCTTGTCCTGTGTACTGCGATTCTATCAGTAAATACAGAAACTGCACCAGTTTAAAGAAGAAAAAAAATTAAAGCTACATTGTAGCAATCTCTCCATCTTTTTTTGTCAGTGATAGCTGTCAAAACCAGTTCACTTTAAGTGCAACAGGGAACTCGCTGCTCTTGGTGCATGTGGGCATCCTCAAGACAGCTGTGACTGAGTAAGCAGATCGAGAGGGCGTACAAGGCTGGGGAAGCACCATCAGTTCCTGGGTCAGTATATGAAACTGGTAGTCCAGGACTTGCAACCCTGGCATCAGAGGCAAGACTAAACCAAAAGAGCAGCATGAAATCAGATTTTTGATCAGGGAAAACGTCTGCCAGTGATTTCTCATTTCTGCAGGCTAACGTGTGGAATATGATTGCAGTGATGAATTAACTCTGTAAGAGTCTATGCTAGCTCAAGAATTTGTGCCAGCAGCGGTTACTGCTTCAGAGCAGGAGCTGCAGCGACAGTTCCTAGCACTGGAGTGTGCATCAGTCCCCAGGAATGATTTGGGACAGAGATACAACAAGTAGGATCAGAGTGTGAGGAGAGGAATTGTGCCCCAGAAGAGGAATACTTCAGAAGGGTCCGTCTCTGAAAATCCATCTGTTCTTTACCTCCTCTGATGAAGACTTCTCAGCCGTACTGATGCACGGTACACCAGAGCAGATGCAGGCTCTTCATAACATAGTAAGCCTGTGCTTGTACCTTTGACTCCTGAGAAACCAGTGAGGGAGTTCTAGTATTTTGTCTGATGCCTCCCGCCTAGCAGATAAATGTGCTATTCAGCACCAGGGATACACGTTTCTCCCAAGAACCAGAGATACATACAGCATCTGCTTTGAATTGGTACGGCCATTTTGAAAGGACAGGGCTTGTGGCCTTGATAATACTATCACAGATCTAATGAGATATACAAAGGGAAAAAAAGGAACTGAATATATTAAATATATGAAATTAATGGTGATTAAGAGAGAGAAGTTGCACAGTAGAGCAATGGAGTTTTCGGAGTGCTGACACAGGCAGTAAAAGGCCTGGACAAGGAGATAGGCGAGAGGTGCCAACACACAGGAGGCGTGCTTGGTCTTCCACGTTTCCTGTATGATGCAGGAAGTCCATAAGGCTGAATGTGTCCCTCAGGGATACTGCTGGCAAGTATTTCAAGAGAAAACCCACACAACATATGCACTAGTAGAGGTACAGGAATATAACAACTGCTTGAAGTAGAAACATGGTGCTAAACTGATGTCTCATAAGTCTTAATTTTCTATGTTTGCTAATACAGTAGCTTTATAATAAATATCCAAATCCTATGCAGTGTCTGTCAATGTATGCATTGACCTTTATGATGCATAGTTTTGCGTTTTTTCTAATAATATTTACTAGCTAATTTGGAAATCTTTCAGTCGTCAGTACAAATTAAAGGAACTCTGTTGTGCAGGCATTAGGATTTAAAATTTGTAATAAAAAAAATCCATTAACCCTTACCTATCTTCATCTTGGAATCAATTCTGACATTAGGATAACTAAAACTCAAAAATTCATCACCTACCCTGCATTAGCAGAAAAATCAGTTTTCTAGAAATAAAGGTTGACTATAAAAAGTTATGAGTCTTTCCTCTTCCTACAAACTTCAAAAACAATCTGTCTTTTATCACAAAATCCAAAGTATAATCAGAAGATAATTATATTCTAGCTGAGTTGTAAATTAAATCAGAATTGCTAAACATGAATTGCTATCTCAGACTGGATCATTACAGTACTAAAAAAAAATTAAGATGCACAGGCCCCCTCCTGAGCCAAGTATTGTGATGCAGGACCCTACGTGTTCTGCCACTAACAAAAGGAAACATGGACATTTTGTAGGAAGCAAGTTCATCACCTTTTCAACAAAAGCCTCCACATATAGTACCATTTTCAAACCACCAGTACAACCAGTGGCCTAACGTTAACCTCTGAATGATTCACAAAATTCTCATATTTTCTGTACTCCCCCCCAAAAAAACAAAAAAAACCCCAAACAAACAAAAACCCCAAAAAACAAACAAACCCCCAAAAAAACCCCAAAACAAAAAACCAAAACACCAAACCCCCAAACCACCACTGTTTCTGGAGCCAATATTTTAATAATTTGTGGTGGTATCAAAATTACAATTTGCTTTTCCATCTCCCTGGGACAGCACTGTTATCATTACTGTTTTGGTATACCTGCTTCTCAATTGTTTATTCCTTTATGTGTTTTCCATTTCCTTCTGTTTATTAAGCAGCCTTTACACTTTCTCATGCTAAGAGTGCAATACTTCAGAGGGCTATGCATTCCTCAGTATACCATTCTCTCAGTGTCAATCCATCTTTTCTTCTCAGATACAAGCCCCCAAGGAGAAGGAGGAAAAAAAAAAATTTCCCCCTCCTAACCATCCCAGACTTGCTCCCAGTATCTGTGTAAATAGAATTTCAGAGGCTCTTTGACTATATTTTCCTTCTGTTTTGTGGGTTAAGCATCGAATCACTGAGCTCAATGGGGTGGAGAGTACCTTCTTTACCACTTTGCCAGAAGAACTGGAATCCAGTCAAAGATTCCTGTTTATTTCCAAACTTTTTTGTACAATGCCTCAAAACAGTTAATGTTAGGTTAAAAAAACCTGCAAAAATACATTTATATACATATTGATTTTTCAGAAATAGTCTTCACTTTGGATCATTTCATGTGTTAGAACTGAAAAATCAGTTTTATTTATACAATTCAAAGTGCTCTTCCTGTGATCTGCTGTCGAAACTACCAGAACACAGGAGAGAGAGACAGCATATCTAAATAGAAAAGCCATGTGTGTTTATACACAGTAGTAAACAAGAGTTACTTGGAACACAGCTGTATTTCTGTGGTTTCCTCATTTTCTTATTGCTGGGTGCACAGCACAACAGTGTTCGATGATACTAGCTGCTGACAGCAGTAAAAAGCCCGATTACTAGTGCTCTAGATATGTCAGTACTTACCATCTAAAAAGATGGGCAGATCTGCTTGTCTGAATAAAACAAGGCATAGGAAAAAGAGACTATTGCAAACCTGGCTCTGCACGCAGTCTGAGGAATGAAGAAGGACGTGGCATAATCAGAACAACTGTAGAGGAACGTCACATACTGAGCATAACTAGCCAGCGCAGGAGTAACAACTTGACCTAGTCTTTCCATACAGTTCAGAAAAAAAAGAGAGGAAAAAAAGGCGCAGTGATCAGCAGTGCAAACTGGTCTCTACATTAAAGCTAAGCTGGACTCCAATGAATAAGAGGGGAGAAAGAAGCATAATCACAGATTAGCAATGTGCAAGAGGGAAGGCAGAGCAATGTCAAAAATTCATGGCTAGAACAACCACAGGAAATGATGTGTCGCTGGCAGATGTTTGTTTTAAAGTTTTCCACAACTCTTGACTATGCGTAAAAAGAGCAGCTCTCTCAGCATGCTCAGAGCTGCAGTCGGAGGAGAGCAGGAGCAACCCCGAGGGACAGCCGCTAAGAGAATGGCTTCTGAAGATCACACCTCAAAACGCCAGCTGCTTATTGTCCTTGCAGTGCCAGCTTGGCTCGGCATTGCCCCTGGGCTGCCCTCCCCCAACTCCCCCCCCCCCGCATAACCAGGCTTTCAGCTTGATGCCTGAGCTCTTGGCTTTGGCCCACTGTCTTATAGGGACCAATACAGAGTTTCAACTTCCCTCACCCCTCCAAGATTAATAAATTTGAACATTTTAAAGTCAGAGGCATTCATGAGACCTCTTGTATACCACAGGTCATTCACTACATTTCATTAGTTGCTCCAGTATTGCGCTTAAAATCTTGTGTGCGACCTTCCAAAAAGGCACCTAGTCCTGACCTCAGTCTATCAAGAGCTGGAAAACCTCTGCACTCCCTTGGGTTAGTTCAAGGTTAATCAGCACCACTGTTCACCTTCTGTTTGATTTCTCATTTGAATTTATTATGTTTCAGTTTCCAACTGATGATTCTTGTTATGATTTTACCTCCTGGATGAAATAACTACACAGAATAAGGAGTCTTTCTCCTGGAGAGGAAACACTGTAATCACCTCATCTTTCTTTTCAGCACCTTCTTTGATTTGTCAGCATCACTTAAAAATTTGGGCCTCTGAACTGGATAGAGCATTCAAATAGAAGATCCACAGATGTTGTATAAATTGTTTAGACCTAAATGATGGTTAATATTTTCCTTGCTTACTTAGTGACTTCAAACTATTTGCTTTCTTCATGTAATCAAACTACATTATCCTGCATCCTTCCCAGCACAGAAAATAAATAGTAAATGCACACTTCAGTCTTTGTCATTTTGTTGGTGATCTTGCCACCGCTGTCTACTAACAGGTCAAAACTACAGCTAGGATGTGATCTGTTCCTAATTTACCCATTTTTATAGCTATATATATGATATCTTTTCTCCTGATAGCTCTACCTTTCAATGTCAATTTTCTGTTTCATGACTTCTTCATATGGATTACTATAATTTTTTTCCATTGTTACAAGGTTTGTTATTAATTTCTTGTCAGTTCCAGTCTTCAGTTCAGACCCGAGTCAGAGTAGCCTTTAAGCCAAAGCTTCCCTCTTTCTTGAAAGAACATTTGGGGCTTTCTGGCCACTAAATGCATTCTTCCTAAGCAAGTCCCAGTTTAAACGTCTGTTTTTGTCGTGTCATCCCACGATCCCTAAAACTTCACCATAACAAACCCTTAGCAAACAGACTTTGAAGAGAGGTTTTTCTATGACCAAGACTGCCTCCTTTAGTGACGTGATATCAGAAGCTGCCAAGTTTTGCGATGAATATTTCTAATACAAAATAGGAGTTTGACATTTTGGATACACAGCAATATGTCTCAATCAAAGGATCACATAAATAGAGGGAATCACATTACATGAATGAATATATTAGCTTCTGGAATTTTCCTTCCAGTTTTTGTGCTGAATAGCACATACAAATGGTAAAGTTAAAAATCTACCTTTCCTGTGTATAAAAAGTATAGCACAAAGATCTATATCTGACACTTGACATATGAAACCACAAGTGCACTGTCCATGGAGCTTTAGAAAAATCTGCTTGTATTTCATATGTACAAGTACACTCATCCATGCACACATACTCCTATGCAAATGGACTTTAAGGCTGAAAGGCTTTCACACTTGCGATTCAAATTTAATAAAGTATAATCTTTAATCCTTTGCATACATTATAGCAGTATGCTTTGAGTATTCATGTCTAAATTTTAGAACCATTGCATTTGTTCAAACTTTAAATGTCAGTGGCCAATATTATATTGAATTCAGCTTTTGTATTTCAAATTGAACACATGCTATGTTCTAATTCAGTGTTTTAAAATAAATCATTTACTTTCTAACTTTTCTTCCTTCTACCATCAGAGTAATTTAACACATGTCGTTTCCTGCATTGCTATCCAATTCACACATCAGCAGGTGGTATACAATTTTTCCATTTTTTTCCCCTCTTTTAACTGTATAGCATTTTGTGTGTTTAGAGAGGACCCATCTTATTTAAAAAGCAGCAGCAGAGTGGCACTGTAGAACAATGCCAGCTTCTACAGCATATATTTAAGAGTTTTTAATGACTCTTGCCTGTATACCATTTAGTAACTGTTTTACTTACAGAGATTATAACTTTGAGCTAGTGAAAGATTTAGCATATGTCCCATACTAATACATTCAAAGGGCAATTACCAATATCAATCAGCTAAAGCAATATGGACCAATTCACACGCAGCTGCTTAATGCAAATGACAAAAAAAAATTCATCACTTTCATGATCCTGTATGCTAGACACAAGTATGTGCTTTTGCACAGTCTTCTACTGCCTATCAGATAGACCTTTTATAGCTGTTCCTGGCTGCTTTGCCAACTATAGTCAATATAGTTACGATTTTTCGCTGATTATTTTTTTCCATTTCTTCTGAACTAATCTCCTCTACCTTTTTAACCAACAGGAGAAAAAATGGAAAGAATGCATGTAGACACAGAGAGGATGATACAAGGTTTCTGAGTAAAACCAAGAATTTCACCAAAAAGCCCAGAACATTTTTAAAAAAAGAAAAAGATTACCTCAAACCCACAAAATACCAAGATTGATATATGGACCATCCCTTCCAACCCCCACCAAAATACCGAAAAACAGAAAGGGCCCTAAAAGAAGTCAAGTAAACCAGAGCGTTATTGTCAACCATCCCTGGAGTTGGAAGGAAATCTGCAGTGAGTCAAACTCATATTTCTGTATTCTTTAAACGCATAAGTTTATTGTCCTTTAGCAAACTACACATAAAGTAGAATAATAGCTTTACACAGCTCAAATGAAGAGCTTGGTTTTTCAGATGAACATTTTTGTTTCCTACAGTAGCAATTATAGGAGACACTAGGAGTTGGCTAGAAAGCTCAGTACAATCTATAAACACTTATTCATAGAACCACTGGGTGGACACTGTATTGGAGCCAACTCGTATGTTCAACATTTCTGTTGTGAAACAAGTTTGACATTTCTGTCTGTCTCCCTTTTTTTTAAAGGACAAATCAATTTGTAACAGAGAGGCAGCAGTTTGCAACCAACTGTGCTCAGGATCAAAATGAATTAATGATATTGAAATAAAGGTAACAGCACAGTAAAGAGCAACAAATTGGAAATAAATAAAATAGTAAATATAAAAAATGGAGATCTGAATTAGGAAGGCACACAAAAAGAACATGGATTAGCCAACAAAGCTTCTCTACTTTTCCTAATTTCCAAATTAGGAAATACTAATTCTTAGTATTGTAGCGAATCGATCAGCTGTTAAACACATGGTCACCTCTTTTAAAAAAAGATTGCTATCTTTTGTGTTTGGCTTGAAGCTAATGTTATCTAGTCTTTTAGAAAATGATACTGGATATCCCTTTCAAACCACATCAATTCTTTATCTCTGCTACACTTTGTTGTTATCCTGCTGAAATACATCTCACATTTCATGTGGGCAGACATTATCTAGGGATCTGGCGTCACTTCTGAAACAACAGGATTACTGCATCTCTGACCTCCTCACAAGAAAAAAGAAGTTTGCTTGCAACCTAAACATGTTCAGCTGTGGGCTTTATCAGCTCACATTCCTACACTCACAACTTACAGTTATGTTTGTGAATGAAACAAGAATATCTATAATATATATTAGCAACATTAGTAACAATAAATATTTGTAACAAGAAGAGACATCAGCTGAGTATCAGCATGAATACTTGTGCACCCCTTCTAAATACAATGCTGCCCTGCAGCTGGGCTAACCAACCACAGCAGAAAGTCTACAAAGCTCTGAACAGTTAACACGCAATCAACTTTCACGTGCCCTGAAGGCAGTCAGCAGGCCTGACAGTCCTCAGTTCCAGAAGTAAAAGCAAACCCAGAGCACCTAATGCAGCCCACAGACTGTTCCAGTTGTGCTGGGATTGTCCCAGTATGGATCAGTCCAGAGACACAGAAATTAAAACACACTCCTGGGAATGGTGATGTGTCTTTGCACTGCATGTCAGGCAGAGTGGGACTTCTCAAGCTAGCCTTGCTAGCCTCCCATGACAGCCTAGGTGCCATTCATAAAACTGGAAGCGCAGACAGGGCTCCTTCCATTATTTTCTTTAGGCTAGTGCTCAAGGCAATCATGCTGGATGGAAGAAGTCCATCTTAAAGTCCCTTCTTTCCTGACTTGAGACAGGGCCTAGAAACAAGCTGAGACCTCATGTTAGGATAATACAGAGGAATGGAGTTTTTTCCCTCCAGCTGTCCTCTGAAAGGCACTTGTCACCATACAAAACATTTAAACAGTTACAGAATCAGAAGCTGAAGTCCAGATGTTACGAGAAATTACTGTCTTCACTTTTAAGCTACCAGGCCATCCTTTCTCTTCTGCAGAGAATACAACATGGTACCACTGTCTCCTCTCCCTCTGTAAATGATGCTTATAGCCTGTTCCTACTCTTTCAGAGATGCCCCAAGTAAACCAAAATGTTTAGACTGCAATCAGTATTCAGAAATGGCTGTTATTGAGTAACTCCCTGCAGAGCCAAAGCCTCAAGAAAAAGACAGACACAAATACCACAGAATGCTTCTAAAATTAGCAGATCTAAGTTGGTTAGAAATGGGGAGGTCACAAAAAATTCTTTCTTGGCAGCAACTTAATTCCTTCAAAATTTTCCACTCAGGTCCATGTTAGATTAAGAGTCTGTAACTGTAAAGGGGCTGCAGGAAAGATCGAATCATCTTATTTACTACTTTTTAGGTATTTCCAAAATATCTGTTAATGATACTTCAACTGAACTAGAAACAGCAGCTTACATAATTATGGATGGCCACAGATATAATAGCATAGGACCTCTACAGAAGACGAAAGAAGAGAGAAGGCTAAACTAACTATATTCATAAACTGATTCTGACATGGCCAGTGGAAGACACGTACACTGTGATGTGATGGTTATTGCAGCCAGGCTGGAAACATCGCACTGGTATGACTACAAGAAGTTTTGATGCAGAGATTAGAAAGAACAATACAAGGGTCTGAGGTATCCACTTCAAGTATAAACAGATCTTTCCCCAACATTTAGCAAACTTGCGGTATCAGTACTGCAACAAGTATTCAACTTTGCAGCAAGTTCTGTTTAGCATTCTGTATACCCCTGAATTGTGCCATTCCTTTGATGTAAAACATGTCATTTCTAGGTTTAAAAACCATAAAAGCAGAATTATACAAAAACTATGGCATTGAGTAGATGCTCTGGAAATTTTACAGCATCCTACGTCTGGTTGAACTTACTCAATTGCCAAGGAAAAAAGCCCTTTTAAATACAAGATTAGCACTCAGCCCTTCAACAGTAACATCTGTTCTCTTTAGAATTTAATTGCAAATAACAGCAGAAGATAAAAATAAATAAATTGAACACAGTTATATGATGCTAAAGCCTTTCTTGACAAATACTTAAAACAGAAATGGTGGCGCTGTTAATGATAATTTAGATGGTTGTCTTGAAGAAGCTGCTTCGGAGTCCATGTTTTTATTACCTGATTAGTCACACACATTTGCCCTATTAATATTACTTCTATAAGTGAGTAAAATAGTTCTTTGGGATATTCACTTAACTAGATTAATACAGAAACTGGAAAAAATGAGTACAGGAACACAAGTTGGGCATTAAGAGTCTCCTTGGTTATTTTACTGAGCAGTTCCAATTTATAGTTCTCTAAATTATGGGACACATCCTCTCCTGGAAAATGTTCATTCAACTCCAGTGCACTTCAGCATGTTGGTGAGAATTTGTCCCAGGACCATTTCACCACAGTACTGATCACTTGTTTAATATATCCTCATCGTTGGATTTTTTCCTCTCTGCAGGAACATGAAACAGTGGCTCTGTTCTAGGCGGCTATATACATCTGTTTTAATGGGAGCTTCAGGACTGGTCATTTTGGGTGGATTACCTGGCTTCTGATTAATTTTTTAAGATAAATCCACGTGCCCTTTCCCTCTTTATTCCATGCTACATGTTTCCACATGTTTCTCTTCCTGGATTTGTAATGGACTCCAAAAGACGAAACTTCTACTTCTCCTTACATGCAACATTAAGATGGTACAGCCTGTGGCCTGGTCACTACCCCAAGATAAGGGAGAGTTGGACCTGCATCACCCGAAATACATCTTTGCCCAGGCTTCCCTTCTGCTGCTGCATAAGGATCTGGCTGAAACCGTCCGTAATATATACATTCAATTTCCTTAAAAATGAAGAGGAGTTTTGAGCATTTCAGCTAAGGCAATCTGTTTTTCTGCAGATTTGTGTCTTCAACTTTTATCCGCCTGGTAAGATGCAACTGCTGACTGATCTCTCCTATAAGTTAGGGCACAGATGTTATGAAACAGAGATGTCAGTCTTTTGAGTAGGAATTCCTTCCACAGCTTTTCACTCAGTGTCATAGAGTCTTTCTTTTACCCATCTGAAGAACCGAGAACTAACTTATCCTGAAGCTCTCCACTTCTTTGTTTAATTTCATTGAAATTGTCCCGTTGGTTCAAAAGTTACTGGGGTAGAAGGAGAGACAGACAGAAGCAGACAGTATGCTTTCGCAAGGCTCATTTTTTCAGAAGGCCGTTGCAAAAAGTTGTGGGTACACAACACAAGCCAATGCTATGCTGTCTGTATCTAGGGCAAAGAGGAGACTACAGCACGGGACTACATTACAGGAACCGAAATCCTATTACTGGATATTTCACATGCTTCCAGTATACCTCTGAACAGGTCATTTAGCATCTTTGTATCTCATCTATCTTTACAACTCATTTACCTTTTATGCGATTATGAGTAAGGATCATAGTTTACTATAATTTTACAGTTATCTAGGTAATTTGGACACTGATCCCAGTTAGACTTCTGTGAGCTGTTGTAATATAAATAGTTAAAAATAATCTAAGGCTTGTCTATATTAAATAGCTAATAGTTAATGTGGAATGAATAATTTTTTCATGCACTGTACATTACCAACTTGCATGAAAATCCCATGTAATAATCTCTGTCTACAGTAAATACCCTTCATACGCAGTAGCTCAGCAGGTACAAGAGCATTCAGATGGGAAATGGTTGTGCTTTCACTCACTCCACACAGCCTGCCCTGGCAGACAAGTCCTTAGTGTTAGAACAGGTAAGACTATAATGATATTTAATATAGAAAATAATTAATATAGAGAGAATAAGTGAAAAAACAGCAAAATATTTTTTCATTTCTGTATTGATGTATTACAAACCCTTCTGGTGTGATACATATCTACACACACATCCAGGCCAATGTGTACAATAACTAAATATTTAAGAATTCTGCCTCTAACAAGAAAAAGCTTAATAATGAAAACTGCCCATTTAGAAAAAATGACACTTTTCTGTTTCTTATTTAGTAGTTTTAAGACATAAGTAAAATCCAAAAAAAGTGTTCTAATAGGCTAACTTTTATGCTTGCATTAAAATGCAGTCTGATCACTGTAATAATCAGCAAGATTCACTCTGAACCTCATTTCCAGATAATTGCCATCTTTTAGTATTGAAGAAAAATCTACCTTTTCAACTTCAATTGAAAAGAATTTAAAATCACAACAGCAGTTTTAGATTTTGCTCTCTAAGTAGTGTGGGTGAAACATCATGGAAAATTAAAATATGTGGCAAGGAAATTTGCTAAGAAGGTATTACATCTATTACAAATTATTATTGTCTTTCCTTAGCAAGTCTTTAATATATTGTAAAGGTGTCAAACAATTTGAAAGAAATTACATAAAACTCCTTATAATTCTAAAATATCCTATCTATTCTAGGAATACCAGTGGCTTGCCTAAAGTGAGCAAGACATTTTGCTTAAGTCTCATTTTATACTACTGAAGCATCACTATGCACAGAGAAACACTGGTTCTGCTGAAGTTCTCTGCAATCTTCTTATTAGGCTGAATTACGCCCAAGCAGTTGCTGGCAGGCAGCAAACATAACAGTGTAGGAAAGCTGAATATCAAACTATCGGAGACTCCTGTTCTTAGAAGCAGTGGGTCTCATTTTGTCAAATGGAAGTGGTAGCGAGCCAAAATCTTGTCATCAGTCATATAAGAGATAAACACAGGACTGCTTCAACTTATTTAATTGAAATGTTTAATATACGTTAGTGCTGTCAACACAAAATTAGGAAACACATTTCTCCTTCCCTGAAGACAGTGGACATTAAACAACAGAGGAACGTGATAGAGCCCAGCTACAGCTTCCCACTTACTAAAAAATGAAGGCACTGAAGAACACCACATAAATGCCTGCTGATAGCTTCTAATCTCCATTCAAAGTAGACAATCAGTAAAACCAGCCAGCACTGTACAGGCACAAATGCTGAGAGGACCTGATTCTAGAATAATTTACTTCAAAAACAGAAGTAATAATTGATCATAGTCTCTGGAGTATTAGCAAACTCAAAGCAAATGGTCATCTAATACTGCATTTTTGCAGTACCTTAACATAGAAAACACTGACTTCTACAAGAACAGAACTGTCATGTGTTAGCAGGCTGAGTTACAGCATTTCATTCTCTTTGCTGCATGGACAGCAGAAGCAGCCAGAAAACCAGCTGATGGAAATAGCACGACCACTGGCCTGTCTGCAAGTGAAGCTTCAGAATGTGAAGTTTAAATACATGTACTGGCTAAAGGTGGTGAATGTCATCCCAACAGGCAAGAAAGTATGTACCGGGGAGCTAATCCCTGCATTGCTCTCACGTCTCAAGCCAACATGTCTTCAGCCTGGGCTGTTGAGCTCAGCTTCACAGATAATAGGAGTACAAAGGGTTCTTGTTTTTTTGGGGGGGATTTTTGTGTTTTTTTTTTTTTTTTTTTTAATTTGCTTTTTTCCTAAACTGGATTTGCCCTTTTTTTTTTTATTAAGTTATTTAAATTATGGTATATTCAATGGTTTTATTATGTGATATTGTTAGACTATATTATCTTAAGTACATCTCATTTGCAAGTTCATCTTTCTTGACCAGATTTTTGTGCAACTCCGATGCACAAGATACATTCCTAATTATGAAATATATTATCTAGCTAGCTCTTTGTATATTTAATACATCTACTGAGAAATACTTTTTATTCACAGTGTAAAAATACCACCATTTAATTCAAATAGGTATTTCAAGCCTTTAATTAAAGTTTTAAAATATTTCAGTTTTATAGTGCTTTTTACCTTGCAATTAAGCAATAATTTTTGTAATGATTAACATGGTTCTTTGCTCCATTGCCATATAACTAATATTTAAGTAATACCCAAGACATTAGCTACTATTTTATGCTATCAACAACTGTCATGACAAGTTACTCTTGGATTGACGAGGTGTTAATGAAAATACAGCAAGACCACAGATCTTTGCGGTATCTTTATGATTAGCAAAAGATAGAAATGAGAGAGTAAAAACATTTGTTCAGCTCCAGTATATGCTCCCTTTGGGTTTTTAACTGAGACACAGAAAATTACTAAAGAAGATGTGAACAAATGACTCCTGAAAGTCAGAGTTCTTTTAAAAAACTTATATATAATTTTTCTTTTAAAAACCTCTCAGTTCTAGTCATAGACTTATTTGGGGATTATTACATAAATACATTTGATCATTTTAATTTTCTGCTCTTAAGTACCTCATCATCCAGTAACAGTGTGGGATGCTCATTTTCTATGAATTTGAACTGAGGACCTGATTTTGAGAACCTGCGGAGTTCCCTATTGATCACAGACTTTGAAACAGCAGTGTTTTTCATTGCTACTCATGGCTGTCAAAACTGCCCAAGTATTAATGATATGATGTGGCTCTTTAATTCTCTCCATTTTTCTTTCGTTGTCTCCTTGCCTTCGATCTCTAAGATGATAGTGCTTGACGGATACAAGAAACATAAAGAAAAGATAATTTCTTGCCAGAAATGTTTTTCACTTTATCTTTTGTAGTTTTATTTTTGTACTTCAGAGTGAAATATTCCTACTGTGCAGCCAGATGTTCTATAATCCTATTTTTATACAGCCTAAAGGACTCAAATCCCAGGTAAAGTCTCTTCCATGATGATGTGAATGATGGGTAAATTCAGGCTTTAAAATCAGATAAGAGTTTAAGGAAAAAGTGAAGTGTGCTTTTGCTAAAACAAAACTGCTCCATCTAATATCACACATATATAAATATACTAATATTCCCTTACTAAAAAACGATGGCATATGTTTGTTACCACACTGGTATGGAAAACAAATGACATCTGTTAAATGTTCTGCTGCAATACAAAAAGGCAAAATATTTAAAATTTAGAAGCCTGCATATAGGTAATCTCCAATACATAAGCACCAAAGTAAGAGCAAATAATTCTATGAAGGGCCAGCAAAGTGCAGCTCTACCATAATTAGTGGGAATTTGCTGAACTAAAAGTTTCAGGACCTCCTTTAAAATTCCAGATACTTGCCAAAATCAGGAATCTTGCCACTAGATTACAATTTTGATGGAGAATGTGATTTCAGATTTGCTGTCCTCTATATTGCCTCATTTGGTAAGCAGATTGTCACTATTATATCACTGAAGAAGTTTGCCATTCTACTGATTTACAAAGACAGCATATCTACAAAAGAGCAAGCACTTGATGTTAGTCCACCTTTTCTTCCACTAAGGTCAATGAGGGCTCTACTGCTGCTATTGGAAACAGAGGAGAACCCATGAGGAACATTTGGGGAAAAAAAAAAAAAAAAAAATCTCACTTATGGAGCTGGATTAGCTATGTAATGATAATAAGATAACAAGAACTGATTCAAAATTACACATCAGAAGTTTGCATTATAAATAAGAGTAAAGATGAACACACCACCTTTGTCCTTACACACATGGTTATAACCAAACTTTCCTAGGAGTAGGGCTGTCACTTGCCCCAGTGGCAGCACTGCCCAATGCAGTATSTATACCCCAGGTCATACAATAATTGCAGGAGGCCAGCCACAACGTACGCTGCCCTTTCTAATGTTGGAAAAGTTGTTCTCACTCTGTAAACAGCTGATTCCACTATTTACTCTTGAATGATGGGGTTAAATTTCCTACAAGGAAAATCAATACAAAGCCCCGTAAGGCAGAAGTACTACTGCAGTTAAAACACTAAATAGCTGCTATATGGCAGTAGGGTTTCTAATGACTAGAGAGATGTGGTTTTAACAGAAATCTCTTCCTACCTTGGTACAGGCTGAAAGGAAAACAAGCTGTCACATACCAATGAGGAGAGTAGATTATTACATGTTTTTAAACAAGAAAGAAAGATAGATTAACGTAACAGAAGTAGGTCACAAAGATTCAGGCATATTTGAAGATGATGAATTGTGCTGGCTATATTCAGCTCCAACTTATAGCACCTTCTGTTTTCATCCTTTCTTGAAATGGAATGCAGACATAAACTATCCAAACATTGCCAACAAGAAATAACTCAGTCCCAGTGGGTGACAAAATCAAACTGTACGCATTTGAATTAGCTGCAGTTCAGGAAGTTTGTGCTCAAAGGAATATACATCCCAGTTTTGATCTAATACTATTACCTCATATATCATATTACATAAGGCCATCCCTATAATTTGACTCTTTATCCTCTTCCAGAATATTTTTTCCATGGATTTTGGGATAATTGGACTCTGTGTTGTTAAATTCCAGTTTCTGATTGCCAGGTCTGCAGTATCAGTGTGACCAGCAGGTCAAGGGAGGTGATTCTGCCCCCCTGCTCTGCCCTGGTGGGACCCCCCCTGCAGTACTGCACCCAGCTCTGGAGTCCTCAGCATAAGAAAGACATGGACCTGTTGGAGCGGGTCCAGAGGAGGGCCACAAAAATGATCAGAGGGATGGAACTCCTCTCCTATGAAGAAAGGCTAAGAGAGCTGGGGTTGTTCAGCCTGAAGAAGAGAAGGCTGCGGGGAGACCTTATTGCGGCCTGTCAGTACTTAAAGGGGGCTTGTAAGATGGGGACAGACTTTGTAGCAGGACCTGTTGTGACAGGACAAGGGGGAATGGTTTTAAACTAAAAGAGGGTAGATTTAGACTAGTTATGAGGAAGACATTTTTTACAATGAGGGTAGTGAAACACTGGCACTGGTTACCCAGAGAGGTGGTAGGTGCCCCATCCCTGGGAACATTCAAGGTCAGGTTAGACAGGGCTCTGAGCAACCTTGATCTAGTTGAAGATGTCCTTGCCCACAGCAGGGGGGTTGGTCTAGATGACCTTTAAAGCTCCCTCCCAATCCAAATTATTCTATGATTCTATGATCTAATTATTTTCTGAAAYCTCAAGATCCTGGAGACAAATGATTAAATGAGAACCTCTGCTTTCTTAAAAACAAAAATAAAATCCTAAACCCCTCAAGAAAATGCCAAACATCAGGTTATTAGCTCTTGTAGTTATGAGACAAGAGCTTAAAAACAATCAGAGTATATCCTAAAAGCTCAAAAGCTGGAATGCAAATAATTTATATCTTGAGGGGAAAAAACAGCAACATTCTGATAATTTGGGGAATAATGTGTATTTTTGAATACCTAGAATTGCAAGAAAATAAGCTTTTTCAACTTCATCTTCTGGAAATATTGCAGAATACTAACCTGGAGTCATGGCTGGTTTTTTCACCCACACTCTGGTGACTCTCCCTTCCAAAAATTAAAAATGCTGACATCCACAAACATTTTTATCCTATTCTCCCTTTTATATCCATTTTGTTTATTTGTGCCTATAAATTGCCTTTAGTCTTCAACACATGGTAAAATCTTTCAAATTACGAGTATCTTATGCTAGATAGTGGCACAGTACTTAGCACAGTAAGTTTCAGATCTGTATGGAGAACATGGGAGCTGCTACTATAAACAGCCCTCAATAAAACATTGGAAATTGCCATTCTAACTCTCCAATTATTCATGATCATTATTTCTTGGCAAAAATCAGTGAGATACCTGCATCTCAGCTTAAAAATTAAATTAAATTAATTTCAGATTAAAATACTCTGAGGCTTAAAGTGTTTAAATATTAATGGACATTTAATGGGCCAGATAGAGATATCTGAAGATATCTCTAGAATTTTTGAGATTCCCTTTAAACCAGTCATACTTATTCTGAGTTTGTTTTCTTTTACAGTTTCCATCCTCTGGTCATGCTTTCTCTTTTCAAGCACTTTGATTCAGGCAAAGAGAAGCTTCCTTTGCTGTCTGAATACCCACTCAGACCTATGAGACTAAGCTTCAGGGAGAAAAAGCAACTATCATAAGCATTGACCACACTGGTGTTCTGAGGTTTAATGGAGTATAAGCAGTTTAAAACAGTCACCTGGAACATCTGTGTCATTCTCCTTAATTCTTTCAAGTCATCCCAGTGGAAATTCCACTGTAACAGTAAAATTAGCAGCTGTGTTTAGTAAATTTGGAATTTTTTCTTTTTTTTGTTAAAAAAACCCAAAATAATTAAACAGATGTGAGACATCCAAACTCTCCATGTCACTGTTGTACAGCATGACTTCACTTCTAAGCAGGTTTAATCTTAAACTGCTGCCCCATGTCACGTCAAACAGCTGGCACCTCTCATCAGAAACAACGTTTTAATGAATCTTTTATTTCACATACTCAAGATTGCACTTCTCATGTTTTATAAACAAATTAAATTTTCCTTACAAAATAAAGATTGGTTGAGCTGCTGCAGACTTCAGAATAAACGGATTTCTAATCAGCTACAAGAGTCTGATTTCTCTATGCACCTTCTCGATTTCTCCTCTCAACGTCTTCTGGGATATTCATTATCATCATTCCCGCTGATCCAAAGCATACACTTCTGTAATTTCTACTTTCTTTTAGCTTAAGGATGCAAGAACAACAACAAAGTGGCATACACAAACAGCGTGTAAATGTGTTTAGTAAGTGTGAGCAAATATGTAAATTACATATATCTATTACAATTTCTCTTCTGCTCGCATAGATCTATTTTTACATTTGTGACCTGTTGAAAATCTGCATCATGCTGCTCACTCACCTTCTGGGTAACGTTTCCATCAATGATTATCTAAAATACAGTCATCTCAAATGGGTAACCAAGCAACCAAATATGCCTCCATTATGAAAGCCAGGGAACTGACTAAATCAGGACAATTAATGCAAATCACTGTCTTCACAGTAAGACTCAGATAGTTAAAGGAAACTCTACACAAGTTCCAGTCTTCCTATTATTGTTAGTGCAATGAGTATGAAACTACAGTGTCTGAGCATCATTTAACTTGACAAGTAATTGGACGGATTGCTAAAAAAGATCCAGCAAAACTGTTTATTAAGTTGAATTTTCATCAAAACAAATTTTTTTCTGGTAAAAGCCTATTCTCTGCCTTTTTATTCCTTAAGCTGTGGAGAAACAAGAAACCATAAGTATTCAATTCACAGACACTGCCACAGGAATTTACATCTGTTGTTTTTTCAGTGTGGTCTTCCTGGTAGYCTGCATGTTCCAAGAAGGAAAGACAACCATGGAACAAATCTACGGTGCACCTGGAGTCATGGAAGCGGAATCAGAGAAAGTACAGTCTAATCATGGAAACCAGACCTATAGACACTGAAGTTTGTGGTGACAACCTAATAACTACACATCGTATATTTTGGGTTGTTTTCTTGAGTCGTTGCAGTCTGGTCCCATGGACCAAAGGCCAGCTAGAAGCTAGAAGGCATAAGGTCTACGCCTGCAGTGCATCCTCCAAGTAGTTTCACGCAAAAGACGTACAGTTTGCACTTTACAGCTGCTCTGTCAGCAAATCATAGCACACGGAGAACGACTGGCAGTTTCACTTCAAAAGTGTGCTTCTGAACTGAAATGCTAATGTAGTGGTATCCTGAGACATCCAAAGTACTACACCAATACAGCACCATAACCAAAACTTATGTATCAAAAATCATTTACCAGAAAAAAATGTCAGCATTTAGTCAAATAGTGTCCTGTGAGAATGAGCAATTTTTTAAGCTTATGACTTTTCTTTCTCATTCTCAAATAATATTGCAGTATCTAGACATTTCAACAGCAGGCATACTTCAAGTCACTGTTTTTGTAGTCTATGTAACAAAAATCTTTGGACCATTTTATACAATGGTTTTAATTTACAGCCAAGTGAAGATTAGCCTAAGCTTTGACTATTCATTGATTACTTCCATATCCACCACAGTTCGCTTACTTTCAGAAATGGGGTTAATTTTTGTAAGCACAATCATACAGTGAATTTGTTGCTTATGGACTGGGCTGCCTATGATCAATGGATCACAGATTAAGTCCTACTTCTTTAACTGATTAGAATAGGTATAAAAATAGATTTTTCCAGGCTTGCTCTCACTGCATATTTTTCAGGCTAGATTCTAATTTCAATATGACAGTTTCACAGAGTGAGACACTGTTCAATGTGGGAAAACAATC
This sequence comes from Oceanodroma leucorhoa, assembly GCA_030449065.1. NCBI lineage: Eukaryota > Metazoa > Chordata > Aves > Procellariiformes > Oceanodroma > Oceanodroma leucorhoa. Next base: position 6,301,254 of record JASVER010000034.1, read on the forward strand.
ACTGACAAATAAAATTATATTCCTTTTGTTCCAGGAGAACTAGGAAGGGGAAAAAAGAGCACAGTATATCTTAAAATTGATAGAAATTGCAAGGGAGACTTAATTCTGTATAAATATTAATACTAGAAACTTGAGATTTTGTCCTCTCCAAATGTCTACCTTATCACAAACTTACTTTTTATCACCTCTTACGCATATTTGAGATCACTTCTGCATAAAGAAAGAGAAAATAGAACACTAGCTAGCAAATCAGGGGAGACTCTGGTACTTTTCATGGGAAAATCTAAACCTTTGCCATCTTTAATCAGATCAAACTTTGCTTTCATTCCTGCTATTTCTTAGCTTAAATAGGTTTTAAGGGATATGCAGAATCTCGATGATAAACTCAGAATGAATTCAGAACCTGTTCTCTGAGCATTTTCATTCCAAGGGGATGGACAATTGGACACACACATTTTAGGCAGATTAAACTGTTAAATAAATCTACTTGGTTTTTCTTTTCTATACTGATGCTGCCAGCCTTAGAGGTTGGTTCAATGTGGATTTTAAGCCCTTTAGAAAAATCACACAAGTTCTTCTTTTAAACAGAATGGCAGGCAGCCATTTCTAACTACAACTACTATCTGCCTTTATCTCAGATGACAACCATACAAGACGTCTCCTGGGTAAATAACATTAAGTCCTATTAGGCAACACTTAAGCAGGAAATTACATATTTGGGGAAAATCTTCCTGTGTCCTTTTGGTAAAAATTAAGAAAAAAAGACAAGAGAGGTCTTTAAAAAGTATAATTTTTAGATGTGCAATTTTTTGCATGTTTTACGTGCAAAGTATAATTACACATTAGATAATTTCTTTACATTAGAAAGATTGTATAAGTAGAGATAAAGAACATATCGCAGAGATCATAGAATGCTATGAGTTGTTATTTATATACTGCTGGACAAAGCCTATAATTTTCTTCAAATTTTCTTCAATTTTCTTCAAACTTTTCTATTCGGTCAGTTACAAAATTACAGAAATACCTCAGACTATTTAATTCCAGAACAAGTTCCTGTTGCAGAAATGAGCTCCCATGCTTAGATATAATTCTCAAAAATCCCCTTTCTGTCATTTTGTTTATATATACCATCTAGATTCTAGCTTTATTAACATTATTAATGATGTGCACTACTATGTCTGTTCAAGACAAAATAAAAACCATGAAGAGTTATTTACCTTCTTTAAGATTTTAGTGTCATGTGAAAGAAATGAGCAGTAGAGCAGAACAATATTTTTTCTAAGTCTGATGAACCAAAAGACTGAATATTGGCAAATGCTGCGCCACTTTTTAGTTCTGCTGTACAATCTCATTTCCTGCTTCACGTCAATCACTGTACTGTCACTGTACTGAATACTATTGGAAGCTTTCATTAACCAACTCAACAGTAAATTGTTTGTGCAAAACAAAGGTTATCATGCAATAGCCAGCAAAATTTGAAAAAAGATAATTAAAAGTCATCATGATTTTTAAATTTTTTTTTTCCGAATKTCAGAAGTCACTGTATGCTGAGAGATGCAAACTCTTCCCTCTTGTCTCCTCCCAGATTTTCAAAAGGAGTTTTCCTTCAAGAAAAGAAAAAAAAAAGTAGGGGTGGGGAGAAGCTTATTTAAAAATAGGAGCACAAAGGACTGTGGAAGAACTCCAAGAGAGTGAAAACTGTCTTAGAAACTGTAAACAAAGAATGGTTATCAGTGGGAAATACTTCAAGAATCCCATGGAAACAGACCAAATAATATTTTATGAATTGCCTCCTTTAAGCCACATTTTGTAGACTTTCAAATAGCCTTTGGAACACATGTTCTTGAGATCTGCTATTCATAATAGTCAGCTTAACCTTTCTCACTATGCTAATGGCCTAAATTAAGAGAAGTAAATCTGAATGCAATGGTTTAGAGATGAACTCTCGGTGTCACACATCAGTTGCACAGCTTTGGCTTCACAGGTCTTACCGTCATCAATCCCAGGATCCAATTTATTTGCTTTGCCCAGTTGCCAAACTTTGCAGGAGTTCATAGGAACTGAGCAGACACTTCCTCCCTCACGCCCTGAAGACGTTGAAAGACTTTTTTTTGTTTTTTTTTGAGGAAGAAACACAAAACTGCTTTTCATGGTTATGCAAAAGTACAGAACACAACTGCTAAACCCCGTTCCATAGTGAAGCGCCCAGGCGCAGGTTTGGGGCAAGTGCTGCTTCCTTCCTAACCCATGCTGCGGACCTGGGACTTCCATTTGCCCGCAGGTGGCAGCAGGGCTGGGTGCTCACAGCCAGGGAAGGCCTGTCACCTGCTGCTGCTTTCAGTATCAGGAGAGACGTGGCCTTCTTAACTCTCTTGTTAAATACATAGCTTTCATCCAAACATGGTGCTACAGAAAAAAACATGGATAACTTTGCTCTTAGATTATTTTTTGTATTATAACATAATATTGTTACCCACAGATGTTTTCTAGTATCACATTATTCATTTTTTTCAAAAAAATACTTAAAGTAAGTTTCATAGCAATGAGGGAGCTGGACTTCACTGGTGGAGATACTCAAGATATACATATTTTAAAAATTCTATGGTGGCCTCCAGTCAAGGCTTTCTCTACAACAGCCAGCAGGTACGAACACAGTAATAGAGCACTAAGGCTGTGAAAGATTATGATTTCTACAAGTTCAGGAAAGCTACTTGCCTTTGGGGTTTGATAAAGGCAACATGCCAAGCACCATGCAGCCCAATCTAACAAGCACTGAAGTGAATGAGAAGACTTCAGCTGACTTGAATGTTTTTTTGCTGACTGCATCTTTGCTGATGGAATGGTCTGAGCCACCTCCTTTGAATAACTAAAATTTTTAAAAGTAAGATCCTAGGCAAGACAGAGCCAAGACATAAAGAATAGCTCCTGTCCTTGTTGCTTAGGCACTCTGAATTTGCAGAGGAGGATTCTGGTCTGAAAAACTAAAGAAAAAACCTGTCACATTTTTCACTTTACTGATTTTGCACAGTCTGAATATCTCGATAGAGATGAAGCTTTGCTCCATGTATTTTTGACTGTGATGTGTATTATGCCAACTTGCCCTTTTCAATTACTGTTTTTATACTTTTTTTATTCCCTGTTCTTCACAGGGGGAGGGAACCCCCCCCCCCCAAACGACCAAGGACTGCTGTGTGCACAAGTAAAGTCACCCGCTTAAAAGAGCTGCTACCTACATCATGTACTCCACTGTGGTGCTATCACAGAAGCCTCTTTAGGAAAATCTCTCTCCATCAAACTAAACACAGCAGTCAAAAATAAGTTTTTAAAAAGATCATATTTTAGGCCCACTTGCTCATTTCAATGGGATAACATTTCTTTAAGAAATAACAGGGAGATAATGGAACCCTTTCCAGTTAGTTTTCAAAACCAACTGCCAGAAACCATGAACAGAAGTGTGTATGAGTTGCTTCCTACTATGCAGCTTCACAGTAACAGAAAGTTTGTTTTGATAACTAGTAACTTCACAGAATCACAAAACTTAAATGTCAAGAATTACTGCAGATACATTTTTCCAAAAACTCTAATATTGATGAAATTGAAGTCCAAGCACAATCATATCTACTCTAAAACACACAAGTTTCTTATTGCTGCTGACCTAGAATGAATTAAAGCCTCGTCTCTTATATCTACTGATGACAGGGTCTCAATGACTATATTTCTTTGTTAAAACAAACAAACAAAAGTATTATCCCAGTTAATGATCTCAAAAAATGCTGCAGGTTTGGCGGGTTTGCAGTTTTTGTTTTTTCTTTGTTTGTTTACATTTTGGGGTATTTTTTTTTTCCTTTTCTTTTTTTAATTTTAGTAAGTATACTGTGGGAATTTACCCGCCCCATTTTCTTCTGCAGGTTGATAACCTAAAGTAGCCCCACGCAGCAGCGGCAGTGAGCAGGCAGCTGCTGTGAGACCTCTGACTGTCACACACAGCCACCCAGCCTTCTGCAGCCCCAGCAGCCTCAAGGTGCATCCTTCACCTGCTACACTTCTCAAAGGTATGAAACTCTGAGCCAGTCCTTCCCATCTCAGAGGTTTCTGACTGTCTGGGGGAGACCTCTTCACACACCCAAAGTGTGTATAAAGTACTGCTCAGTAACCTTGCAAAGAAAGGAAACAACAAAGCAAAAAAGCAAACAAAAAGGGTACAAAATGAGCAAGAGAGCAATTGCTGGTGATCCAAATGCTTTATCAGAAGAATTATGCTGGACAAGACTGTGTCCACAGTGTCATATATACAACGAGTAAAACATACCATCAGAGCTGTAACTCCCCAAAATACTGTAAAAATGCAAGAAGTGATAAATTCTTCCAGGTAGCAGCCAAAACCAACACAGGATAAGAACAAAGATCAGGGCCTTTTACTAGCCAAATACAGAAGCAATGTGTAAAATGTCCTGTTTGTTTCTCTGAGGGACTCAAGATACCAGTGTTGTCACGAGTACTATAAGCTTTCTTTGCTACTAAGAGTCCTTGTTTTACTAACTTTTCAATCTGATGTTTCACAAAGCTGGTTAGTGTTGCCCACTCCTTGTCCACAGCCCCAGGGTAAACCATGGCCTTCCTTCCTGCACAGCTCTGCCTGTCAGTCAGAGTTATGAATTTAAGCGGCACTCATGCATACTGTCACACACGGAATAAATACAATATCTTCTTTTATATCTAAATATAACACAACTTAAAGTAATAATATGCTACCATTTAAGTCACTATAATGACAGCTACAGCAACAATTGATCATTTTAATACAAATTAGATCTTATATAAAATTCTGTGTTCATCAAAAATCATCAGAAATTTGCTGTAGAAAATTCTAAGGTTAAAAATCAAATTTGTCCTCTTCAATATGTTATTCCTTTGCTTTGACTGTGCCTAAGCTGGATTTGCTGTTGGGAAAAGGATGCAACTGAACCCTCCAAAAGTTCATTAGGCTTTTCATCTCTTATTTCTTCGTGAAAAAACACACAACACAATATTTTGGTTGTGTAAAGAGGTCTCTTAAGCATGTCATTATAGCTTGTCATGTCAATATAATCTGCTTAACAGAATATCTATTACCAAACAAGGTCCAGTAAATAAAATGCGTTCTTAAAGTTATTTGCAAATAAATAGCATAGTCATGTGAATTGACTAAATAACTATGTTATGTACAAAATGAAAGTGTGATAAAATACACAAATACGGATAGAGAAAATGGAGTCTTTTCTCCAGCAAAGCTCCTCAGCTACCAGAACTGATTTTCAAGCAGAGCTCCTCAGTTAAAGCTCTTAAAGGAAGTCGTTTTAAAGGAAAACTGCTCTCTGTTATTACAAATAACAATAGATAGGCACAGACTGGAGTGAATTTATAGCTGTGTATCACTCTTGGGACTCTGCTTCTCTTCATAAACAACTCAGATACACTCTCATGGTTTATGCTGTTAGCAGAGCCCCTAGAGGGACTTAAAACTTTGTATTCATGCAGCAACTATCCATTATGCTATATATTTTAGATGATGAAATTAACACCCAGGAGATACATTCTCAAAACATTACATGGGGTTTTAGCTCTGTGACTCCCCTYGATTTGAATGGCACGTGTGGTTAAACCCTTTGCAAACCTTTGAGAATTTAGCTTAAGATACTTATCTCAGTGGAAATAACACGAATATTAAGGTCTAATGCTCCTCCCTGAAGCACCATTGCTTAATCCATGTTCTTGATGCTGCCATCTTAGTCCTCCTGAAAAAAGCTCTTTCTCTCCCCATTCATCAAATTATTCAATTAAAAGCAATAGGACTACACGCATAAAATGACGCTATTCAGTAGAAGAATGGTGACAGCATTAATACACACATCCATAGAGGCACTAGAATTGTCTTCCAAAAGATTATCAGCTGCAGTACTTACACAGTACATGTAAATTCTACAGAAGATATGCTTTGAATTAAATTATGCACCTCAATTTGAAAAGGGCTATTGTTTGCCAGCTCATGGAAATTAAAGGACTGAAACCTGTATTCGACCATGGCATGATTGTTTCATTTTTCTGGGAGCAGTGCTACACCAAGAAAAGAATGTCTATAAGGCATTCAGAGATATCAAGACCAGTGTTAGAATAACAGTAAACAGCAAGGTGATGGACTTCTTTAATCTCATGACACTGTGGTACAACGAAAACAATGGCAAGACAAACATCACAAGAACAGAAGAAAAGACATTGTCCTTTTAGATAAATACAAAACCAGTTGAAATTCTACTCTTCCCAATGAAAAAAGCCAGGGTTATCTAGATAAGAGCCCCACCTATCCCTAAAATATGAAGCCATAAAACTGGAAATATTCATAGGTATTCTGGAAAGCAAAGACAGCATCCTCTTTTGTCAGTGCTAACAGGTAGTGAGGGAACACTCCCTTCCTTACTAGAAATTTGATTAGCTGTTTCATTCTTTCTAAACATTCATTTTCTTAATGAACTGCAGTCTTCACTGGATTCCGAGTTATGAACAGGTTTACAGTGTAAAGCATTGTGATACCTGTCAACGCTCAGAGCTGCTCTGACTTCTGCCTGCCAGGGCCCATATATTCCCTTTTGACTCTGCGTGTGCGTGAGAGAGAGAGCGCGCGAGAGAGAGTGAGATTGCCATTGGCAGAAAAGATGTCATCTCCAAACAGCATGAACCCTATTCTCAGTGTTTCAAGTACCTTTAGAGAGCACCAGGCCCACTATGTATTCTCTTATGCTCTCTTCTTGCCATGTCTTTTCTTGCACCACAGCCATGCCCTTGGTGGCAATATTGGTCTGAATTGCCTCTCTCTCACCCCTATTCTTCTGGTCTGAAGAGAGGTGCAAAAAGAACAGCACTGGAAAAAGTTGCTACAAAAACTAGAAGCAACTTCAGTGGGGAGCTACACCTCAGTTCAGCAATATGACGACCCAGCTTTTCCTGCTATCTTCCATACAAGTCTTTTGGCCCATTGGACAATACGCTTCCCCTCTCGTCTCTCTCATCACACAACTATGGCAGTATGTGAAATGAAAAGGTGGGGCAACATGCAAGCCTACCTAGCAGAGAGCAAGGGTGTTCTGACAATATCCATTTAAAAACATGTTGAATGCACTTTGGTGTACTCAATGGGTCCTCTTCAATATAGAAAAAAGCCACTAACAATTTGTTTTAGATAGCTCAATCTGCACATAGAAGATTCAGAGAATTCTGCAGGCCAACAGCAAAACTATGTTAATAATTAAAGAAACCCAGTCAATCTTCACAAGCCAGTAACTAAACAGTGTCTCTTTCCTTTTCACAGACTGCAAAATGCACAGCATTCTTTATTAAGCCAGATAAATTATTTTCTTTCGTCAAAATCAAAATAGCATTTATTATTAAATTCTCTGAAGTAATACGCTCACAGTGGCTGCTAACTTCAAATTTTAAGTATGATCGTATAGAAATTTAGTTCCAGTTATTTTTCTGCCCAGCAGCTAAGAAATTAGTGGCAATTGCATTTGAAAATCTGTTCCCTTTAATGTTTTTCTTCCACAAAGTAGTGCCTCTCAGATGCTGTACTGCTTTTCATAATGGCGAATGGTCAGCTGCACTTGCTTGTATTCGTAATGTTCAAAGTAATTTAATGCCAACTACCATTCCTGAAAGCCTTCAAAATTTCCTACAAACCCAAATTCAATTACGCTAGTAGAGACTAATCAGTGACTACATGAGYGTTCTCTTGGTATCTGGGACACTGTTTAAAGCCGCAAATGCAGCACTCTCGAGTATTTTTCTCCAGCAGGGATGCTAAAAAAAAAATAGAGGAATTGCAGCAGATAAACTTCCTCATTGCAAATCTGCTCCGTCTCTGCACTTACTTTGCCAGCTACAGACACTGAATGAAAGGGAGACAAAGCATAGGTTTAAACACATGTACAGGAAGGAACAGAAATGCAAGGGCAACTTTGGATACCAAGGGGACATCAAGACTCTACAAAGGCACATGGGTCATTATTTGGATTTCAGTAATGGGGAGTGTAAATAAAGGAAATGAAGCCTAGTGATGCAGCAGAAAAACAATACCAAGATATCTGTATACTAAGTATGTGAAGCAGAAAGGAATGGAAAAAAAAAGTTAGCTTCTGCAAAGTAATGGTTTTGGGAAAAAACACGCACATATAAGCCACAAGCACACATTCATTTATACCTTCAGCTGCAGTGGTCACTGCCTCCAGCTTCACGTCCACCCTTCCCTGGTGGTTAGCAGCTCTCTAGATCTGCTGTTGGATATGCCTATCCATCAAGCGCCTGTACTGCTTTTATATGAAGGATAATAAACTTAGAACAGCCTAACAAGGAATATTGCATTATCCAAACCAGTAAGGTAACTGGAGGCAGGAGACAAAGAAAACAGTCAGACACGGTCTGGCATTTGTCACTGTATACAAGCATCAGTGACACAGGATTATAGAAGAGAATTACTGGAAGACATTAGGGTTTTACAAACATCTGAGAATTATATTAAAGTCATATTTGCAGCAATACACTTACAGAAAATTAATGTTCTCCCTGTCGCTGCAGGGAAAGCATAGGAGAAGCTGCAGGCACTTCAGACAGAATCATCTATCACCCAAAATCAGGACCTGGTTTGGAGGCTAGTTCTGGGCTCCCTCAGTTCCCAATAAAAAGCCAAGGGTCCGTATCCATTCAAGGCCAAACCTGCCACGAATCTGGCATCAGCTCCTCTTTACCCAAGGAGTGAGAAACAGTTCTGATTTTTCCACAAAAAACAAACACCCTTTCTTCTTCTCCCCTAAGGAAACAAGAAGAAATGATTGATCTATGAAAAGAGTAAGTCTCCCTGTGCAAGGGTAAATAATGTAGTCATTACATATAACCTGTTTAAAAAAAATCCTGTTCACTCTAATAATTTTACAGGATTTTATTGAATACTTTTTTTAACAGCCTGGACCTTCTGGCAATTGCAACTTATTTGCTAATGCAAATTTATACCTGGAATTAGCTTTGTAAGAAGGGCAGAAACCGAAARCCTCAGATGTTTATCCAGCAGAAGATGCTTCTTGTTTCCTCTGATTTTGTAGACAGGCAATATTCCATATCAACCTCATTTTGAAGTCTAATACACTGCTGATTTTCCAAACTCATATTAATTACCCCTTGAGTGAATAGCAGGTGGGGTTGTAGCCTGTGGATTTGCATTGTCTGGAGCTCTGCTACACAATGCTTCACAAATCAGTGTTCTAAAACCCTGTGCTTCTCAACGCAGCAGGTATCAAACACCTCTGCAGTTCAGCTACAAGTATGCTGAACTTAAGAGTTCCACAGAAGTGACTCTCCTGGCTATTGAAGGCTCTACTTAGTGGAAGCCTTCCATGTCCAAATAAAACCTTCAGAAATCTGGTATTTTCCAAACTCTTCAGCTTCAGAAAAGCCCTCACCACACTTAGCTTCACAAGCCCCAAAGAGCCCAACATTTTTACTTCTACAATAAGCCACTTCAGCACGAYGCTAAAGAGAAAACAGTTCCTATTTCCATCTCTACCCTGGCAAGTCTTATGTCCTATCCCACTCCATTAAACTGCTAAAGAAATACAAAGGCGGTATAGATTATGACAAGTTCTTAGCCTACTCACATTACTCATGTAAAGAAATTACAGCCTCACCAGCTCCAGCTGCCCAGCTCATGAAATCAAAACCCTCTATTTGCTGAGAATAGAGAAATGGTGGAAGAGGCTTTTTCTTGGTTGCTATGTTCAATGGCCGTTGCCTGCTGCAAATTCTGATATCTCCATTTATCTTGTTGAGAGCTTTCGACACCAACCTGAATTTGCCACACTGAGAGCCCTGTCCCTACTCCTGGCACAGCCACAATCTCCCTCCCACCCTGGGAATTCTTGGTTTGTGCTCCCTTCAAGTGCTTTCTTGATTACAGACCAGTACCAACATGGAGCAGCACTTCAAACTATTTGAGCAGCTATGGCATGAAGCCAAAATATGAGTGATAAAATGCTTTCTGTGGGTGTGTGTCTGAGGAGTGTAATTTGAGGGCAATAGGAAAACATGTGGATGTGTTTTTAAAGGTAAGGAGGTAAAGGTAGTTGGCGCAAAGCAGTAAGCAATTTGTAAGATCAGGATCTTACTTGTCTCTTTGAAAGAAGATAAACATGGCTACGATATTGAATAATTTAGATGCAATTTCCCAGTGGGGCTCCATACAGCTGTCCTTATTTAATATCACATTGAGCATAATCTCAGTCTTAAGGAATTAAAGAAGTACTATTATACACAGATCTATGAGTTCTTCCACAGTGCGAGCAAGTTTTTAGTTTCTACGAAGACAAATGTCTGGTTTTGTTCGGTTGGTTTTTTTTAATTATTATTATAAATGTAAAATTAGTGGTAGATAGGAGAGTTAATCTTTGTGTTATTCTCTATATTTGGAAGCAATTCCTCGTAACTGGATGTTGGGAACTGAGATTTCTGGAAGACAGGAGTGCCTGTGTAGTGTTTGCAGCTGCCTCTTTTTCCACAGCTTGTATATTTGCATGTAATAAAATAAGTTACAAAAACTCTGCATCATTGATTTCTGCTAGGGTGTCAAGCTGTGATGTTAYCAGGATGCTGACAGACTTCCAGAAAGATGACAATATTGTTAAAAGAAAAAGCAACAACTGAATCCATAACAGCTTTCTGGGGGAAACGGGAAATTTCAACTTTTGAGACAAAAGGACTTGCACAAGGTAAGAGTAAATTGGAGAGAAAAATCAAATCAACTCTCTCCATTCCTATCTTACTTCTCTTATGCTTTCAAGTATTGCCATCCTTTGTGTCATCCCCTCATATTTCATTTAAAAACTCAAACCCACCAAAAGAATTTTCATAAAATGTTCTTACGGAATTTTTTTTCTAAGTGATTCCTATAGGCTCTGGTTCCATGTGTTGCTTGATCAGCACTCTTGGAAATAACACCTCCTGCCAATTGATTGACAGGAAGTATTGCTTATTGTTTCCAGTAAAGCTAATTCAGCAAAAAAGGGGTTTCACTGAATAGGAATGAATACGATAAACAAAAACACTATAAAAGATCGTTTAAGCAGTTACCCTCCCTCCATATGCAATGGTAAGTGATAAAATCTCTACTTTGATACAGGTAGTTTGTCACAGGAAGAAAACAGAAAGTGCAAATAAAGTATCTCCACTTTCTTCTTTAAGACCCAGTTATTAGTGAGTCCACACAGACTCAAGCAGAAATAGTCTGTTCACTGATGTCACTTTTTCCTACCTTTTGGTGCCATATGCAGCTAAAGACTTTGTAAAAGGGAAGGAAAACACTGGTTAGAGGAATACAAGCTCACTGTTTTACAGCAGGAACCTTCCAGGCCAAACGTGCTGGGTGAAAGGTGGCTGGGGTGGAAACAAAAGGCAAGCAAGCTGCTCTTTTGGCCCGGGTCTCAACCCTGAAGTTGAGTACATCAAGTTCCTGTGGGGACTRTAGAGCACCTAGGAATAGCCACATCTGTGCCTTCCCACCTCTCCCCAAGTCTGGTCTCTATGCACGGAGGGTGGCACGTTCAGGGAAGGGCTGAGGACTCTTTATGCCAATGGAACTTGTAGCTCAAACAAATCTTCTGGTTTTGAACTGCTCTGGCATGGTGACAGAGACAGACCCGGGGTACGAAGTGTAATGCTCTGTGGGCTGACATTGTTTCCAGACAGATGAACCATGCATCACTACACACGCTCACACTCACTAATTGTCTTTTTCAAGAACGAGGGGTTAGGTTGTGGGGAAAAAACAGGACAATAAAGCAGTGTTAAAACTTTGTTTCTTGATAGTTTGTTCAATAAGAATAAATAAATGCATAAATATTTCTAGAAGTTCCAAGTAAAAAGAGTATGAATACAGCATTTGTTTTGTCTCTTGAGTTTTGCTGCTGCCTAAATTAAAAAAATACACATTTTTTAAATACAAAAAATTTAAAATAAATCTAACAATAAAATAAAATTGGCAGTAAAGCACAGAAACAAGGGGAGAGATTTTCTGGAAAACTACAGAAATGAAAGGTGTAATTTTTTTATAAAAAAATCTTACTAGAATCTAGGTTGTATGATTTCATGTTGACACTATTTTTTATTGAATTTTCTTTGCTAAAATTTATGTCCAACTATAGTGCTAGTAACATGGAAACTCTCAGCAAGAGACATCAAAACCTACTGGGAAACGTGAGTTCCTTTGTGAGTTCCTTTGATTGTGCTGATAATCCCTACAATGAAGAATGCAAGCTTGAATTTGTCTGTTTTTTAAATGTAAACATATAATATCTACAGTAAAGATAAAGTATTTTTCATCACAATGAATACTGTCACAGATGTACATCTTTCATATACTGGAGGGAGAGAGTTACACACAACCTTTGCTATGCTAAACAACACTAATATTTTGTCCGCAATGCTACTTCCTAGAGTAGCTCCAGTAAATGCAAGAGAAATCCTACAACAGAGAAACTGCCCTGACAGAAAYTGCTTTCTATTTACCTCCAGCCAGTGGCTGACTTCTCAGTCTTTCAGCTKTAGGGTATATTTCTTACAAATGTTTTTATCCTATTTTTTGTAAACATGGGTGTTCTCATTTTAAAAGGAAATGTCTAATCCTTTCTTGAATCCTGCTAAGCTTTTTGCTACAGTGATATCCTACAGCAGTGAATATCAATCTACCAATCCTTATCGTCTTGGCAATATCATTTTTAGAATGGTTGATCAGAACCTAATACAACATTTAACACTGTGGTAAACAATCGATTCCAAATAGAGAATTACAAGATTTTCAGATTTATTTTCTAAAATCCCATTCTCTAGGCTTATCCAACTTTATGAACTTTCCTGACTGCCGTGTTCTACTTTCAAAGGGATATCTATTTAACCTTTCCACAAAGATACCTAGGCATTTTTCCTGAGTGAGTACAGTTAATTACATGCCTCTAATCTCTATGAGCAGTTGAAATTATTTCCATGTGCATTACTTTGCATTAGTCAATATCACATTTCACCTTCCATTACGCTGACCGCTAGATAAACTTTAAGCCATGCAGTCTTCTTCAGTCTTATTTTTCCTAAATAAATGCATAATCTGAAAATTCATTACTTTTTGCCTATTTTTTTCCACAGTACAAGACACTTGGACCTACTGTAGGCAAATAATATGCATGAGCATCAAAGCAAGCTAAAGAGCAAGGAATTGGGAAGCAATTTGGTTGCTAAGTTTCTGAGGTCATATTTGACTTGAAAAATATTGCACACTAATCATAGGACCTAATCCTTTCCCAAACCAATTTAGTGTTCATAAGTCTTCCAATAGACAGAAGTCCTCCTTTTACATTTTGCCTCTCCAAACGTGATGTCTGTCCATATGAAATCCATATCCGTGAAATCTGTATGCTTACTTACATCTCAATTACTTTGCAGACTTTTCTTTATTAAGAGGCATTAATATTATTAAAGAATTAGTAGTATCATCCTTGCCTGGTGTGGGGATATCTAGGTGTCAGAAATTCAGTCAAGACCACAGACTTCACCATGTAAAGGTTTCTGAAGTGTCCCCATCCAGTAACTTAAGGCCACAGTCAGGAAGAACGGGATTTGAACCAATACTGAAATGTAGGTGAAAGTTTTTGGTTGCTTGGTCAGCAGCTGAAGTATTTTTGTAGTTCTGTAAATTCACTTAAAATGCCTGTTCAAAAATCTGCCCTGTAAGAAAGGTTTAATAGTTGATGATAAGCACCATGTGAAAAAGTAGATGCAATGCCCTTTTCACTATTAAAGGCAGTGAGAAAAAAACCTGAGTCATTATATGCTTGCAAGTAAGTTATATTTTAAGAAAGCATCACCCAATCTTTTATTCTTTTTTTTTAATTTTTTTTTTTTTTTTTTTTTTTTAATGAGCCATTGCTAGCAGTAACACATAGTAAGGCCTTTGAGGAGGGCATTTCACTTAATAGAACAGCTTGGCATATCCTGTTTCATCTAAAGAAAATACTTAACTCTTTTATAGAACTAGATTGCATATCACCATAACCCTCAACATTTTGAAAATAGAATATGTTATGGTAGATGATTCAATCACTTTCCTCTTCATTACAACCACTTCTGTTGTAACAGTCTTACCACAAGAAACCACCAGATTTTCTGTACTGAACCACTTTCCCATCACTATTTTAGAGGCAGAGGCAAAAGCTATGAGAAGCAAAGCTCCTGAATGATTCCATAATCAGTTTTAAATGTATATTAACCTACTGTATGTTAATGCCTCATACTCTTAGTAGTGTATATAGAGATGTAATAAGTAAAATGGCATTGGGATGCATTCTAAATTTTCATATGAGACTTCTGAAGAATGAAGAGTAATCTGCTTTTAAATATTGTCCTTTTGTTTTAGTACTGCACCATAGTAAGCACTGTACCTCAGAAATATTATAAGAATTATAGTTTGGGAGCTTAGAAAATTACTCAAAAAACATTTTGCATTGAAAGCATTCTATCTACGACTGGAGTGCTTTGAAATGGGCTTCTAATTTAAATCATCAGGCATATTGTCATGTTCCTGTGGGCTTTTCAGGATTGATTCAAGCTCACAGAATCATGACTCTCATTACTATGTTATCCTGGAATAGCAGTTTACTATGCACGTTGTCTCTGTGTCAATGGCCAACTTTCCAAGATACACATGAAGAACAAAGTTGAGAATAATATAGGGTATGACTACAAAACTCAAAATGGGCATAAATCAAATTACTGCAGTATCTTGCCCCACCACTCATTTTCAGCYGTTCTGATAACTGTATCTGATAAACAGACAGAAAGAAGAACCAAATGCTGCCATAGTGTCTTTATCAAAAAATCACACAGGTGTTTCCCCTCCCACCACCCAGAGGTCTGAATCTGTGTCCCAAGCTTCACCTGTGATGTATCAAAAAGCAGAGGTAGAAATCCTTCAGTGCTTTCTGTAGATCATCTCATTTTCATATTTTCTTTGAATTCTCCTCTTGGAAAAAAGAATCATGTGTTGGTTCACACCAGTATATCAATCTGCCTGTTGTTCTTGATAGTATTCTTAGGTTCCACTCAGTATTTTCTCATTTTTAACTTTTCAACTAGTGGAAACTGTTGCACACATTAGTGGCAACTGTCATCTCATGTGGTCACAATAAACATCATCTAGCAAGTCAAAGTAATAAAGGATTGCTTTACCACCTCAGCTGTTCGTAGAGAAAAAACTAGCCAAGTACAATTCTGAATGCATCTTCAGGCACAGACTCATGCAGAAACTCATTAGAACTTCTCTACTCATCATAAGAATTCCGATTAAGCTGGAAAACATAAAACGCTTCAGGCCAAACAAGCAAGTGTGTCATTGTATATAGATCTCTTTTATGTAATTCTTGTAAATCATCTTCCAGAAGATGGCTTTAAATGCTGAAGCGTAATTAGGATAATTACTGCTTTGCAAGTAGCAGGAAGTTGTATGCAGTAGGGACAAACGAGCCAGTTTGAAGAGGTGGGGGAGGAATATGAAAGAAAACACATCATCCCAAACTCTGGTGCTGAAAAGATTCAGAATTAATTTCAGACTATTTAAAGAGTTTGCTTCATCTTGGAAATATTTCATTTTGGTGACAATATTCCCTACAGGGCTAACAGATTCTTTTAAAAATATGCTTGGCTCCCTGAGAGTCCTGTTAGACATCTTAAAAATTGAAGCATTCAGTAGAGTGAGGAAATATGGAAAAGAGCTGCAATTCAGTGTGACCCTCTGACAAGAGGAGGGTTGAGGGAAATCACTGGAAACAGGACATTATCACAAAATAGTTAATTTGCTTCTTATATTAAAAAGATTGATTTACAGTAAGTACAAGACAACATCAAGCCATAATATACTTAGATACCCTGACATGATATACAGTGTGACAGTTGCGTACCTTTGCAAGAAGTGCAAWCTTCAGAAAGTTTTAAAAAACAAAACAAACAAAAAACCAAGGACACCCCCCAACTGCCATCCCTCCCCTGACCATTGTGCTGAAAAAGCAAATTTGGATATGAAAACACTTAGTATCCCCTGCCCAGGACTCACTCAGCAACTTGCACCCTTTTTGAGGTTTGATCCTAAAAGATGGATCAGCTGGGAGCATGTCCCTACAGCTTTATAAAGTATTTTGTTGAATTTGAAGATTAGCACAAAGTAATGAACAGGGGGTAGGAATATGGGGACTACACCCCAGGGAAACAGAAGTATTCTTGAACTCAGCTAGCCTGGGGGTTTTGACAAAGCTCAGATATATTCTGCAGCCCAATTTATGTACCAGGATATCAGAATCTTTCGAGCTTCAATAGCTGCATCAGTGCTAATTTTATGCTAGTCTCTTACTGTGCACATCCATGATCATTAAGACTTCTGGAGATTGGATATTACATACAATAGCTGATCATTTGTTAAACAGAGAGTTAATGGAAAATATCTGATAAATTTAAACATTAACTTTGTATTTGTTTCTTGTACAGCTGTACGTAATAAGAAGTTATCTGGCTAGCATTAATGTACTCTATTTTTTGCATGATTCCTTTTGTTAACTAATACGTCACAATATAAAAGCAGACCTTTTTAGACAATACAAGGTTATTCAGATGAGGAGTCATGTTTCTTTCCAGTTCTATATCACAAGAACAAAACTGCTACATAATCTGAAAGAATAAACTAATTTCCTGTCTTCGATTTACCTGAACCTCATTAAATCTCAGTTTAACAAGTTTCATTTCCCCAGACTAATCCCACCTCCTGAGATAATTTTTAAAGTTGTTGCCCATAACAAAGCTCTCCTGCTGATAAAACTGAAAATCCTGTTGTTTCTTGGCTGTGCTGATCAACTTTACTCTTATTGCCAAAGATAAATATCCCAAAGCAATCAAAACTGCACTGAATAAAGATCTGGATGTGCATCATTTGTTCTTTAATTTGAGTAAATCATAGAATCATAGAATCAGTAAGGTTGGAAAAGACCTCTAAGATCATCAAGTCCATCCATCAACCCAACACCACCATTCCCACTAAACCATGTCCTGAAGTGCCACATCCACACATTTTTTGAACGCCTCCAGGGATGGTGACTCCACCACTTCCCTGGGCAGCCTGTTCCAGTGCTTGACAACCCTTTTGGTGAAGAAATTTTTCCTAATATCCAATCTAAACCTCCCCTGGCGCAACTTGAGGCCATTTCCTCTCGTCCTATCGCTTGTTACTTGGGAGAAGAGACCAACCCCCACCTGGCTACAGCCTCCTTTCAGGTAGTTGTAGAGAGCGATAAGGTCTCCCCTCAGCCTCCTCTTCTCCAGGCTAAACAACCCCAGCTCCCTCAGCTGCTCCTCATAAGACCTGTGCTCCAGACCCTTCACCAGCCTCGTCGCCCTTCTCTGGACACGCTCCAGCACCTCAATGTCCTTCTTGKAGTGAGGGGCCCAAAACTGAACACAGTATTAGAGGTGCGGCCTCACCAGTGCCTTCAAAGGTTACTTACTCATGTGTTAGTGGTAGTTAGTTTTACAAAAGTAACCTTTAGGTTTCACACTATGCCAGTATATATCTGCCTTTCTTGGAAATTAAAATACAGCTCTGCTTTCACAGAAAGAAAAATAATTTTGTCTAAATTCAACTCTGCTTAGAAATCTGTGCTTTGGAAGTAAATAAAATAATGAAGTTGAAAAATACTGTTTTGCGACTTCTGTAATTCTGTTCATATGCTGGGGACATGAGGGACCGCTTTCATTAGTTTTATCCCTCATGGTTCAAGGCACAGGGCTCTCCTTTCACTGTTGACCGCTCAACCAATTCTGCCCCTGAACCAATTCCAACAGCATTTATGAATGTTAGCTAGAAATCTTAACGTAGGATACATTGCAGTGAATCTCTCTGTACAAAAATGAGCGCATGAACTAGTAAAAGTTTCCAATCACGGCCAAGTTTTACTTCTACGGTTACACATAACAGAGTTGGACTGGAAAGTTAGGCTCTTGACACCACACACAGTCCCCCACCCAGATCCCAGCCTGGGCACCTGTTACACCAGAGAGCATTTGGATAGGCAGGACATCACCTGGTCTCCCCTGGGGATTACAGGCAGCTCTGAAAGGGTTATGCCACCTTGTAAGGGAGCTCCTGTTATGCAAGATGCCTCATTGGTCATGACTCACCTGTGGCAAGCTTACTTCTGTTGGCTAGAGTAGCTTTGATTAAGTRACTTCCACAAGACTACAGGGGAGAATGTCCCCCATCCCCTCCTGACCTTGCACAGACATGCAGTATGACAGTCAGCAGTGCCCTAACATGTTAAAAATCACTTTAAGAATTGTGTGGACTGAGATATCTCGGAGAACTCGGAAGAATAAAGGTTTCTATCAATGTGAAGCTCGATTACACAACTACAGCGTCTCCCATTTCCCACTATTTATTAGATTTCTCATTACTACTTGGGGGCAAAAAAAGAAAATGCATTTTAGTATTTTCAGCTTCCTCCCCCTTCCTCATAGTTCAACTTCTTTATAATTTACTAGGTTCATGTGTGTTACTAGAAAAAGGAAGGTGCTAAAAAGACCTGTAAGGATAATTGTCTGCCACAGGTTTATAAGTTACACCTGATGACAGTTTGTGTAGGTATTTACTGCACCATTTACTCATCTGTTAAACAAAAGGGATTATTTCCTCTCATAAGTCTTGCATTTTGAGAAAGTACTATCACAGCGATATATTATTCTGTTCTAAAAGAACATAGTCATTAAAATATTGCATGCAGCTCTGGATTTCATATCTTGCTGTAAATTATATGGGGACACATAAATTGTTTTTCAATTAACATTTTTCTCAGATTATTTTCTATTCACCTACTCATGTTTCAATGAATTACACTCACATATTATGTGGCTACGCAGCTCCTGGGATTTCTATGCTATAAAAAGGACAAAGTTTTCTTGGGATCCCTCTTGGTCTTAATGTATAGCCAAAAGCCTATGCACATTTAATTTTCTGTTCATAAAACACTTCCAGAAAGTGGAAGACCCCATTCAGATCTGACAAAAGTTTTTATTTATATTATTGAATTTATAATGTAAACTATTGCAAATCACACTTGATTAGCAGTAAAAGAGACAACACAGACGCTGACCATCATTTTCAATATATTAGTAACCTGCAATGAAGTCACAGGATTTAAAAGAATTAGAATATAATCACAAAGATTGAAGGTTTTGTCATGTTTTTGCACCCACTATTGTCAGGGCTGTTAATACTATAATTGATATTTTTGTATTTAGCTGTATACTGAAATGGAGATTTGACCCTGCATACTTTAAGCATCCAAAATCCACTGACACACGTCTGAGATACACAAGCAAGATTAATTTTGACCTGCTTGGAGTGTTGTGAGGTGTCCCAGTTTCGGCTGGGATAGAGTTAATTTTCTTCCTAGTAGCTGGTATAGCGCTGTGTTTTGGATTTAGTATGAGAATAATGTTGATAACACGCTGATGTTTTAGTTGTTGCTAAGTAGTGCTTACACTAGTCAAGGACTTTTCAGCTTCCCATGCCCTGCCAGGTGCACAAGGAGCTGGGAGGGAGCATAGCCATGACAGCTAACCCAACTGGCCAATGGGGTATTCCATACCATGTGATGTCATGCTTAGTATATAAACTAGGAGGCGTGGTCCAGGAAGTAGCGATCGCTGCTTGGGGACAGGCTGGGCATCGGTTGGTGGGTGGTGAGCAACTGCATTTTGCATCACTCGTTTTGTATATTCTACCATTATTATTATTATTATTATTATTATTTTCCCTTCCTTTTATGTTCTATTAAACTGTCTTTATCTCTTTATCTCAATCCACAAATTTTACTTCCCCCCCCCTCCCCGACTCTCTCCTCCACCCCACTAAGGGGGGAGGGAGTGAGCAAGCGGCTGTGTGGTGTTCGGCTGCCTGCCGGGTTAAACCACAACACGAGGGAAAGGGAAAACAACATTGTCTGATGTGTTTACATACATGTTTTTTAAGTTCCCTGTATTCCAGTTACCTTTCTTAAACAGATGCCACCACCACCACCACCAGCCCCCAGTACAAACTGATAGTTTCCCTGGAAAAGTATGGCTGGACTTCAGTAGAACATGCTATACTTCAGCTACCATTTCAATGGGGAACATTTAATATTTATCTTAATTTACATTAATATGCATAGGCAACTCTTTCCTACTTTTTTAGAGTCAAGTAAGAAAACTATGTTAATACAATGATAAAGCTGCACATCTAAAGCAGCAAAAGCTCAGGAAAGTAAACGCCAGTAGCAATGTTAGCTTTCCATACTGCTACTTTACTATATTCCCTACCGTCCATTTCTGCCATTACTTCTAGTTTAGTTTATTACCATTTATATAAAAATAAAACAAATTCTAAATGTGGTACAAAACAGAGCAGAACCTCTGTAGAAATCCAGGTTTACACATCCAGACAGTAATTTCATTGGTGAATACCATTGAAGTGTTGTTCCATGTAGAAAAATACTTAAGAACAGCCACATTTAGTTCCATACCTACTGTCCCTCAAAAACGTTCAGATATAACCAGCTAACAAGGTGATCTCTCCCTGCTCCTAACTGCTCCCCAACCTCCTTCCCCCATCCACTAATTGCTAGGTCTCAAAATGAAACTAAACCAGGGAAGTCAATTTAGTTTCTTCCAGTCTCAACAATATCAGATTTTTCAGATCCACGGGGCTCTCAGTTACTCTGAGCTGCTGCTTCATCCCCAAATGACACAATTAAAACCCCATGGTCTTCAATGTCACTAAAGGCATGAACTGAGAAGAAAGGGCTTTACAGGTGATCCTGGAAAGGCAAAGCAGCTACCAACAACTACTCTGAGAGCCACAGAAGAGAGACAGGTATTAGCCTATCTTACACGCCCAGAATCGTCTGGCATAATGACAGCTATACATAACAGTCTCCCTCTGCCCATCCCTCCAAGCAGAGGAGTGAAAAATACATCTATAGGACGGGAGACTTGTTGAACAGAAATCTGCTATTTGCACACTTTCCTACTTCAGTGTAAAACCTCCTTTTTATGCTACATTGGCATAAGTGTACTGACTGATGCAGCTAACACAATTTTCAGACTTTTGCATTTAAAATACCACGTGAGCCAACTACCAATACTGCCATGAATTAATGTCATCCTTTTAAACTCTAAAGGCCAGAAGTGACTGGCATGCTTGCAAGGACAGTGCCTTTCTCCATTTTCAAATAAATGTGTCAGTCTTTCTGAGCATTCACAGTCCTAGGCCGATAACATTTTTTGTTGGTTGTGTACTCATTGCTCAGTTGCTTACAGCCAGCTGATAAATGGGTGAGGAGAAAGAGCCCAGTGTGAGCCTTCTTGAATATTACTCTTTATTGGAACTAAGGTTCACCTCTTTTCCTGCATAATGGGCCTATGTAGAGAGGAAAACAAACCCTGATTCCTTTGAAAAAACATTTTTCTTTAATCTCCCTTAGATCAGGCAATTTCCAGATGATTGTTTCTTCACTGCCTGAATTTCTAGATGGATTTCCGCTGGGCATTCTATAAGCTGTCTCACTTTTAATAGGTCATACATAATATTTAGTATGAAGGCTGCATACATATAAAGACATTAGGCTACTAAGGTATACTACAGCTCTATCTTCAAATGTTTTGGTATAATCAGGTACTTCATCACTCTCCCAGCTCCTCAGTGGCACACTCCCACCACTCCTTGGGTTTTTTTTTCACCTCCCTTTCATGACATCTGTTCCTTCCTCACAGGTACCCTTTCTGAATTATATGCTGTCTGAAGTGTTCACTCAGTCCTAAAACCCCATTCTTGTTTTAGTTAGATAGTCTTCAGAATTATTTCCTTCAGGAGCTGGAGGCCATTATTCAAGGAGCCTGCCTTTATATTTGCCCCTTGCGTTTTAAGCATCTAGAACAAAATAGCCAAGTGTATAGAAAATTGAGTTACAMAGTTTTGAACTTGTCCTGCGATAAATCTTTTCTGGGGTGAGGGATGCTCACTCATATCTGGAAAAGATTAACCCTTAAGAATGCAAGAATCCAAAACAATTAGCACATGTCTCTTCTCCCAAGTAACAAGCGATAGGACGAGAGGAAATGGCCTCAAGTTGCACCAGGGGAGGTTTAGATTGGATATTAGGAAAAATTTCTTCACCGAAAGGGTTGTCAAGCACTGGAACAGGCTGCCCAGGGAAGTGGTGGAGTCACCATCCCTGGAGCTATTTAAAAGACGTGTAGATGTGGTGCTTCRGGACATGGTTTAGTGGGCATGGTGGTGTTGGGTTGGTGGCTGGACTTGATGATCTTAGAGGTCCTTTCCAACCCTAATGATTCTATGAATTCTATTCTATGTTAAGCTAGGCCACATACTACATTATGTTTTAATGAACCGAGAACTAAAAGTTTTAGATAAAGGTAACAAGATCTGCATCATAATTCTGTAAAGCTTTTGTAATATCCAAGAATCTTTTCTTGCCAATATATACACAAATGGGAACCTTTACTCAAATGAACAGTTACTTATAGGCACAAATATTTAAAGGTTCGGGCCATAACGAATAGAACATGACAGACTCAGTGCAACTTTATGTAAATGTTGTAGCAATGCAGAAGTCTTTTTGTTAGCTTCAATTTTACCGAGTTTCTTCTTGCAGGCAGCTTTTCAATTTGCCCAAGTCTTATGTTTTAGAATTTCTAATACATAAGCAACCAACAAACTATTATTTTAAGCACAGACCAAATCAACTTTGACAAAAATCTCCTTATAATTGACCACTGGTAAGTACATCAAGTGTTCAGTGTATCTTCCTCTCTTACGTAAACAAATCAGAGGCTATATTTCTATCTGAAGACAAAGTGATTCCCCTTGAAAAGCGCAACATAAAAACACACCTATGAGTAAAACAATCTACAGCAATAACAGAAACTTTTCAAAAGAGGGCTTGAAAATAATAATAAAGTTAACAGCAAAGTAAAATGAGCAGACCCGATGGGCAAAGAGGAAAGCACAGAATACTTTTAAAGGCTGCTGAAAGACAATCAAACTGCTAAGGCAGATAAGAAGAAGAGAGGCAAGACTATTTAGATTTCATTCGAATGAAATCCACACTAAACTAGAAATCTGATTTGCTGCATTCTCCCAATTCTAACTACTGATCCTATTTGACTTCACCAATGCAAGATGAGCATTTGCATTGAAGCAGCGAACAGTAATGCTGAGCCTGCCCTTGGTGCATTTGGAAAGTGGCTCGGGAACAACCCGAAGAGAACCAGTAACTCCATACATCACATTTATGATCACAAAGCATTAGCTTCCAGCTTAACAACGAACTCTTCACTTAAAGCACTTTGCCAAAGGTTTCACTTTTTAACGTCAAAGAAGTTAGTAGGTTGCTTTGTATTTAAAGAAAGCATTCACTTAACAAGTTGACAGCAGTCAGGTCTGAACAGCAGTCAGTGACTGCAGTATATAGCCTTCAATCAACACAGGCAGGACAGGGTAAATCTGGCACAAAAATCTGAGTCTTGCATACAATGGGGARAAAAAAMCCAACAAAAAACAGATGAAATATTTGTTTTCAGTCAGAAGGTAAAGATGACAAATGAAACAGAAGAATGTGTAACTTACCTGAGGTTTGAGCTCAGGTATAAAGACTCGAATAAAATGAGAGACTGGAATTGAAATTTTCAGGAGAATCTCATAGGTATCCAAAATTAAGCTATGCTGAAGTAGTCAAAGTTTGCCAGAAAGAGAAATCATAGCCCTAGAATAAAGTTTACTGAGTATGGAAAACATTTCAACGTTCAAAATTCAATAAGGAATTCAAAACTCTAYGGAAAAAGATACTTTTACATGGGTAGCAATACTGAGAAGTACCCATCAAGCACCTTGTTTCAGATAATTCCTCTTTAGTGCATACTTTACCTACTACTTTTATTCCTCTGAAAACACTGGTCCATATTTATAAGGTAGTATTTGCTTTATTTTTCCAATTTTAACATCAAGGATGGCAGGTCAACATATGAACCTTTTTATTTATTGAATACTATACCTACTGGAAATGGTAGCATATTATTTTGAATACTGTATATAGAAAACTGCTTTGTCAGTCACAGCAATTGAACAAAAGCTCTTTAAATCTTAACTTCTTCATTAAAATAATGGGTGGAAATGACTAATTAGTCCTAAAAAACAGTTCAGGAAAAAAACACTCCAGTGGTTGTACAGTATGTTCAGWTATTAGAGTAACTAATCTGGTCATTACTCTGGAAAACCAACGTCTGGAATTGACAGCCAGACAATATTTTATCTARTGTACTACATTAGGACAAATGGACAACAGTCTCAAGGAGAAAAATAAGGAGTAGTCCAAACAAATTCATAATACGAGAAGTTATTGCAAGTGACAAGGAAATAGGAGATATGGTCYTTAGACATGAAAAGAGAGGAGAATGAACAGGACTATGCCTATACTGTTCAGGCAGGTACCGCTGGAGGGGGCTGCCTGCACCCTTTTCAGAGTGATGCTGCCCCACAGATGGGCGCAGAAACCAGCAGCTACATTCATCAGCATGGAAAAGTTTAACTGAACTGCCGTATCACATTCAGGAGCAGAGAGCACAAAACTACTGTCAGCAAATAAAGCTGAACAGAATTAAGGAACTGCTGAAACAAATGAAAGGAAATAATTCTCCCCCCCCCCCAACAAAATAAAAAAATAGTGGCATATTCCCTGTGCATAAACCAYAGTTTATAGTCTTGCTAACTGTTTTGAGTAGAGAAAAAGAATCTGCAATGACTTGAAATGGGACAAAGAAAGAAAAAGGGAAATTCGATGAGACTCCCTTGAGGCTGAATAAAAACATTCTGAGATATTATAGTAAAAAAAAAAATTGTCCTGTCAATACAGCCATTCATGTTTAAAATCCCTGTAGAGTGACATTTCAAAAACTTAACTATTATTTTAGTTTGCAAGTCTCAACAGCAGTAATTCAGACAGTACAGTTCCCTTCTCATTAACACTCCTCAGTATGGCACACTCTCCGTGTCACACAATAAAAGAGAAACTGTGCCACCTCTCAGTCCCTTAATTACCACTGCAGCCACATCTAACCCAGACAGCAGACCTCATTCACTAAACCTACATTGAATTAGGTCACAAACTGGACTCCAGGAAACTTCCCACTACAATTCATGATAGCCAAATATGATCAAAAGTTTCCCAAGACGTTAAATGTAATCACTGTTTTTGAGTCTAATCTGCTTAAAATAAAAGATGGAGAACTGCCAAAGGCTCTTTAAAAGGAAACAAACAAGCAAAAAACCAACCGAGCACAGTTTATTTCATTTTTACCTTACCCCACAGCTGCCAAGTAAATTTAATAAGTCTTTGTTTTACGAAGAATCCTAAAAACAGTTCAAAAGCAATTTTATATAGCCAAAAGGTACTAAATAAATATACCTTCACTATAACACACAACTACTTTTTTGGTCCCATAAAAGTGGCTCCAATCGTACATTTCATTTTTTTGGTGTATGTGTTAACATGCAACATATTCCCAAATTGGAAGTGCTCTGACAAAATTACCAAATCTTTCTTAATACCCAAAATGTTTCCCAGTCGCCCCTCTTTCATACATATCTGAGCAACAACTTCCAATTTATGCACAATGCTGACTTCTCTTCTGCCCCAAAACCGCTCTTTCCTCTTTTTCGTCGGGTCTATTTCTGTAAAATTCTGATTTTCTCCAGGCTGTCCTCCTAACCACAACTCTCTCTTCTTTCCCTATAAAAGCAATGCCTGGTTTGCCAACCTACAGGCCCAGTTCATCCACAATATCTGCTTTCTTTACTATTGTGTGTTGCTGTGGGCATTCCTGGCAGGAAAGAACTGACCAACTTGACATCTTTTTCTATAAATGTTTTTGCCCTTCAGCTCTGACATCTTCCTAGCTAAAATACTCTGATTCTCTGCCCTAGCAGAATGCTACACTCATAATCCTAGACGTCTTTCTGCTATTTTTGTCTTTCTCTCTTTTGAAACCTTTTCTCTCTCTTTTGTAACCTTTTCTCCCTCTCTTATCTGTGCAGCTAATGATTTCTTCAGAGAATATATGCAAAATATAAGCTGATTTTCCTTGTCATACTTTGTTGCTTTCCATCTCTTCCCTATCAACAAGATGCAAGTTTTTCATCACTCTTCATACTTCATCCCCCATTTGCTCCAGTAACTCTTCCTCCTCAGTCTCACTGCCATCCCCATACCATTTTCCCCAATAGGTCACATCTGTCCTGCTCTTTCGTCTTCTAATACACCCAGCTCTCCCTGGAAGTATAACACAATTCCTAGCAAAAAGCTTAGTAACAGTCAATATTCCAGTCTCCTGTTTCACCCTCAGACCTGGCTCAAAAGCACTGATCATACACTCTTCAATATCTTTCCCTCCCTTGGCCCTGTTTTCTCCTGATTCTCTCTCTACCTCTCTAATTCTCTTTCAGTGTGTTGCTCACAAGAACCTTACGGTTCAACCTTTGGATCKCTCTCTCCTTCCATTATCTTGCCCCTGAATAGTTACCTCTGCACTTGRGGGCGAGGTTACTACATCTGTGACTCACTGGGGCAGATAAACTACCCTGCTCCAGATCCTTTCAACCAACAAGAAGGAAAAATCTATCCTCCTCTTGACTCAAATGACAAAATCTAACCATTATTACCAACCAAAACTCTTCCTAAACCAAGTCACATACAAGTTTAATGCAATATCTAGTACATGTTGTTTCTCATACACTAATCTAAAAATTTGGGCTTGGACTCCCATTTTGCATAMTTTCTCTTTCTGG
Source organism: Oceanodroma leucorhoa (assembly GCA_030449065.1). NCBI lineage: Eukaryota > Metazoa > Chordata > Aves > Procellariiformes > Oceanodroma > Oceanodroma leucorhoa. The sequence continues at coordinate 6,328,252 of JASVER010000034.1, forward strand.
TGAATTTATGCCCTCTCTGAACCTTTTCATTAGTAACTCTGCGGCAAAAATCACTTTGCTTGCTTTTTGCTTTGGTCATGCTACTCTATTCTTTGCATTCACTACTTAGTCTTCCTTTCTTGGTCACATCCAGTTCCACATGAATGCACACTTTGGAGAAATGGGTACTGTTTGTAGAAGTTTGAGGCATTTCTGCGAAAGTATAAAATGTGGAAATAATCTAAAGCTATCTGAGGCAATATGAGCTAGTTTATTAATTTCAGAACGTGCACATGTAATTCTGATTAATGTTAACAGGAATTTAACACGTGTAAGRCCCCACAGTCTGTTCAACTGTCATATGCTGTGCGAAAAGTCTCCTCCTCCTCGCAAAATTTAATTGAGGAAGGTCTTATGGTATCCAAAAGGTATGTCCCAGACCTAGTTCAGAGTACTCAGAGAACGCCTCTGAATTACCCATCTCCTCCATTTCACTGCAAATTATTGCCATTCTTTAACATTTCTAATACAAAAAAAGTGTCATGAAAAGCAATAATACAAGTAATGAAAAGTTCACGTTTAGAAGCATCTGGAGCTACACGCATTTTACCTTTTTTAAATTTAATACAAAGACAGTCAAAAACAGAAGAAAAGAATGCCTTGGGGTTCCACCTCTGAAAATTAAAATCAGGTAGTATGACAGCATCACTCTCATGTTATACTAAAGTACAGTCATGGTGTAGTTACTCMACAGTTTAAATGCAAGTTTATTTTATTTATTAATAAATAACAGGTAATAAAAATAGTAAGAAGAATTATACAGACATTGTACTTCCTACTTACACACAAATAAAATCATTCTAATAGTATCTGTTTATCTCTGGTAGTTATAAAGTACCTCTCACTGTTATGTCTTAGCTTCAGACAGCAATTAAGTCTTCTTCAGTGTGCAACTAAGCCAGCCCTAATTAAAGTCAATGGGAGCTTTTCCACATACTTAATGGCTGTTGGTTGAGGCCCAAAAGTAATTGTGTAAAGAGCATAGTACGTCACTTAGTGATAAATTGACTCTGCCTTTGAAAGAAATATTGGAAATGCATTGCAAGCTTCTCATTCCATAACCATTTGCTGAAGCCAGATGCCCGAATGACTACTCAAGCCTTTTGATAAATAGTGAAATGATTATGCACAAAGGACCTAATCCTGCTCTCGCTGAAGGTGATGCTGAAACTCCAAAAGAGCAAACCATAGGGCCTAATGTCTACGTACCAGACACCACATTTAGCATACAGAGAGCATTGAGAAATATTGACTTTAGCATACATTACTACACTTTAAATGCACAATTTTTACACAACAGCAGATCTCAAAATCTCTATAAAGATCCTGCGTGCCACAACAACCAATCATTCATTCACATAAGCAGTTTTTAGGATCCAACTTGTCTTAGAATGTGAGTTACAGCTGCCCTCAACTTTTTCTCTTAGGCCAAATCCCATGAAGAGGCCAGTATCTCACCTGAATATAGGTCAAACAAAAACGAAAACAAATTTGATTTGAAAACAAAATTTCAGTCTCAGTTTTCCTAGAGAAATACTATTACCAGAGAGGCTCTCTTAAAATAAAAATAATTCAGCTACCAAAGTTTACCTTTTATAAGCAGAATTGCTGGACCAAAGCTGTCCTGGAAGTGAAGGGCAGGCGAGGGAGCATTTGTCCAGCATGGCACCGCCAGCGGATGAAAGACACTGTGTGCAAGAGACCACAGGCTGGCAGGAATGTTAGCATCTCCGGTGATCCACAATGGGCATATCAGCAACTAATGGCTATTTCAGGAGATGAAACGGGGGCAATATTGACATAGCCATACCCATAAGGTACTGCTAAAAGGTGCAAGGCAAGAAAGCAGAAAACTGCCAAGCTACTGTCTACCCAAGCAAGTTGTCAAAATCGACTGCACCAACTGCATCACTATATTGCAAACTCAGCAACATGGAGTCAGTAGAAATGCTTTTGTCTGTAGATTGTCTATGAATTTTAATTGATTGACAGGTGCTCAGAGAGACTTAAGACGTTAATATCCTGTTTCCTGACGAAGAGACGAATGATGTTTCTTACTCCTCCAAGTTTTGTGGAACCATCCTTAAAATATTAGTGTAAAAAAAGAAAATTTCAGTCACATGAACATTTCCCACATAAACCTGATCACTTCCATTTCTTCTCAATAGTGGCTGATTTTTCCGTTTTYGCCCCTGGGGTGATCTGTTTCAATTTCTCAGTCACATCTGTTCTACCGTACGAGTTCTTGGCTGCTGCCAACATGTTTCTCAATTGCTTGATAACTAAGGCCAAGAGAACATTAAATAGTTTATACAGTCATTCCACTTAAATCTTCCCAGATTTTAAGACTTTCACATTCTCATGACTTTTTTGATTTAAGAGAGGTGGTACTACTACTCATCTTACAAGAGTTCAAAGTCAGAAAGACCACTAGCTATTTAAATCTGACCTTCATTTAATTCAATTACGAGTCTAATAACCAAAATAGCTGCTTTCTGATCAAACTAAGTCTTATTTTGAGTAACACAACGGCTCTTCTGCTATGATCTACAAGGCCATAACAAAGTGATCCTTGGGTAGTGTACAAAGCCTAGGATTTTCTTTTTAATTATAACATCCTTTCAGTATTTTCAGTTACAAGTTTGAGGAAAGGGTCATCCCTAAGAATTAAAAAGTATCGATAGTAGCCTACACACTTTAAAAATTTGGGAACTTTCTCAAGCTTATGCTTCCAAATCGACATCATCACAACCTACAAAATTCACTGCATCTGTCAATATCTTGTTTCAATAGTTAATCAGATCCACTATTTAAAAAAACCCAAACACACACAGAAAGTCCTCTTTCGCATGTGAACAGTTTTTGTCCTTTTTCCTTGAATTAAGGTACCCTTACTCTGTATTGTTTTCCTGCCTTCAACAAATTTAGACATCTTAATCAAGTTATGTCCTAATAAACTTTTGATAAAATGCGCTGGCTTGGCTCATCAAATCTCTCATTGCAGGTATTTTCTCCACTCCTCAAATAGGTCTATGGTTCTTTGCTGCACCATTTAACATTTTACAACTTTCATTTTTAAAAAACAAAAAATGGATATACATGCAATAACTGGTTGCTGCTATATGGTCCAGAACCCCTATTAAAAATTACCTCAACTGATGACAATTGAGGGGGATGGTTTGTGCAGGGTTTTTGTTTGTTTTTGTTTGTTTGTCTGTTTTGTGGTGTGATTTTTTTGTTTGTTTTTAAAAACAACAACCACCAACAGAAGCTAGTATTTATTCCATACTCAACCTATAAAATGTAGCCACCCAGCCAAGCACTGTAAAAGCACAATTGAGGGAACAGCTGAACTTCGCACTGGGAGACCGGAACTTCAAACTGTAATTTCTCACAGAAAAAAAAAAAAAAAGTACACAAAGCTGTGACAAATATAAGACTTTGTTGAGATGACTGGGGAAGTTCAGTGCTCTTTGACAATGGCCCTGAAACTGGAGCTGGTTAACACTGGGAGAGGTTTGGTCACCAGTCTGTGGGGAGAAGACCCTCCTGGCTGGCCACAGGACCCCCCGCATGCCCAGTCAGAGAGAGGTGCCCGCCGGTTCTCAGTAGTCTAGMGAGTCTTATGTTTTTAAGTAACAGCCGAATAATTAAGAATAGTTAACATCTCTCTAAAGGTTACGCTGGGCACTCTCCAAATGTCTGTCCCCTAGGGCAGACTACAAACGTTTGTAGCTTGCAGCAAGTTAACTGGCTATTAATTCAGTTAAAAATAGCACTAAAACCAGAGAGAAATTCCATTAAGTGTAGACACCACGCATCTGCTACTGAATCTCTACACAGCCTGAGTCTCTCCGCAGCTAGGTCACGAGGCTGGTGCATGTGTCCCCCTTCCTCCAAAGCAGTACTTGCTTACAGTACCGTATAAAATAATTTAATAACATTTTTTAAAGGAACAGCAGAACACAGTGTCATCTCTTTCTAACCTAAGCATACCTAGGGTAGAGCTTTTGACCCAGTCACCTCCCCATGCAAATCTTGCACCCAATCTAGCAAGGACTGTAAACCATATCAGCACTTGAAGGATATGTACATAGCAACCCTGGCTACACGTGGGTCTGTCATTCTAGCTCCTAAGAACTAGGACTGTTTCCCTCACTTAAAATCTAGTTCATGCCACTTGCTAAAAAGGGCACGTACTATGTGCAGAGATTGAAAGGCACCACATAAAATAATGCAATATTATGTGGACAGCTTGAAAAAAAAATTATCATCTTTGTCTGTTGGTTCTGAATGAATCTTATTCATGTGACGTTTTGGACAAGATCGTAGGGGTAACTTCAGTTTAATGACTAATTAGCAAACTTCTGCAGCAATAACATGGCAATGTATTAGACAAAATGTCACATCGTAGGCATGCTGGGTTTCTCCTGACACTTCCCTTACACTCACTGCCTCTTTTGGGCTAGCAGAGCAGGGAGGTTGCTTATGCTACAAAAACTCATTATGTTTACAAACAACAAACAAAATATGAGAGTAATAAAGATTTACAGCAGAAAACGTAAAACATAGAAGGCATAGTCTGTGGAACAATCAATCCTCTTGGACTCACAAGTCATTTCAGCTCCATCTTCATATCTGGTTCTCCCAGTAGCATAAGCCTGAACTGGCCAACATGCTTCCTTTTGCCAAGTGACCCTCCTGCCAGGCTTTCTCCCACAGTTTAATGGATCAACTTCAAAATGAGGACAACACAGTTATCACCATTTCATCTGGAACTTCCCTTCTGCTATAAAAGTGGTAAGTGAGCAAATTATATTAATTGCTTTGGCATCCATAGAAAAATAAGGACACCCACATCCTGCATACAGATAATACTCTCTTTACAGTTTAAGCTGGAATCAAGCCACTTTATTTCTTCAACAAAAGTTATTTGCTATATGTGTTATGTCCCTGACTATTTATTTTCCGTTTATTGGAAGTAAGCAATAAAACTGGCCTTTGGAAAAGTCTTACTGAGTATTTCATCAGTTAGTATACCTGTCTGATCAGAGAAGAAATTAGGCACTTTTACCATTACCAATCTTATGTTTTGCCAGGACAAATTGCTGTGACAGGACTTAAGGACTAGCAATACAGCTACTTAGAAAAACAGCAGTTTCTCCCATTTTTGGATCAAGATACTAGCTGGATGCTTCAGGCACAGTGTAATAGTGAATTGGAATGATTTTTTACTTTTTTTTAAATAGGCTAGATACCATCCATCTCCACTGCTGAGTACCTGAATACCAGTTGTTTGAGAAAACTGGCGACAGGATAACACCATCAACCCCCCTCCTCCCAAATAAATAATTCACACACACAAACCTCTCAACTACCTGGAAAGCACACTCTTTAGCTCAAATGGTTAGCATGTGCTTTGTTAGGTATGATGTTTATCATTTATTTAGTATACATTGCCACAGCCTGAGGAAGAAAAGTTTAAAAATGATATCAATAGACAAAGGATGATACTCAGAGTCACCTACCTAACCTTGTTGTTCTCCCTGAGGCGAAAGCCTATATTAATTCATTCAGGGCCATTCCATTATATATGCAGGGAAGTGTCTATCAAATGCAGAATGAAAAGGAGTTACTCCCTATGCAAGGTCTGAAGAATCATGTCTAATAACTAGAGGTTTAATTTCAAGATTCCAGAAAATCTTATTTAAAAGTACCTGAAGCAAAGTCTAAACAGGGAATGATAAGAGAAGTAATTGGTGTACCAATTTGGATATTGTGTCCTATTTCTGATAGGAAGCACAATACATCTTGTATTAAAGATCAGTACAACAAGTGCAAGCCACTCCAGTAACAAAGCAGTACAATAGCTAGTAGAGATAGTGTAGCATTAACTCTGAATTTCCTGATTGCTGTCAGCCACTTTCACAGCAAGACTTTTCGATGTATTCTCTAATTTCCTTGACATTAAAAGGAAGCTTTAAAGGAAGAGATTGAGAAGTTATTAGTTTAAGAGACTGAAAGGACCATCCTCTTTCAATTTCTCTTTTTTCTTGCTTTCCTTCACTTTACAGGTTTGTGCAGAATTATTCCTATATCTCTTTAAAAAGTGTATCTCCTCCCATTATCACCTCATCTTCTCTTCCACAGTTGAAAAATTTTTATTCTTTTCCTCATGTCTCCTTTGCTTCCCTATACCTCATTTCTCCCCTTAAGATAATCCTTCTTGTTCTCTATTTTCCTTCCACATATTTCCCCATCATATCAAATTTATTCATGGCTACCAAGTATTCAGGCAACTTCTTCTATCAAGATACTTCAGTATTGGCGTGGCAGGGGAGCTCAAGGGAAGAATTCCCATTCATTTGTAAAATTGCTATAAGCAGCAATAAGGAAGAGCTGTACTAGGCTTTTTCCCCTCGTTACACTGTGAGAGAAGAGCTGGGATAGAGAACAGCAACACAGACCGAGTTATGCAGAAGTTTTCAGTCATTTAGGTCCTTGGTTCAGTTAAAGCAGGTCAGAAATGGACAACGAAGGGTTAGGGAACTAGTTACAAGTCCCTTTATCTACCCCTACTCTTTCATTGCAAATCCAGCCCCAGCAATTCATCATTCTTTTGTTTTTAAGCAAGATCCCTCCTTCCTGGTTTACTGCCTAATGACAGAACTTCTCTAGAAAGACTTTTTTTAAAAAGTGACATATCAACCTATCACAGCAGCACTCTCATGTATATATATATTTATATATTTGAGTGACTSCTCCAGTGTTATACTGGCACATTTAAAGACATGCAAGAGTAGTTTGATCAACAGTAGAACAAAAGCTGTAATGCTTCACTAGTTTTATTTCTGTTTCCCCATTGCACATCAGAAATCAGCAAGATGGTATGTTTTTCTTCATTTTTAATTATTTACTCCGATCTGTTAAACGTTTTCAGCATGATGCACTTGAAACATGATCAGTAAGGGGAGTTCTGTAAGCAAAACATCCACCACAGAATATATGTTTTTTTCTGATCTMAAAATATGGTGTTCCCAGTCTGCGTGACCTTTTATAGGCAACCACGTATGTACTGTGATAATCTGAATACAGCACATCTTCCTTCCCTATAATAGAGAGCTGCATATTTTCATTTTGATTGCCTGGAATAAGAATGGAAATGTGTAAGGAATTAATGGGTTTATTCAGTCACAGTCATAAGTTCGGACCTTTTCAAAGRCTTGTTCTGCTTGTGCAGTCATGCTGTTAAATTATCTTTCATTATTAATATAGCTCCTATTAGTAGCTCTGCTTAGCAAAATACTTCTTTTAATTTGCACCTAATGTGAAAAATTGACAAATGTTTTGACAATATTAACCAGTTTGTTTTGTCCCTTGAATGTAACAATTTGCTTCTGCAATAGTAGAACAAAGATCATGCATGTGATGACTGACAGTGGGAGCATGAGGACAACTGACAGATAGGGGAGAGGCGTAAGATAAAGCTACCTCTTGATTAAAAAAAAAATTTCCATTCTAATAATTTAAGATACTATGTTTTAATCTGTGCAGTTGTATTTTAACTCAACTTTAATTTCAATCAATAAACAAACATGCAAGTTACACAATTCCATCAGACTACAATGCACTGATGGGACCAAAGGCAAATAAAAAAAGGAAAAAACCTCCAGAAAACACAGAAGAAAATGTATCAGAGAACTCTAGCAATTGTTAAAACTCTAAGACTGGATCACCATCAGCTCCAAATTCAGTACTGCCTTTGGGTATGGGCTTTTTTCCCCCTAGAAACTATTTTTTCTCCCTTTCCAGCACCCTAGAGATTCAGTGTGAAAAATGACCCAACTGAAGTCAGTTTTGCCATTCTCCTTAAAGGTAAGATCTCAACTCTGATTTTTATATTCTATGCTATTCTATAGCATAGAATTTACTTAGCAAATACAATCAAAGTGATTTATGGCATGTGAAGTGTTTTTTCAATGAAGACCTAAAGTTTCCTGAAATTCACATTTACTGAACATTTCCTCAGAATAGGACACATTTGGTCATAGATTTCTGACAATATCTGGATGTTTCCAAGTTACTGTGAGAACAAGGAGGAGACACAAATATTGAGACTTGCTAGTGCCTCTCTCCTTCCTTCTTAAGTGGATGGGCAAATTCCTTAAAATGGCAGCATTATGCTTCTGCACGCAAGCTTGTTTCTTCCTCCCACTGGCTTTTCTGTAGCTTCGTAGGGTTGTCTTAGATACAGGCAATCTTTTCTGAGACAAAGAGATGATTTCTCACAGTCACAGAGAGATATAATTAAGTTTACCAGGGATAGATTCTGCTACCTTCTTCCACATACACCAGAAGTCAGTAAGTAGATGAGACCTCAAAATGATTTATCACCTGAAAGAAAGCTGATGGTGGAGCATTGCTGTATCTGAGGCTGAAGAGAAAGCAGCAATGTGTACATGAAGTTCTTCCAGTATGAGCAGTTTTTCACTTGTCAAAAATCAATTTCTTGTGCCATCCTGCTTTCTGCTCATCTGGCTTTGTTAGCTTCCTTTAGAGTTAGTACCAAGACTCAAAACTACAGATCACAACAGACCTGTCAGTGGAATTGTATCTGCTTACCTCAATAATGACTTTGATCTGCCGTCTTCAGGCATTACCTAAATGTTTACTGTATAATTTCCTCCTAAAGGAGGACATGAAGTGTGCAATAGTCTAGATGCTATGCAGTGCTTTGCACAGATAACCACTGACCTTACAATACACCTGTAACCTCTTTGTATGCAGCTCCCTTCCTCTATAAATGTGCTTCCTTACTAGCTTGTACTGAATGTAACCTCTAAGCAGAGGAGTTAGAACTGTGTTATACYGCACACTTGCTTTCAGCAATAGAGGAAATGTTGAAAGGCACCTATTGATTGCATGCAAAGTATATGACTACAATTCCCATAATTTAGTTTAGGATCCAAATTCTTTTTACTAGTTCTTTAGCAGATTAAAAAGTACTATGGAAATCTGATTAAAAAAAAAAAATCAAGACCTGCACATGCAAAAATTATTACATTTCTAAGCAGTCCATGGTGTTGCCTGTTGATCATTGAATTTTCACCCTCAGTTACCAGAGTGTATGTGTTACATAGGCCCTGCACACCACATAAGCCATTTCTGCAGTGAGTCAAGTAGTCATGAGAAAGGTCAGTTCTGTGCACTAAGTTAGAATAATTGAATATTTATTCCCCTATTCCAAATATGGCTCCTTTTCCCCCTAACATCCACCCTTGCCATTGGAAGAAGTATGAGTTTATTCTGTGCTTAAAGTAAGACCTTCATCCTTTTCTCCATGAGACTGGTRCTATGTATACATAGATGTACAAAATCAAACACAGTTCAGACAGACTTACTCACAATACGGAAGATTCACACTCAAAGACTGAAAGTGGTTTTGTACGTCCCCTACTTCAATAAATATTGCAATGACAAACTCAAAAGAAAACCTTTAGCACATTCACAATTATTATTCAGATTTTTCTTGTTTGTATATACACTTACACACATACTTAATATAAAGAAACTGCTGAATAACAGTACGTCTGTCAAAATATGAAGATCCAACAGTTAATAATTTTACATTTACAGTGGGAATAATGTATGGTATCTTGCATCTTAAAATCAATTTTAGAAAGGGCAGCATCATGCCATAAGAAGAATTATTTCTTACAAACTCTCATGTCTCTTGGGAATTGTGCCAAGTTATTCATTCTATAGTTAAACAACATCAGAACACTACAGGATGGATTGTGTAGGATGCCCATACCCACATATTTATAAAAATCCTGAGGAATTTCTCTCTCCTCTTACACTTCCTCTTTTTTAAATGCTTCAAAACCTCTCACCACTCAAGCACCTAATAATATGCGCATTCCTCATAAGTTCCTTCAGCATCTGTAATATCATCAGATGTGGGGTAAATGAATTAGAGCTTGCTGAAGAAAAGCAAATAGCTAGCACTGCAAGCTATGGCTAATTACATTCAATAAATTTCAGCCCTTTATGTTTTTTTATCCCTGAAAGAAATATCTGATTTGGAAAGTGGAGAACAATTTTAATAGCCCTCAACCAGTTTAAAGGATTAATTTCACACGCATCAGTATATATGCTACAGTGGCCTTTTTTGTAATTATTTTGAACTCACAACAGCTACAAAAAAGCACTTCTGGTTTACTGAAATGTGGGTTTTAAGATTCATATAAAACTGATTTGACTGCTTACCCTCTCAAAGAGTTTCTGCAGCCACAGATTTGGTTGGCTTTAATCAGGTCTCAGGTAGAGTCTGTAATAAGATTCTGCCACTTATCTGGTTTCTCTCAKCCTGAAAGACAAAGTATTTTAAGTTTTACAAGCATTAATTCTGCTACTTATGCAGCTCAGAGAGGATTTGAAAGGCCTAAACTACACCAAAGGAGCAGGACCAACTGATGTTACATTCTCGTTCTGGAAAGAGTGAAGGAAAAACAAAACTCAAAAAAACCCCACCAGTGAATTGAGTCAGTGGGGGAAAGCATACAGATTTTAATGATCACAGTTTTCATGATCTGACCCGTTTTCTGGTTTACTATCCAGACCCTCAATAAACGTGCTACTAGGTCTTTCCCTTTCTAAGCATCCCAGAGTGTGGCTGCCAAGGAGAAATGAAGGCAGAGTGACATAATGAATTGCCCTGCCTGTATAGAAGACATGATAAATTATGACTCAAGCTAGTATAGCAAATTAATAAGCTCAAACACAAGGCAAGGCACTCCAGAAGGAACAATATGGACGGCTCTTTGGGTGCAGCTGGACAATACAAGCAAGCTTTAACAACTAGCTGTTAGCAATAGGGTTATTCAGCCCTTCCCTGGCATGACCTCTGCAGTTAAGCCAGTTCAGAGATATGAACAGGGGAAAAAAACCCAATTTTTTTTGCATGTGCCAGTTTTCCATACTTTGAAGTCCTTGAGGTAGCTCACAATGGGTTTATGAGCAGGAGGAAGCAGAGAATCCAGACAAGGAAAATTCTTCTTCACAGCTCCTAGGCAGTACACCAGTTTACTTGCAGCTGCCGCACCGCCCTGGGGTGGACTTGCCAGTGACACCCCCAGGGTCTAGGAGTCAGGAATCAAGAAGTAGCTCCCTCCTCCTGCACTGGAGGTAAGTGCTTTTGGGTCCTGGCTGAAGCCAGAAGGTAGAGGGAGCAAGGAAGATCTGAAAGGCAGCAGAGCTTGCTACAGATGGTTTTTAAAATCATTTTTTAAAGGAGGTTCAGTGCTATTTGCTAGAACTAGCTCCTGCATAGTCTTGCTTACATATTAGCTTCAATCTGAACTGCAAACATGCAAGGAAAAAGTATTAGTACATAGAGAAATAGAATAAACATTGAAAATACAATAATGCAATTACACGAGTCAACACTAGAAAACATTGGGGAGGTCCAGGGATGGGCAAATGAAAATGATTAGAAATATGGAAGAAGGCTTTAAAGACTAGGAATATCTAGTTTCCATAAGAGATGAATACACAAGATCTGATATAATAAAGTTATGCAGAACAATAAATTGTACAGAGAAGCTAAGTCAGACACTTCTCACAGAGTAATGAAGAGAGACAACAAAGTTGGAAAGCAAAAATGCAAAACTGAGGGAAGACAGTATTTTTGCACAGTGAATGACTGACTTGGGGAGTACAGCTACAGGAGAAACTTACAGTCAAGAGCTTAGTAGGACTCGGAGAGGATTAGATATTTAAATAAATAAATAGCAAGACAGTATCAGCTGTCTAGCTGAGCTTATATAAATAAATTGAAGGATGATATGTAAATCCTTATACTTCAGTCAGCTGTTTACTGACAAGAGTAAGGAATACATTTCATTCTATTTTAATTATCTTGGCTTAGCCATTCATTAAGAGATATCGCAAATTTTTAGACATTTCTGTTTACCATTAGACTCAACGTGAAAATTTCTCTCTAACATCCTTCACACTTATGAGAGTCACAGTATTGCAGGCTACTTGGCTTTTTTTTTTTTTAATTCATGCTTATGAAATGCTGGAGCCCTAGAGTAAAAAAGCAGGACAAGAAATAACTGTGAATTCATAGGATCGCACACAGCTTGTAACAGATGTTATCAAGCCAGTTCCACAAGGAGACCCCCTTCCCCAGTCTCCTTTGCCTACCACAAAATACTCTACAGATAACTCAATCCTAAGACAAAAAAAGATTTTTAGCGCTAAAAGCCAAAATGTCAGAAACAACACTATATGGAAGAAACCAAAGGCTTYGTCTGTGTTTTATATCCATGTGCAAATAACCAATTAGAAGAAATATTTGAAACAGCTCCAGGAAACAGATTATACCCCACAATAAAGGTAACAAGAAAAAGATCCCAGTGGTCCTAACAGAAAAGGCCCTTCCCAAGTCCATATCTGGCAAGACATTACCCCATAAGAAAATGAATGTATAACAATCGAATACATTCTTGCCTGCTTCTTAATTGTGAAATCTCATAATACAGCATTCTTTTTCCATGTCAATTTTACAGCCATCACTTCTAGCCTATGCGAGTATTCTGTGTCATCGTTCTCCAGTTTATCACTACACAGACAGCGACCAAAACATGGTGGGATGTGTATGGATTCTTTTTTTCCTCCCCCAAATAAAACCAAGATAAAAAACAAAACTAGTTTTTGCACAGAAATCATCATAACTAATGCTTGCAATGGTTATCCCCATCTGCCCACATTCCAGGGCAAGATTAGTTTTTACCCATAAAAGGTGAAAAACAATGAACCTGTGTAGATTTCCTTTATGACAAAGTATAATTATAAAATCATTACAGTCAAGGGAAAGAAGTAATTCACTAATATTTCTTCAGAGGTAACATCTTGTGTGCCCTGAAAAAAACAAGCTTTCTTACTAAAATTTTAATAAGCCCTTGGGTTTTCTCTGAAATATTTAAGAATAGCTGGTAAGAAAACAATTGGAAAAGAACAGATGTTAAAACCTATGAATATATACACGTCCATATTTTAAAATAAAAACATCTTGTACTAACTGTGATTGCATATTAGACAAAAAAAAGAAACAAGAAGTCTGCTCCTACTTTTGTTTGCTCCTCCTATACTTTGTAATAATGTACTGTTTAACTAGATGTTCCACACTGGAAAGTGTCAAGCGCTATTAAAAAAATCGTTCACGTAATTTGTTTTCCATCTTTCTAAAAAAGTTCGGCTTGTACTGCATTATGGTTTTCACCACTCTAGCTGTTTTTAAAGCACAAATTATTTCTGGCTTTGCTTAAAATAATAATAAAAAATAGCCTGTATAGGAAAAGTTACTTGGACTACTGACTGCAGTTGCGTATATACTTTGAAGTTTTGATAGTTCTGGTATCTACTACCGTGTCACAGGCTAGACTTGATATGAATGAAGCAAACATCTTCAGAATGCAGCAGGTAAATATAAATACTAGCTACCAGTGATGCCAAACTTCTTTTAAAATTGAAGAGCAACTCCTTGAGGATTTTTTTAATTATTTAAATTACCATTTCATAATAGCAATGAGACGCCCCAGGTAATGAAAGATTACTGTACCGCTCAGGTGGTTAAAGTAACACACTCTTCAGCTCATTCCCAACAATAACTCTGACATCAGGAGTCTATTTCAAATGGATTAATGCCTGTTGTGCCTTATTGTTTAACTATACATTGACTATGGAGAACGTAAACACATCATATAATATTGGAACACTCAAAATTCCTTTTTGATCACGGAGCTCAGTGGGTAACTACCACTTCCAGAACACCRTTATTTAGAATTTATTGAATCTATTTAAGTATCTACATTACCTGGCTACCAAATGCCTCAAAATAAGAAATGCTGCCATTACTTCTGAACTCACCGCGCGTCCAAGGCAGTGTCTCCGAGGCGGCAGACAGGTTCCTTATTTCTCATCTGCCGCAAGAGAGCTTGACTCTCGGTTCTCCCAACCCCTGCATCTGTGTCCACGACAAGAGCCGGAGGACCCCAGCAGGGTACCGGTGCCAGCCCGGGTGGGCGAAGGCGCGCCAGCAGCGCAGCGGGACCCGGGCCCGGGMCACAGCTTCCCTGCCAGGCGCAGCCCTGCTCAAAGGCTCTGCCTGACCAACTACAGCCCTGTCTCCGCAATGGCACCAGGGAGGTGGAAACAGCCATCTTTTATTCAAACTGCTGGAAATCTCCCTGAATCTGGTGACGTGAATTTGACACTAGTTAGCTTACAAGCAGCAACTTCAGTAGTTCAATATACACCAAGTTTAATATGAGTGATTATCTAGAGCTTTGTAACTGATCATTTAAAAAACAAAGCCCCCACCTCACTTGTTATGCTATTGCAAATTTGCATAGAGGTTGTACTGCAAGCAATTTWTAAAGCAACTTAGACTGATACAAAAGAAAATTTAGCTTAAATCTAATTTTTATCACTAACTTCCACTACCAAATTACCCCAGATAATTTCTTAAACACATGCACACATACCTATACAATTGTTTAAATCATCTTTACCTGATTTACTTCATTTTACAACAGAGCATTAAGGAGCAATGCAGGTACACAGACATCTAGTGATATTTTAGATGCCTGAGGGTATCCCACCATAGCTTTCAACTGCTGCTAAAGAAGGCATTAAGTCATCTGTCACACCTCCTAGCCCTGACAGATGTCTCGGGTACCCAAAGCATCTAAAATGGCATTAGATGTCTATGTTTAGGCTTCCGAATCTTTTCCTTGGTGCCTAGAGACAGTGCAAATGAGGAGGAGAATTGGTGTCCTGGAGTCTGTCACTTATCTCAAACACAAGCAGGACTGAAGCAGCGGAAGTGTGAAATCTTTACATTGTCTCACTAATGTATGTTCCCACTTTGTTCCCAGCAGATCAATCTGTGGCAAAACATACAGTATGTTGTGCATTATTATAAGCAAAACCTATTGCAATGAGGAAAGCTAGTACAGATTTTTATGAGGGTAAATAGCATCTCACTTCCAAAAAATCAAATTGGATTTACATGAGACAGAAGGATGAAATGCCCCCCCTTCAACCACAATTCAAGTGGAATCAGTCTCTTGCTCACTCCGCTTGCAATTTATTTGTGGCACAGCATGGGGAAAAAAATAAAGATTATTTTTTTTTTTTCCCCTCTGCGTTTCTTAAATATTGGTGCTCTCTGCAATATAACACCGTGCTGACACCTCTATCTGGACAATCCATGAAGAAGAGTCAAAAACAAGGTCATGGCAAAAAGTCTGAAAATGCACTGTCCTAAATGTACTTTCATCTCAGCCAGATGAAATCAATCCATTAGCTCATAATATTGCAATAAATAATCTTGTTGCCATATATAGAGGCTTCAGGCATACAAAGGGGCTTTTTATAACATATTACTCATTCTTCCTGGGTGCCTACTTTGAAACTTACTTTGTGGGGAGTTTAATATTCAGACTTGAATAGTCTTCTAAGCGTTGTCCCAAACAAAGCCACATAATGTAGAAACAAATTGTCTGGACATTAATTAGGAAGAGTGAGCATTCAAGAAATGCAGATTGCACAAGCTTTCCTCTGAACACATGGGGTAAAAAAGGAATTTTTAGCCATATGCAGGAAAGACCACCTTCAATGGAGATTGTGCAACAGCCTGTTAGGCTGCCTTCTCCTCCCAGTTCCTTCCTCCGTTTCCTGCCCCAGGACACTGACCTGGTCAACCGTAGCAGAGTTTATTAAGCATCTCATGCCTCTTATTTTTTTGATGTGTAGGCCAAGGGATTTCCATGTCATTCTCTAAGCTAGGTTTAAACCATTATTAAAAAAACAAAACCAAAAAAGGCTTTTTGAAAATCTCCGGTTAACCATAGCTCGTATGGCTTTATTTCAAAGCCTTAAAACTGTGCCTCTTTCACCTGTTTACTTCGGTAGCCATATATTTTAGCATTTTGCCATAAATGTTCTTAATAACAATACCTTTTGACAAAATTAAAGCTATCATTGTTTTATACCAGTCATAGAAAACACCCAAAGGAATTCTGCAGAAAGGAAAATATTTTTAAATGACAACAGAAACGATTGCTTACCTCAGACACTTTCTTGGTCACATGAATTTTCTCCAAGACAGTATGATAAGTTGTACTCCAAATTGTTTATGAAAAATTGACATTAATCTACAAAGTTTGGCAAGCAGTTAATTAAGCCCTATAATGAAACACTTAAAAATAACGTATTCAATCCCCGAATCCCCACAAGTAATTGTACAGCTCCATTTTCCTTCTTCTGGTTTTACAGTTATTTCCAGGTATAAAAATATTTGGTAYAGTATCAATATCCCTTTAAGAATTTGGCGTAAACATTTACTACTACAAATAGCCAGTAAGGCAAGTAATTTATTTCAAAAAAATAAACTAATTTAGACATTTAACAACTTGAGGAAAACAGAATGTGTCTGTTATGGAAGGGCAAATCCCAAGTTACAGGGAAATGTGCAGTGGTTAAAACTTATTTTGGACATAACCCTCAGTCTTAACTACAAAGATGTTACRTCTGATTAACCCTCAGCACCCCATTGACTCTGTAGCAGCCAGCCCACCCAAGGGAGAATACGAAGAAGCCACTGAGAGCCACCAGCTCAGCTCTACTGTTACCACCAGTTTCCACACCATGGAAGGAAATGGTCATAGAGTCTCTTTTACTTGCAAAGGTACTACATTTCAAAGGCAGAAAGAGAAAATAAATACTGTGTACAGGAAAGGAAAAAAMCAAAAATAGAATTTGTTTTCATTAACAAAACTTGAATGACTGCAAGGTCATCAACTAGCTAGCAAGGGAAATCCACTCACCATCTTGCCATGATACACCACTCTACAAAGCAGATAAGAAAACTGAAGTTCTTCATGTCCGTGTCATGTCATGAAATCAGTAAGTTAAAAGAATACCCAGAAAAACATAACAACCCTGGTTACCTAGAACATAAGACTTCAAAATGCCTCTAAGCAATTTCCCTAATTATTGTCTACATAATCACGTTCCGCTGTTGAAGATGGAAGGAAAATGCACTTTTCCCTTTAGACCACCTGCTTGAACTTAACTAAGCTGATTATTGTTATTGTGTTTATACTGCAGCAGCACCTAAGATGAAAGAYGCATATAATCCTTTAAGGCTGATAATCTGTCTAATAGTCATTTCATGGCTTATTTGAAATAAACTGATGTTAGCGCGACAGATGAAACTTCTTGAACGCTCTCTGCATAAACAAAGGCTGAAGAAGCCTTCAAGGTAATTTCAGTTGGGTTTTTTTGGTTGGTTGTTTTTTTTTTTTTTCTTCTTTCCTTTGAACCTGTTCCTCTCCCCATGAGTAAGTGCCCAAGATGCACATACTCTTGACACACTGCAGCTTTTTTTTTTCCCCTTTTTTTAAGTTGCTTATGAATCACAAAAAATACCCAATAACTAGAGAAAAAACATAGAAGACCCTCAGTCTGAAGCTCACTAATGCAGCTCTGAGTGTGAACACACACAATTTCTGATCGGGTTTTCAAGTGACAGTATTACAAATACTTTGTTTGTTGGAGGTGATACTGATTTACGTAGCCAGGGCCCATGATCAAGATGGTCTAATGACTTTCTTCTGCTTATTTTAGCCATATACAACTCCCTCATATAAACTGACAAACTCAAAAATACAAGACAACAAATAAAGCTGTGGYTCCTTTTGTTACATTTATAATAGTAATATTAAAGCTTTGCTTTTCTTACCTTCTCCATCCCCTACAAAGTTTCAGAAATCTTCAGCAAAATGACTTTTCACTACCCATTTCCACTTTCCACAAATCTTTCACTTTTACAACACAATTATCTTCAGAAAAAAAAGCCCAACTTTTTCTAAACTGAAAACTGAGTTTTTTGTTGAGGTGGTTTTTCGGTTTGGTTTTTTTGTTGTTGTTTTTGTTTTGTTTTTGTGAAAAAAATCAACATTTGCCACTGAAAAGCAGTTCAGACAGACTTTCAGCCTACCAGTCCTGCTGCTATCATGACATTGTTTAAGTTCATAATTTTCAACGTGATAGAAATCCTGGTTTAAACTACCTCTGCTTTCCAACAGCACCTGCACAACTGCCRGAGTGTTTCATCAGCCTGGGGCAGACCCCATAGCCCACAGCTTGGGAAGAGGACAGAGCGCAGCAAATCAAAGTGCTCTTTGAGGGACATGAGGTACTTGAGGAGCAAGCCCCAGAACATCTGAAGCTTCTGACACGGGTAGTGTGACACTGACTTGAGAAAACTGCTCACATAAGCCGATCTCCATCCACTTAAGGATCCTAAATCAAAACCACCACTTTAAAAGGCAGAATGAAACTTGAAAGCACCAAGGGGAGGTTAAGAAATGACAGAGACACCTGATGTCCAACTGACATAATTTTGCAAGTTTTCCATACAGGTTTTCACTTTTTTTGCACATCTTTCACCAACGGAGGCTTAAAAGATACACTCATACTGTTCTGATCACACACACGCACTAAAGAGCACTACACGGCCAGACTTTAACAGCAAYCTCACAGTGTAAATATGAATGGAGTTTAGAGCTCTCGATAAAAGCAAAGGTATACCAGTYTGCTTTCATCATCCATGTTGCCCCTAGATCTACGAGAATGACCTCCAACACATGTAAACATCATCCCCATTCAACACATACTGAGCTAGATATCAGTATTCATTAATATGAATAATCCATAGTAAAAGACACCGGGATTTTGAAAATCTTATTTCCATGTAATGATTTAAATTCCATACTAGACACCCAGTTTACATAAAAACATGCTGTTTAGAGTAAGTAACTGGTATCACCAGCATTGCAAATTTTTGCAGCTTTCTGGAATTATCCAAGGTAAGAAACAGCCKATCAGCTTTACCGTTACATTTTATACTCTTTGTAAGGGTAATAAATTCAGGAAATAGTGCACCTATCTCTACTTAGATTCCAATTCTCACAACACTGATCTGGTATAATAGAATATTTTGCTGTGAATAACATGTAAAACTAGTTTTGGTTGTTGGGTTTGTTTGTTTCTTTTTTTTGTTGTTGTTGTTGGTTTGGGTTTTTTTCCACATCAAGAGGACAATACTAAATAGGAAAACTGTAATGAATTACAAACCAGACAGCCAAGGAACAAAAATGAATTGAACCATTACAGATTTTACACTCCTTTATTAAACTTTTTTTTTTATTTCAGGGGATATAAAATTCCCAACAGCTGTTTTATGCAACACAGGAAGCTGCTTTTAAACAGTATATTTTTTAATTGCCTAGGCAACTCTTCCAGCTTTCAGACTGACTCTTCATACCACTAAATCCCTAAGATTGATGATAATGAATTAATAGTAGATGAGTTAGTAAGAGCAACCCGAGGTGTACATTTTTAACCAGGATAGATACAGTTAAAGGGAAGGCTTCGTTGTAAAGAAAAATAATGTGCATAATTCAACAGCTATGCCATTCCACATACATATAATTAACAAGTCTTCAGCTCATTAGCAGGCTGTATAAAATACATATAATATGCTGTGCAAAACTGATTGAGAATAAAAAGCTTCTCATGCATTAAAATAAATGATTTAAATTGTTTTGAAAGAGTGATATCAGTAGCATTTAAGGATACAATTCCCAAACCTACTCATGGCTCCACCTCCTTCAGACTAGACACTTTCACCGTCCTGGTTTCCAACAGATAACTTGCCATGCTAGTTCTGGCGTAATACGTTTGATCAGTGATTGCTGAGATTCTGCTACAATTCTGAGAGATTAATAGGACCAAGGGAGTACAAACGACTGCATCAGATAGCTCTGTGTAAGCACTAATTCCCCAAAGGAAGGATGTGCGCGTATCACCTTGCATGAGTATTTCAGTATCAATGTAGTAAGGGTATTTTTGAGGGACAACACGTTCAGCACACTTCAGCATCATCTCTTTACTTGTCTATACATTAATTAGTAGACTGCACAGTTTCAGCGTTCCTTCTTCAGACATATGATAAAGGGCAGGGCATTATTGCACCTGATGACAACAGCACTTATACGAGACCTTGAAACTATTAAAGTATGTCTCAAGGGACAAAATACTTACTCCTGAGCTGCAGTGACACCTCCTGGCAACAGACCGAGAAGGTCTTTTCCCACATAAGAGAATTTTTTCTCCAGACAATTCTTGGGAGTTTCAGCCAAAAGGCAGCAATCATGGTGCTCTCTTCAGCCCGGCTTCAAAGGCACACTGCCCAGAATACCAAGCAGAATCTTCTGATTTATAAGCACTACTGACATTTTAGAAATCGAGAGGCTAAGATACAGGAATATCAGCCTCTAAGATCTCTAGATTTATTGTAACACACGTTGGCCTTTCTTGAGTGGTTGGAAAAATGGCTGCAAAAGCTAATCAACTAGCAGCTTAATTCATACCATGAATCTTGCAAAGTGTTTTCTCACTTCTCTGTGAAACCCTGTCTGTTTGCTAAGAGTTTATATCTTTGCCCTCCACAGATTCCTGACAAATATTGTAAGCATGATTTTGGTCAGAAGAATATAAGTTAGCATAGAAGAAACAATAGCTTAAGACTAGCTATAACCCAAACATAATAATATATAGGATAAACRTTTCTCCCTGCTTTGGTGTAGGTAACAACGTTAGTGTAAGTTGTAAATTCTGTGGAAAGCCAAAGATGACAATTGTTTACATGCATTCTAAAATATATTAAATATCACAGTAGAAGAAGTGAAATACATTATTTTTGATCTTTATAGCAATTTTGAACAGTGGACTTAGRGGCAGAGGGACACTCATCAACTTTAGCAAGCACCCCACATTTAAAAATCCTGCAGAACTGACAACTCAAATATTGATATTCAAGTGAAAGTCAGACAGTAAGTGCGTTTGATAGTYTAAGTTTAGCTTGCTGAATAAAAACAAATACATGTTCAATGTGTTACACAGCAATCTGTGTTCCCCCCCCGATGGTACAACCACTATCCAGCATTTTGAAGGACTTGATTGCTCTCATTATAACATTTCTGTTACGTCTTTTGTGCTGCCTTTATACAGTACCATTTTCTTTATACTTACATAAGAATAGAAAGCTGAATTTTTGCCTGTTTTCTTTTGTGTCTTTCTCTTCTCCCCCCCAACTCTTCAGAGAGGTAATTATGACATTTTTAAGTACTTTGCATATGCTGCAAGGCAATCAAGAAAATTCATTTGACAAACTGGATTATAGACTGTCTGCCAGAAAGCAAAGTGGTAACAACATTTTCAACAATTTCTCAACAAGTATGTCTCTTAGATGCTTAGAGCACACTGAGATAATGCAGAGGTAAGAAGAGTTCTACCTTTACAGTTTAAATAAAGCAAAAAGCCCCAAGAAAATTATGTACTTCCTCTCATCACATACAAAATTAAATTGTAAAACTTTTTTCTTTTTTAAACAATTGAAAGCCTAACAAGGTAAATTCCCATTTGGCAATTAATTGCCATCTTCGGAAAATCCATACTCACAGATAATGAGTTGAACCATGTATGTGAACATTTCTACAGGGTAAAATGGTTACAGAACAGTGTTACTTCTCAGATTGCAGTGCTTTAAGATTTAATTGCAGTTTATCTTCACTCCATTTTATTTTCAAGCAGATAAATACCTACATACATACCARTCTCTTTCACTCTCTGCATCTGTCCATCAGCATCTATCTCTCTTCCACTTGTGAGTAATGCAGTCATCTTAAGTCGGATTGCTACCGATATCTCTGGTGYCAACGTTATCACGTATTTTCTCCCTCTCACCCATACACTTGTAGGCATGCTAGTTGTATACCCACAGACTTAATTGCTTTTCAGTGTGTAGCTCCATCCTCCGACACACTCACAGGTATACTGTGTACAGAAGTATTTTGTGGGAATTCTAGAACTACTCCGTATGCAGGAGACCTAGCAGTAGAGCACTCTGCTTGCGTTAACTCACGTTGTTTTTCTTACTTAACTGGCTTTCATATCAACGCAGTGCTGCACAGTGCAAGTGCAGACACATCCTAGCAGGCCTGGGCATCTGCACACACAAAAATATTCCAGACTACCCCTGATGTGTCAAAGGTAGGATGGGAGCTGTGTGCCTACCTAAGGCTGCCCAGCACTGTTACAGGATGCCGTTATAAGTATGGCTAGGTATAGTTTTGCACAAATGTTCTTATGCTGACATTTTACACAGAGGAAAGAAAAAAAAACCTTTTTCTTATGCTTTTTCAATAAATGCTTCATCAAAATTTCAGTTTGCTATATATAGTTTGCTAAGAGAAAAATGGGAATGCTTTAACGTGGACAAGCCATGTTTTCCTGAGAAAATCTGAAGGCTTTCCTGCATTGGTGGGAAGACCTGACATTTGATCGAAATGATAACATTTCTAATGTGTCCTAATGACAGAGACGAATTCTTCACGTGGAAGAAGAGAAGCTTGTCTACTTTGTAAGTGTGTGAAATTCTCTGTAGGGGTTTAGAGTTTAACAGCTGTGTTCTGTGGAAATTCCGCATGTGTTCAATATATTTTATCTTACATGTTCAGGGACATGGCAAAACTCTGCCCAGATTTTTTTTTTTTTTTTTAAATTTGGTGGAGCCAGCACAGCTTTGGCTACCTAGGCAACGAGCAGGTAAAGCTTCTCTTCTCACAACCTCAAGCAATTTGGAGAAAGAGCAGGTTTTTATTAGTTTTCAAATGGGAGCAAGACTTGACTCCCTACCAGAGAGAATAGAATAGAATAGGAGTAAGGAGACCATAGAGCAGACAAGTGAGACTGTGTGGGAAGTGAAAATGAGAGCAATAAAGAAATACTGAGATCAGTGAACCTGTATAGGAGCAGGGGAGTAGGGGGAGGGGGCTGTTAAAAGAAATCAGTGACTGGGCAAGATGTCTGGAGAAGMAGCCTGGGAATGGAAAACAAAACTGGGATGATGAAGGTGAGCAGTGGGAAAGTCTGGAACGAGAAATCAGGTCAGATTTATGTGGGGCACTAGAGCAAAGAACATGTGGCTGTGGAAAAAGATGTCTAGTCATCAGAATGTGAATTTAGATGAATTAATTGGAATACTCTTCCAGATCTGAATGGGACCCAAGATTGCTGGGGAAAATGATAGMATAATGGTAGAGCTGGCAGAGTATCTACCATGTTCTCCACTAACATAGTTCGAGCAGAACCAGCTATTTTCCTTTACACTTCATTAGTTCAGGTGGCACAAACCTGCCTGGTGATCCAAAGGTTCAAACGTTGCTCACAGACTAAGGAAGCAGACACAAACTCTTTACCTCTTTTAACGGCATAGGAAGGTATTAACACAAAGCAACATTAAAAAAAAAAAAAAAAAAAAATTGTAGTGTTATGCATTCAGAAGCTGGGAGTGACAAGCCTGCCTTACTCTTGTCTAAACAGAACAAAGACTTACACAACAACTCACTGTAAAAAAAAAAAGTTTATATACAATCTCCAACATTTTTGTAGTAAAAGCTGAGAGGTTTGCAGTGAAACAGAAGACTGAAGGAAGATTTCACTGATAAATGCAATCGAAAGTTGTTCCAGAGAACTGATTCTAATCCTGYCTCTACAACAGGAATGCAAAGAATGGCCCTTGATCCAAGCTTAACAGATATGACCAATAACTGCACGTTTCTCAGTTCTTCAGCGACCAGCACAACAGCCCAGGATCCAACCTGCAGAACCTTTAACACTGGTACCTGCTACAGGGTATGAATAGGAGCCCAGTGATACTGCTACTCTAAAAAATTMATTAAAAAGTTGTGAAGTACAGTGAGAAAATAGATTTGACTACTAAAACTTCTGATCTCATAGCAGGGTCACAAATGGGGGGGTGACATGCAAAACAGGATGGATATTGGATAACTCAGAGATCTCTTGATCTGGGCACTTCACAAAAAATTTTTTGGAAAAAATATCATGTAGTTGAGAGATCTAATTGGAGACTGCCTAGAAACTGTAAATTCTAGTTTTGAAAAATTTTAGACACTTGACTTTGTGACTACTGTTCATATCCTGGGATTTTTCACTTCTTATGTTTTATATGAAACAAAAAGGGACTTATCACTTCTCATTAGACTTTGCACTATAAACCCACATTCTCATGCTAATAATGTTTGTATAATTTCTCATTTATAGCTGAAATGCCCCATCTTGATCTTTTGCTTTTTGAAATGGTTGGTTTCCCTTCTTTCCAAAGGTGATTTTTCTTTTTAATTTTACAGCCTTAGGCAGGTTCATTCACCTGTTCTTTGAATTATGGGAAAGTGAAAAAAGTAATACTTGCTTGAAATGGCAAAGTATAAGTGGGTCTCCCCCACCTCAACCCCAATTCAAAAATGCTGAACTTCATGATCTGACATTTTCAGGTTGGCTGACTCAGTACTGGGCATTTTCATTATATGTGAAGAACTCGCTCTCTTCCTTACCCCACACCAACACATAAATGAGGTCAAAGCATTTTTAAAGTAGATGTTATAAATTTGGCTAGTATTGGAACTGCAATAATATTTCCCATGATGAGCTAGCAAGAAGCTACCACCCATGAAGAAAATGCAGGGCTAGACTACTCCTTTCTAGAGCAGCTGCAATAAAGCAGAATTCTGTATTTCAGGCTCTCACAAAGAGCCTTCTAATACATTTGGTAGGTAAAAACTAAGCTCTGTAGAAGGGAATAGATCTCAAGAGAGAATTCTGAGCCTTGGAAGACTAGCAAGGAAAAGGGACACAGGCTGTTAACTCAAGACGACTGCTTCTTTTTGTTCTAGGAGCAAACAGAATCCACCAGCAGTTTGTCAGTTAGCTTTTTAACAAAGAAAATTAGGATCGCATACGTYTCTTAGATGATCTGTACAATGGTTCTGCTCTCTCACACACACAGAATGCAAGTCCTTAAGCATCAATTCTGTTGGCTTTCAAGAACATGGCGGGATCACCCATTTCTATAGTAATACTACTTGTCAGGATGAACTCTCTTCACAGGGATAACCATGTGCAGTGTTAGTGGCATGAAAATTCAAGTTCAGAAACATAATACTAGCATTACAGATACATGCTACAGCTGGAGAAAGAAAATGTGTGCTGTCACATTGTCATGACTGGCTTTGAAGTGGGAGAAAAAGTTATAGGTGTAAAGAGATCTTAGAGCTAGTGAGCAAACCAAACAGTTGGAGTAGAAGGAATTGGTTTCTTTCGATAGACTAAGGGAGACAGAAGTGGTATATCAGTGGGAAAGGTAAGGATTAATGAATACGAAATATTTCTGAGAACTGAGGGAAGATGATCAAAACCAGAAGTGACAAAATAGAAAGGCAAAAGTTGACTTTGTAAAGGGAATTACAACCTAACAGAACAGGCAGGGTGGCTTCGGTGGAAGCTAACCTCACTGAAAAAGGTCAGAGAGACTGAAAGGTGAGCTCCCATTAGTGAAACAAAGTTAAGAATATGTAATTGAAGCTGCTTAGAAAAATACTATGGCAAAACTGACAGGAACTCCTCCTACTCTGGAATGAAGGACTSAAAACCCTCTCTTCCAAGTGGAGATCTTTCCTACTTGAGCTAAAGGAACAGTCCCTCMGCTAATAGCATCGTAAGCACTTACTGCATTCGCAGGCCTGCCACAGGAGCAGAACACACTGAGAAATACAATGACTCTTCCTTGCCAAAGAAAGCTTGTCTCAAACATCTGAATTGTATGAGAAAGTCAAGTGATCTTCAGCTTACAAGGGAAGAAATAGGTGTTTTATACTGTCAGAAAAAAAGAACTCCCTAGTTCTTTCATAGAGTAAGATTTGTTTCTAGCCCTGAAACACTGCCAGGTATCAACCTTCAAAAACACTGCATCTTTCTTTTCTCTTCTCTTATTCTGATTTATAATTACATTTTGAAGATTTGTCYGGTTTTCTAGACACCATTTACATTAGTTCACAATTAAATCATCTRCAACATCACCATAATTTGAGAAACAGCCTTTTCACCATTAAAACTTCACTCTCCATGTAACAGATATCCTTACTGACTGCTTTCTCGGCTGGAAAAGAAATAAGCATTAAGCACTTCGTTGGAGGATCAACAATACTTGATCACTTCAGATCAAACCTAGGACTTGTTTTATGACCTAGAGTTCCTGCAGATGTACACTCTGTTGCAATTCTCACTTCAGTTCCACCACAATTCAGTCAAGGAGAATTACCTGGAGTATTGGGGATAATCAATGTAGCAGTAGTATGGCATGGGAAGTACCACAAACCAACAGATAAACCTGTATTTATTCTCCAGACCCTGTATTTTGTCATGTGTCATTAACATTGTCATTTATAAAAGGGTCTCCTGCATTTTGAATCCACTCAGGGTTCACTAAAAATATGGTGCTATGGCAGGAATGAATTCTCAAGATAAAGGATTAACAGACAGCATTTAAAAATAAATTCAAAACAGTTGTAAATAGCAGCAGAGTTCAGTAATAAATTCTCAGTACCTATCCTCGGTGAACAGCAGAGGATATCAGCCTCACACTCCGTCCGCATCCCCAAAGGAACCACCTAGTTTTATCTGTACAGACCCAAGCCAAGCAGCCTTTTGGACCATAAGCATGTCAACCTACAGTGCTGGTGGTCAGCGCAGACCGCAGTGGTGAGCTCCGTGTCATCTGTCTGCTGCCTGTGACCACCACCTCTGCCATGCACACATGGGAACCAAAATAGGAGGTAAAATGAACTCCAAAGACCCACATGTTTCAAAGAAATCCGTTTTTGGAAAGTGACAGTCCACAATGCRCAGTGCCAAGAATAGTCATGAACTGAGGCATTCAAAAGTTGTAAGTTGGCTTGGGCCTATAAATACAGCCCATTTTCACTGTCTTGTTCTCAATTCCACAGAGAATGAAATAGCAGTAGAAGAACAGTAACTGTGTTACAAATATCATACTTAAGAATGAGTGAACTGTTAAACATTTAGATAAAAACACAGACCAAGAAATATTTAATTTTTTGCATCTTGACATGTTAAGACAGGAAATATTTATACAAGATGCCTTTTAAAATTAGCACATCGCTCTTTTTGACCTTTGAAAATTTCAGCTATCTTCTTTCTCAGCCATTTGGTAAGCCTGACCTTCCGCAGCCGATTATATGCCCTTAACTCCTCCAGGATCCAACAAAGACTGCTCCCGGCCCCCTCCCATAGCTTTCCCATACTTCCCAACAGAAAGTTCCATAACCTGAACACACTGAGGTATTTAACCATAAATTTACAAGATAGTAGACCAACAAAAGATTTGGAGCTAGCAGAGAATTCATTTCAGAACAATAGCTTTTTTATTTTTTTTCTGGCTTTACAGTGAAACCATAATCAGAAAACATGCGAGTATCAGTATACAAATAACTCTCTATTTTGGGGTCCTGAGAAGTTTCAGCAATTGCTTGTAGCATAATGAACGTTTGTAATTCATTAGATTCTGTTTAAAAATGCAAAGCACGCCACGACATCAATGATGTTCTCTTTATCTTAACAAAAAGACTATTACACTTAATGTTCTTCTGACAGAGCTAGCATGTTTCAAAATATGTATTTCTTTTCTACAGTATAATGTTTACAATGGTGTGCTCATATTTGAATTTAAATTAACTGTATTAATGTCATATTTCAGGCAAGACCATGCTCTACTCATTATCCCAAAGAGCTTCAAAATCTTTACAGTATATTCACTGCATTTATATCTTCTCCACAAACTTACTGATCTTGTTTATATAATTTTGCAAATGACAAGATGTGTAGGATAACTATCTAAATGAACTAAAAATTGTGTCATGGACAGATCCTCCATAGATTTGCAATTTGTAGCTGTCAATCTTCCTACAGCTGCTAGATAACAAAACAACAGTTCTTTTCTTCATGCAGACGAGCAAATTCAATAAACATTGGTAAGGGTTCTTTTCCAAAAGAAAGAAATCTCTGGTTCTCCACTGTCTATTAAACCTTTCCTTATACACATCTTAACTCCTTTATTTATTTCTTAGGGAAGGAAAAAAAATCAGAGCAATCCTGTGTATTTTAGCACCATATTTAATCAAATTTGAGTTATGTGAAAAATGGGCTTGCTGGTTACTAAATATTTTGATGAAGAGGAAGAATATAAGGGGGGGGGTGGGGGGGGGGGAAGAGATGTACAGACTTACAACTCGCATCATATTGTAATTGGAGAACACACAATGGGAGTAGCTAAAATGATCATTAAAGGCAGCCAATGCATTTTTATTTTGCCTTCTCAATCAAGACCTGCCTGAAATGGGCCAAGTTATATTAACATTTGAAAGAGAACACAAACGAACAATAAAGGGATCAATATTGCGTGAATCTTATAAATTCAAAGTTGTGAAATGAATAAGGACACTGCCTATATAATTTTTTTTTAATTTTACTTAAGATGAAGGCATAAATTGAACTGTAGTTACAAATGCTGTTAAGAATTGGATTAGGGACCAACATCCACAGTGATAGGAAAGAAAAGGAATTCAATCAATAGAAAATTATTACAGAAAGGGCAATAAAAATGGAAAATGAAAACAAATTGCTACTACAGCAGAGAAGGATTAAGTGGCTATATTAATGATAGATAATGCAAACATTTTATTCCTGCAAAAACCTTATATTCCATTTTATAAATCACTTCAATATTTCTTTTTCTTCAAAGAAATTATATATCACTTTCCATAATCACAACACCAGTTCCGTACCATGGATTTTTCCTTTGAAATCAAACTCCACGTTAGACAGAGGTGTTCACAGAATGTGTTGCTCCCGGGGGCTAAAAAACTCTAAGCCTCAGCAGACTAATGCACTTAGCAAGTCCATCAAGGACCATCAAAGAAAAAGCATTCAAGGCAGTCAGGTATGTTGGGTCCACTGAGATTAACACCCAGCATCACTTGATGCACACGAGCAGTTTAGGGTCACGAGCTGTACCAGTTCTTAC
The DNA here is from genome assembly GCA_030449065.1 of Oceanodroma leucorhoa. NCBI lineage: Eukaryota > Metazoa > Chordata > Aves > Procellariiformes > Oceanodroma > Oceanodroma leucorhoa. The sequence continues at coordinate 6,357,389 of JASVER010000034.1, forward strand.
ACGAGCCATATTCTGAATCACCGCTACCTTGCACAGCTAAAGAAACACTCCTCGGGGGGTGCAGGGAACAGAGTGGTCAGGACACGGACTTGGAAGAGGAAAAGGTGCTCGCAGGTGCCTGTGCTCAGTGAGACGCTGTCAGTCAGGGAGCACACATTTGCCCATGTAGCCCACCGATTTACTCTGCTCTAGATGCACATGCCTTACGATGGCAAAGGGGATTCATGAATGCTGCGGAGAGAGAGACCTTTAGCAGCGTGCCCGCTTAGGCTCTCCGACAACCGAGAAGGAGATAACATCATTTAAAAGAAACAAATAAATATTTCCTCAGTCCACCGAGTAGAAAGGGCTGAGCCTCCAGCGGAGAGGATAATTGGAAAGTAGAAACATCTGAGAAGAATTAACAGCAACAGCAGCCCCGGCAGTACCGAGCTCCAAAATGCCCGAAGTGCCCGGCAGAGAGACACGTACCACCGGCGGCGGGCGCCGGCCGGACCCGCAGCAGCCCTCCGGCTCGGGGCTCGCGAAAACACCCACGAAGACGCTCGCAGCCGCCCCACCCCCCCCCAGCACCCACCCCCCAGCCTCGGGGCGCCGCAAACAATGGGCGGGAGGCGAGACCCGCCCCGCGCAGCTCCGCGCAGCGCCCGGCCATCCCCACACCGCGCCGGGCAGCGGCACCGCGGGGAGGGGGCGGCTGGAGCCAACTCCGCGGCGCCGGGAGGAGGCAGGACGGACGGACGGAGGGAACGGAGGGACTTACTGGGGGCTGCGGCAGGCCAGGGCAGAGCGCGGCTCCGGGCGCGGCTGGCGGCGCAGCAAACTCCGCGGCGCGGCGAGCGGCTGGCGGGCGGCCCGCCCCGTGCGGCCGCGCTTCACACCCCCG